>CM052291.1:6384531-6527679 GCA_028455765.1 Lasioglossum oenotherae | reverse complement strand
ATTMTCTGMRWTAYYGAGAGAAATTTTTATGAATGTTAATGAAGTGTGTTTTCCGATAGAACTCCTGAAAACTGCGTGCTCCTGTACAAACGCTCCGTTTATAGTGTGTGCTAGATGCCGAAAAAATTATTGTTTCCCATGCTTTTACGATGAGTATCATTCTGGGTCGTGTCATACTAACACGTAATTTTTTTTTATTAATAAAGAGTGAGCAATAACAAAGTAAATATAACACTGTATTATTTTTATGTTCGATTTTTTTCAATACCCACAAATAAAAAACATGCATTTTCTATTTAAAAAATAATTGTTTAATGGCAGATTTCGTAAATTTTAGGATTAAAATAGAAAAAAAAGATTTTAAAAAAATGTCGACAGCAAGACTCGAACCAGCGCCCTCGGCCACTGCGCTTCATGTTCATAGGTTAACGCGAACTCCTTATGAACCCGTAAACCGAATTTTCAATTGCCATTTTCTCGGGAAATCTTGAGAAGCGCGCGCTACTGCTTTGCTAAATTACACTTGGATATGTCATCTGCAAATACTGCAAGTTTCAGGAAAATCGGGATTCCGACTACCTGGTACTCCCCTTGTGAGATACGATCAATTGTGGAATGGTCAAATAAAAGATTCGGAATTTCTTATCATATTATATATCATATGTGTCGGTAGAAAGGACGTTCCCCGTATAGATACGCCAGGTCTCTGCGCAAGGGGTTAAATATTCGTCGCGCGGTATTCGAAACTGTGTGCATCGACGTCACTGATTCATAACCGTATCTGAGGTGGACGATGTACAACAAACAATGTCGATTATACAATGCCATGGGACTGGAGGCTGGGGACATCGGCGCGTCGCGACGAGGAAGCGGCTGGAATGGGGGATGAAACGATACGCGTCGTGGATAAACGGAATAGAGATATTTATTAGTGTAGCCAGTGTCGCCTCTATGAAGCCAATTTACATCTCGAGTCACATGCATAAAGATAACTTGTCGTGGGAGCCGTAGATATACGCGGACGTATAGATCGCAAGGGGTCTCCGTTATACGCGAAACGCCATTAGTACGGTGTGTCCCGCGGAGGGGAGACAGACATTGATTTGTGTTTTGATGCGAGCTACCAGACTGCGAACCTTCGCGTGGAATTAGCGAAACGTATCTATTTATCCTGCTAATTCTCACGGCGTGATACCCGCCGCGAATTATTATTAGGAAAACTCACCGCGAATAAATACCGTTCCGCGTGCTTTCTATAGCGCGAACTACCTACTCGGTTATCCTGATGCAACTTGGACACTTCTTTGCACCCTTGTAGCGTCATAAATCGACTCCGGATCTTTATGCGAAATGAAAAGTTTCTGCATCAAGTGAATCAAGGCACAGGAGCTAAATATACAATATTTTTCACTAATAATTAGACTGCAGATTTTCTGCATTTATAACAAAAATGGTCATGTGCAGTTTAAAGCAGTGGACTAATTACGAAGATTTAAGGACATTAGTTTTATAAAGTCAAATGAATGAACGCGTAGTCAACATTACAAACGCATTCGGTAAAGTGGAGGAAATGGATAGATTAAAAGTATGGAAAATTGCTTTGGATATAAAGAAAATTGCATCTGACACGAAAGTGTGCTCACGATAATTCAAGAAATCTGATTAATCAAATTGACACGCGGGAGGGATGAGGATTAATAAAAAACTATCTGTATGATACAGCAAATTCTGCAATCATAATTCTGTATACAAACGTGACTAATACAAACGTTTTCGCTGTATTGGTAATTATCATCCACTTATATTCAGGGTTCTCTTCCCCCTCCTCGCGCCTCCTAGCCCCACGTGAAAATCTCAGCTCATTAGGTTGGGCGGGCCATACCGCACTACAGCCTAAGAAAGTAATTGATAATAGTGGGGGACATTTCAATGTTTGGTATAAAAAATTACAGATGGAATCTTGACAAAAGTCGGACAGATTTCTTTCCTAGAACTAATAAATGCAGCGGTCACTGATGGTCCCGGTCAGGCCGACGACACTGCCTTCCGTCGAGAGTTTCAGCGGCCGTATTGGTCGAGTAACTTTCATTTCGCAGCGATTCTAACGGAGTTTCTCGTGTCACTCGGACTAGTTGCAGACCGCACGATAGCCGCTGCCATCGCAGAGAGAAAGAGAGAGAGAGAGAGAGAGAGAGAGAGAGAGAGAGAGAGAGAGAGAGGGAGATGAAAGACGAAACGGGGAGTGAGAAAGAGAGAGGGAGAGCGTGTGCGCTGATTTTTTTGCGAGAGTGCACTTGGTACCACGGACGCTTGCGCGTCTACTAGTGGAGGTAAACTAGTTGTTCCCAACGACACTACGGCATTCCACCAGCCGTGGCATTAAAGTCCCCCGATATTCACGTTGTCGTCCTGGCCATAATTTTCGCCCCGCTGACAAGAGCATCGATGCGCGATATCGTTTCGATGTGTTACGATCGACACTTATCCACACTTACAGAGTATAGCCCGTTTCAAAGACCGGAAGCACGTTTCACCGCATCGGTGACTTTTTTGGCTCGAGCTCTCTCCTTCGCCCCTTATGCTAAACAACATTTGAACATTCTTCATCAATTCATACATTTATACGAAGAATTCTGGTACTGTATAATGTTTTGGTGCGTTAGGAGTTAGGGTGCATCTGTGCATCTATTGTATATATGCAGAATTAGGTTTTGATCAGAGATGGGCAATATTTGGCGAAATAAATATTTTACTATAAATACCACATTTAATATTTTCGATTTTATTCGGTTTGAAAAAATAGTATTTTTCATAGGATATACATACATTTCAGACGTAAAATATTTTTATTTTGACTTATATTTATATTCTAAAAATCTAAATCATAAAATAAAATATTTCACATTTATTTATTTATTTTATTGCAGGTTTAGGAGCAGGGCATAAAGGTACTTAGAAGGTACAAGTAGTGTTGTGGAGACTTGCATTCTAACCTAACATCTAGGTTGAATTGATAGAATTCTTCTATCATTCAACTAAAACTGCTCTGTTCGCCCTTCTTCCAGTATTTATTTATTTTATTTGATCTATTATCAGTTTCTAAAAGGTGTTACCTTAATTTTTGTCCCCGACTGTACATACACCGTTATCCGTAAATGTTTAAACACATTTCCTCTCACTAAAAAGCAGGAAACATTCAGATATCCTAATTAAACGTTACCAATAAAAAGTATGCATGCTTTCCATTTCATATTAGTATCCATAATTAATATTTACATCATCTGCAAATATTATCTAATATAGTAGAAGCTGCTCGATAATTATTATCCGTTAGGCTAGGAGCACGTCTCGGTAATACGTATTACATACTCACATAGGCGCGCATGTACTCTACTATGTCACTTAATGTGGTCTCACCACCTCCCGCGTACGTGGTTACATCAAGAAGGCAAACATAGTAGATGAGCGGTGAAGAGAGGACACATATGTATGATTGCCTGCTCTACAATTACTCATTGCCTCGAAAAGTAGAGAAATTAACGTTTGACATAAACATATTACAATTTAATCAGAGCAGAATATTTTTAACTGGACGCGGTGAATATTACACCGTATGTATAGGGTAACTGTACCGATTACTGCGGTACATATCATGCTGCGATCGTACTTTATTTTGATATTATTACTAGTTTATCATGAAATAACAATATACATATGTGTAAGCTTTTTGTGACGGATTCCATTTTCTTCATCCTTTGATAATAAGAATATTTTTTAAATATATTATATAGCCTTCGCCATTCATCTGATTTCGGGTGGGGTTGGAACGCATTGTTCTCACGCTATTACGTGATTATTATATATTACGCTTCGCGGCAACGGATTTGTCAGCGCCAATTAATGTGAAATAATCTTAATTCGTGCAAAGAAAATGTATGCTTGAATGCACGTAAGGAATTATGATATATTTTTGGAGGTACAAAGTGGAGGTACCTAGTGCAGATTAATTGTTATACAAGGTGTCGCAGAATTGTTTCTGCAAGTTGTTCACCTTAAAGTTTAAAGGAAACGGTCGGGTGTAAATGAAATTGAATGAACATGTTACATAACTATGTAAATCCAATTAGGGGGCGGCGCGGTGGGTTCAAAATTTCATTATTGAAAAACAAGATCCACCCTAGTTTTTCTACACAATGTGACTACATTTAGAAGATTTATGTTTGCGTTACAAAAGGGACATCTACACAATCTGTAGATGTTTATTACGGATTGCGATCGAAGATCAGAGTACAGCGTCTGTGAAACGCAACGCAACTCTTTCTCTCCAAGAATCGTGGCATTTGATTCGATCTTTAAGCTTGTTTTTTTTTTGTATTTACGTCGGTTTCTAAGGATGTGGATGTTGCTTTACGAGTGGTCAGGTCAGTCGGGTAGTACATTTACTTGTTCGAGAGCGCACTTGCAGTTTCACGCCTACCTTCTTATGCTCATTTAAAGGTATCCGATACTTTCTTACGCCAGCCTAAGAAGTTACTCGATTTTCCTATTAAAATATAAATCTTCATTAGTAGGTGCCTGCAGAGTCACTTTTTCGTTGGTTCTTTATAAATCGTACGAATGCAACCCCGTGTCACAACCAACGAGCATGACATTCCGAATGAAAAGTTTTATGGAAACTCGCAACGCCTTAACGATAATTGCCGTGATCAATAATCTGTACGTATTACTAGGAATTTTAATTCATGCCGTAATTTATTCTTTCCAAGCTCGTCACGGTCAGAATGCTCCACCGTTGCCTCATTGTAACACGATCCGTAAATAGAAAGCAAGCACGTGCAGGACAATTACATGTACAGGTACAACCAGCGAATATATTTCCGGCGAATTCTGTTGATTGCAGGCAATTTTGTAGATCGATTTTAACCATTTCCTCACGGAGCTATTTTAACTCGAAAATTAAACATTTCTTCCAACCTAGATTGTTTCCATTCCCTACGATTTTTGAAAATGAATATGAAATCGGTATAATACCTCGTATAATACCTAAATGTTTAGTAATTGATTAGTAGACTGCTGATATGTTTATGCATTTTTCCATTTTTCTAGACAAATTTTCAGAAAGTGGTACCAAACACGATCCTATTTTCATTGGTAATAATATTTGTATGTAGAATATTAAGCTGAAACTAATACATCGATGTCCTTAAATATTTGTAACGCGTCCACTGCTTTAAATTGTACGTGCCCATTTTTCTCATAAATGTATAAAAAATCCACAGTCTAGTTTATTAGTTTTTAAATGGTGTTCACTTATGTAACTTCGTCCCCGACTGTACGAATTCCACAAACTACAGATTGTTATATTTTTTATTCTGCTAGAAAAAAAATCCGTAACACGATCGTTTCTTCAGCTTCCGAAACCGGAGCATCACTTTAAATTGCTCGGACGACGGCATGAAGATGTTAAATAAATTGTATCAGCAGTAATCGGTTTAACTGTTTCATTCGCGAACATAAAACAGGTTTAACCATCGTAAATGTCAGGGACATATTTTGAGACCGATTTACACGTCGGAAGCACGAACATATTTATGCGTGCAGACGTTCTACTTTCGACTTGTTCGCTTCCGACGTTGAAAATCGCGAGACAAAATAGGCTTAGGCAAATTTCAGTAATTTATGCAACATCTATTTAGTCCTTTCTAGCGTGAAATACTTGACGGAAAAAAATACTTGTTGAATATTTATCATTTCCGTCGTATAGTTTAGACACGCAGGTACAAATCATACTTAAAAAGAGAAGCACGCGAGCGCAAGTTCTTATAAACTCGTTACGCTGCATCAGGGCCAGAAGCAAAATCCAAAGAAACGTTAACGTCGCTGTACATGATACGATTAGGTTTCCTGCAACAGGACATTATCTGCTAATGGAACACTCGTCCTCAACCAAAAAACTAGTGGATCGTATACAGCATCAGTATCGCCAAATCAAAGACCTAGAATCAATAAAAAATTTCATCTATGATTCTTTTTATCCTTTTATTGAACTTCGAATGAAACATGTGCTATCAACTTTGTTCCTCATTCTTGTGCTACGAAACAGCTAAAATAAATTGGACTTCAATTTCAATTTCGAACATCAATTTTTCCATTTCAACTTCAATTTCAACATCAACTCTTCAACTTCATTTACAACTTGAATCTTTCCATTTCAACTTTAATTTTAACCCTTTCATTTTAACTTCAATTTCAACTCTTTCATTTCAACGTCAATTTCTACTCTTCCATTTCATCTTAAATTTTTTCAATTTCATTTCGTTAATTTCAACGTCAATTTTTCAATTTCAATATCAACCCTTTATCTTCAATTTCAAGTCGTCAATTTCAACTCTTATGTTAGTATGACAGTAATGGTGTTTTAGAGTTATTAAAATTGAAATATCTCCTGAACTACTAACTTTTCGACATACATAATACTAAAAAATACCTCATTCCATTTAAAAAAATGAAGTTGACCTTTATATGTCCTTTACGCGTCCATCTATAAAACAATAAATACACTACAGAATGTACCCCTTCAGACCATGCAACTTGTGTATACAAAACTTTTTCGTGCAACGCATACTTTGGAAGTCATTATAGGTGTGCAAGTTGCGTGGACCACCCCCTGTATATGTATATTGTTGAATAATTAACAGAGTTTGCTTCCAGGATATTAAACAATATTTATTTAAAAAAACAGAAAGTCTAAGTATATAAAAGTTCGTTGCGCGGTGCTGTCGATTCAGCAACCGTTTGGTCGAAGTGCTCGTACAGAACTGAGCTACGCACAGCTCGGCAAAGATCTGCTTAGGAAAAACTATACCTGCAGCACGCTTTTTTAAAATGGAAAAACCAGCCGTTACCCGGCAAAATGGAAACGAAGGGTTCCCATAGCACTGACCCTTGTAATGGCCGGAACGTCACCAAACGCACGCCATGGCAAACAGGGTCCTTTCCCGATTTACAACAGGGAAAGAGCAAGGCAGTAAAGAGTGCTATAAATCAAAATATAAATCAAGGATTCGTGCAAGAATCTAACATATATATATATATTATATTATTATATAATTATTATATTATATATATTATATATATATTTATATATAATTATATATATATAATTTAATCGAAATAAATAAATAATTAATTTTAAATATTCTTAATAGATGAAATTGATTTGCGAAAGAGTGAAATTGATTTATAGAAAAGTGAAATTGATTTACAGAAAGGTGAAATTGATTTACAGAAAGGTGAAATTGACTTTTGCAAAAGAGTGATTTTGGAATGTAAAACCTATAAATTGTCATCAACAGTTTCAAAGTTTTTGGTCGGGCCGCAAACTACTCGTCGATGGAACGCGTGTTTGACATGCCTGCTGTAAAGGGAACGGGAAGATTTGTTCGAGAAGCAGTGCCGCTTGCTTCTAATTGCCATTGGCGAATCGTAGTTGGAGCAATAATAATGAAGTTACATCGGAGTATGTATATTTGAGGTTGATTTTGTTTTGCATCGCAATTTCACTCTGCTCCGCATCCGTTGCGCAAAGAGGTCGATTGCTGACGATTCTGATCATGTAACTTGGAAATCGGTTTGTTAATGAAGGAATGGCGAATCGAGGCAATTCGATGAGTCGGGTATTATCGCGCTATTAAGATGCATAGGTCCGCTTTGAGCATGGCTTGCGGGTCTCGGCAGATAGGCACGAAAGAACGGGACGAGTTCGATGGAGGATGATCAGGTGGACTGATAGCGTAACTGCTTGATAAACCGAGTAGAAATGTCGTCGTAGACACGATCAAATAAACTCGCGAATAAATGCAGGAAGGATGGAAACTTGTCGGAGAACGAAAAGAATTGTTAATGCGACGTTGAAGACGGGATGGGAATAGATAAGAAGGACAATTAGAGAGTGTTAAAGGAACGGGACGACATGTGTCAATTAACGACCAACCTTTTTCTTCGTGTTGTAATCCAACCAACGCTACGGTGACGGAAATGGAAGTACAAGCAATCCTGCATTACACGACACTCTTGACACATGATTTTGTTTTAAATCGCGCCGCGTCTGCTGAAAATGATGTGTCACCAATTTACATTTGAATTTATTAGATTAGATAAATTATACGAACATACAGGGTGTCTCACTTGAAATTCCCAGGGCGAATATTTTGAAAAATACGAATGACATGAAAAAATGTTTTCGGTAGAAGTTGTATGTTTTTTATTTAACCTTAACATGATCTTGGAAAGGTCTTACATAAAGGACCTCTGTGAATTTTTCAATTGGAACCCATATTTTTGTTTGCATACTGTTTTATTGCTTTTATTGTTTTATTGCTGTTTGATTGCTGGCATTTAGATATTTTTGGAATACTTTTAGTGCTCTTCATACTCTTTATACAATTCATAGGCCTTCCAAAGGTCATCGTAAAGTCGAATAAATAACAGTATAATGTGTCACCTGCTCCTGCATTATATTATTAATATTTTTCGAGATATTTGCCCTGGAAATTTCAAGTCGAACACAATGTATGCAGTTGAAATTTGTGACAGTGATTTACAACATACATATATACTAACGTTTAAAAAAATATAAACATATTTAAAAAAATATACATCTTTCAAAATCTTTTAAAATGTTCTAGTCCGATTGCCAGGAACATGAATTGAATGAAAATGTATCTTCTTTTTAATAATTCTGATAGGTCGAAAATTGTATAACAGTATTCTTAAATTTCTATAATATTTTCACAGTTTTGTGCCTCTTCTATTGTATCTTCTATTTTTAAATGCATAAAATCCGCAGTCTACTCGTTGTATTATTACATATTGCTAAAACATATATACAGGGTGTATCCGTCAAGTTTTGTCACCATTTCTTAGGCATTTCCTACCGGTAGTGCAATAAAAAACTGTTTCAGACAAAATTTCATCAGTACTTGGTGGGTTACATGTCCGCAGTAAATCTCACAAACTGCTTTTTACGTAAAGCAGTAAAAATCACTTCGTTTTTTTAAAATGCCACCATATGTTTTGGACATCGTAAGATTGTTGCTTACGGTGCCTTTAAATTAGCAAAACTCTGCCTGTGAGAACTAGAAAATAAGAACAAAGCGTTTATAGACGAAATGTAAAAAAGAGCAATGCACGGTAAGGTCATATTACCGATGCGAGTAATGATGGAACGAGATTGATGAGCAAACTGAGGTAACAGAAGAACCGTAAGTCCGGAGAAAGAAGTTGGAAACCTCTAAAAGGAACAAGGCCTATCTTCCAAATAGTTAAAAATAGAATAGAATATCTAGCGGAGATGGATCGGAAAGAAGAATGAAATGAGAAGGAGGAAGAGGAGGCAAAAGAGAAAGAAGGGAAACGAACTAATAGAAAGGAAGCAAATAAGATAGAATTCCTGTCTACAGAGTTTTACGGTGGCGACGCAGTCCACTGGAGATCCTGAGAGGCACGGAGCGTGTCCGAAACCTATTAAAGATCATCTACCTGGTCCTAAGACAATACGGTCTTTGACGCAGGTGCAACACTACGAGTGGGGGTATGTACCATCCAACCGTGGCTGTGCTCGTTCGTGAACGACCTCCGATCGTTGTACATCTCGAGAAATCGGTCGTGGACCTTTGATCTCCGTAGCTGAAGTTGTTTCTGACTCAGTCCAATTATGCATGTCGGCCGTAATTATGGGTTTAATTAGACAGCCAGATGCATTCGGTGAGAACGTCGAAACTCGTGTTCCGACCCAAGGGCTCTTGATATTTTCGTTTGAATGATTAATTATCTTTGACCTTGACCTTGACCTTGATCTTGCACTTTGATCGCGCCGTACCGTCGATAGCCAGGGAACAAACGATCGTGTCGGTTGTGACAATATTTTCCGGAAAATTATTCGCAAAATGCAATTGCAATTTAAAAGTGACCTCTTACTTTCTGCAGATTATTAATAGACTGCGGATTTTATGCATTTATAACGAAAATACAATTTAGAGCCGTGGACATGTTAATATAAGCGTGGTAAAAATGTAAACTGAGTTTTTGTTGAGATATACTTGTGTCAATTCTCCATCTCCGCTCTCTGTCTCTATCTCCCTCCTTATTACAATTTATGGATAGACCGTATGGCGGTTAACTTCATCAATCGATTCAAGTCTTCGAATTTTCGATTATTTCTTCTCTTAATCAACGATTAACGATTAACTTCATCAATCGATTGAATCGATCGCCAATTTTTCAATCATCACGTTTTTAATCGTACACATTAATCAATCAATCTTGATTAAAATGTTAATCGATTAATGCCTAACTCTGGCAGAGAGAGGGTAACATTTTCCTCTCAAGTTTTAACTGCAATCTCCCGCAATCTTGAACTATAAACGGATTTTAACAAATACGGGCCCGCGGTTATTCGACACCTGGATATGCAGCACCATTTGAATCTTGCATAGCAGCTTGGAATTACAATGTATGTATGTATACAATGTTTTCTCTGCGCCAGTCAGAGGCCCCGAAAACCTCTCACTACTAGATTACTAGATTTATATATAATTCCTATGAAGAATTCAATCTTAGCTACTTTTCCGCGATTTCTAGACAATAGTATGCATTGTGAGAATTGTTAACAAGATTTTTCAAATATTTCCGATGATCTGACAGAAAAATGTTTCCAACGGAGGTTAATCAGTATTCACTTTTCTGCAAACTTCAATACAAAAAGTTTATTATAAAAAATGAAGGTCACCTCAATGTTTTAAATATTAACATATATGTTTTACTTCATAATATTCTAACTGGTATCAAGACGAATCCAACGACCTATAATAATATAACATTAAACCTTGAAATAACGCTACAATAGTTTTGGTGACAAAAACCGAGCTACCAGACCAGTGTGGAGCGGTTCAATTAGGAGTTAGAGATATGATGTTTTTCTATGACTGTTTCAACCTGAAAATCGTTATTTCTCGACTTGTGTCACTGTTCTTGCCAGGTGCGAATATGCACATATATTCGACTAATATTGAGCATTCAATAATCTTTATTATACCCTGTTAGAACTAACGTCAAGAATTTTTCCCTCTTGATCGCGCTCGTTCCTTAACGTAAATCGAATTTACGAACTCCGAAGTGCATAAATTGAAAGTACTGGGAATTAATAACGACGCGGCGAACAATTTCCGTGACTTTTATAGCATTCGCACGACATAACCGGTAATAAAACGAATCTTAAAAATTCCTCGGACGTTTACTCGTATGAAAAGCCTAATTGTTAGGCCATCAACGCGGGAGAATAGATGACGATTTTACGGCAAGATGGAAGGAGTTATCAATTTTATTTTCCCGTAAAGTGACTCCGTCGATGTAAATTTGCATTCCGTGTGCTGCACTTCCGCAAGAGAACCGTGGTTGGCTCGTATAGTGGCACCCGGGGGTATTTCCGGTCCGTGTACAGTGTACAGTGTACGTACGCACATCGAAGGTTTTTCATGCGGGCGGACAGATCGCGCCAGAGGGGATTCGAGTTATCCTTTCTCGACCAAGCGGAAAACTGCGGATACACGTGGAAGAGGTGGTTCTGCATGGACCGTAGGATGCGCGTCATTGCTCCTGGCATATCCCCGATCATCTTTATTTCTCCTCTTTTCTTTACAAGTCGTTAGAGCTGATTCTTTATCCTGATCGGTGGAGCTTATTGAAAATTCCTTTACGAAACTCGTATTTCGTATTTTATTGGGCTTGTGCAAAATAATAATCGTATTATACCGCTGTATGCGTCACAAATCAATGTTATTGTTAAAGTTATTTATACAAGATGTCCCATCTGAAAGAATCCATTTTATTGGATTATTATTCGAATATTAATATCCCAATAATATCATATTCCATTGGGAGCTTGTGGAAAATAATATTCGAATTCTAAATTTTAAGCTTTAAATCTCGGCCCGCAAGAACGACAAAATTCTCGTTGATAAATCATTGCGCTTCGTACGAGAAACAATGCTCACGCGTTACACTCTCTCGAGTTGATTCCCCGAGGCATCTTCGATGGCACGTCGCGCGAAACACGCAAGAATTCATGACCGTCGAACCGTCAATGTGTACGTAAAACGTGCACGTACGGTCGATGTACACATGCAGGCCACGGAAGATCAATTTCCCTTGAATAAAACATCCTCTCCCGGCCGAATTGGCGTTATCGATGCTGAAGACTTTAACCTGGTCGACGTATGGCTACGCGCAATCGCACTTGCAACTTCGAAACGGATGCAGGAACGAGAACATGTTTGTTCTACGTCCTACGCACGCCGGGTAGTCTACGAGCTCGTGGCCGGAGAATATTTGGCCTGGATGGCCGGCGTTAATAACGTATGATTGGCACCTCGGTTGCAGGACGCATATCCAAGAAACCTGATCAACACTTGAGAATATCGTTTCTGACAAGATTCTACGAATCTTGAAGAGACACTACGGATCTAGTAGGGGAGGCCGGAGCTAAAAGTTCCAATTTTCAAGTAACATAGAAAAGATTCTTTTGAATAAAGGTTTATTTTTTGGTGAAAAGCGCGTTTTTGTTATGAACTGCCGCCATTTCGTCAATTTATAACTTTTTTCATTTTTTGAGGTTCACAGACAAACTGTGTTTATAAAGAATAAGAATATCTTCTCTCTTAAGTAGTAGTGATACAGTATTTTCTGTAAAAAGATTAACAAATCGTGTAACAAACATCTCCTTATGTCTCGTTGTAGTACAATGTTTGAAAAATCTTGTAACAAACATTCTCTTGTGTCTCGTTGTAGTAAAAAGTTTAAAAAATTACGTAACAAACATTCCTTTGTGTCTCGAAAATAATCTACTATAAGATCCCACCCTTAAAGCAGTGATACAGTATTTTCTGTAAAAACATTTTGCTACGAAGATGGTCGCGTAGAAAGATTAACAAATCCTGTAACAAACATCCCCTTACGTCTCGTTGTGGTGAAAAATTTCTGTGTAACAACTTACTCCAGTTTTATCCTCTTCTTTGTTAAGTTCTAACTTTTATGGTCAATGTATGAAGATGTGTAGGACATTAGGCTATGTGCCAAGTTCGAATTTTTCTCTGGATCGGTTGGCCGTTACTTTACGTGCAGCCATGTGCACAGATGAGTAGCCGGTCACCGGACCGTTTTGTTTTCGCCAGTTATATCACAGGTGTTATCTTACGTTGTCTGCGCACCGAGGAGCGGAGGAGGAAGGTAAAGGTATCGGATGTTGCGCAGCATAAGGGCAACGTGTTAGGCAAGACCGAATTACACGGGAAACGTTGCTCCTTTTGCTTCGGCTGTCCTCGTACTGCTTTTTTTTCGGCTTGTTCCTTCGAGTTGCGTACGAACGCCGTATGTTTGTGGATGGGGTAATTTTCGGGAGGATTAAGTTGCTTGTTTGCTCCGCGATGGCTCCGGATCGCGAGAAAATCGTGCGAAAAGTAATTAGTAGATCTATGGAAATTTTCAACGATGAACATTCATTTATTAAAATACGCAGTCTGGTTGTTAAGATTTCATAAGAGTAACGAGCACTCTCGAGGGCACTCATTCGTGCCACAATTCATTAAGGCTAAACTAATAGCACCGTTAAATTGACTTAATCATAGATTTGGTGTAAACAATACACTCTAGATTATACATCATCTTTTATGCGGTAATTTATGTTCTGCATATCACATGAATAATAAACCGCGTAATAAATATCTTTACCCCTTGTACATAGTAAACAGTAAAGTTAATATTTCCCAGACACAATTTGTTAACGTACGTCAGTTTCTTATACAATACATATATTTTTGCGAAGTAATCGTAATGAATCTCGGCTTTAGAACAAGTCATTGTCACCTCTTGTTCAACTAATATAAACACAACGTTAACCTTTATTCTCGCATCGGGTGTACTCGCATCGAGCGATACGAAGCGTGTTCCAAGTTCCTTGAAAAGCCTATGCATTATACATCCACAACATCGCATTACGAAGAGGTTAATATATTACATTACCCTATCCATTGTCGCGCAGTGCCGGCAACGACGTGAATGATTATTATATGTATATACATACAAATCCGACGTGACGGCGCGGTGTCGCGTGATTGGTCAACAAGGTGTTAATTAGGAGTATTACCGTTTATTTTCGTTCATAAACCGTGTTCGAACAACGAAAACATTTATTAGCGATAATCAATGCACGCGGCGCGGCGGTGCTGCGAATCGCTTTAACGCGCGGCTATTTCGAATCGCGAGGTCCCGTTAAACACAATGCTACGCTGATAAACCAAGTGTACTGCGAGTACGTGTACGTTGTACGTACCGGATAGTATTCGAGTACTGGTACTTTGGCTTTATCGTAGGCACGAGGGGTGCGTTACTTTATAATACATGGAGATACCAACAGGAACAGTTACGTGTAGGGATACTAGGCATACAGTGCTGCACAAAAGTATAGGACATATGCGTTTGTAGATTTTGCATATTTGCAACGAAAGCATTGCACCTTTTTTATACATACAGTGACTCGAATTAATATTCGGACGCTCTAAAAACGACGATAACTTTTTAAATACTGTACTATACGATTTGAACTTTTTTCGGAAGCTAGAGCAATTAGTTTACTACAGGATGTAAAAGAAATTTTTTCGAAAATTGATATTGATCGGAATTGTAGAAAAAATACTAAAGGTTGCATTTTACAACTTTTTTATGTGGGCCTATATTGAAAATTTAAAAAATACGTTTTGTGGATCTGTGTCAACTATATGCACTGTGAAAGTTTCATCGAAATCGTTTGGTTCAGGAAAGAACGAGTCAGGATTTATTTAAATTAATGCCTAGATATGTACGTAGTTTGTTTCCGTAATTGATACATGGCTCCTTTTCGTCCGCAGTAATACGTACAGAATGCTATCGATTTGATTTTTTAATAGTTTTTTATGTTGTATTAGGATTTGAGGGCTACCAATTTTTTTGTTACATTCAGAACACATCGTTCTTCCATAAAATGCTTACACATATGTTTACACACATTATTTCTTGATAAACTAGGAATGTAATATCCAAATAAAGTACGATCGAAGCATGATATGTACCGCAGTAATCGGTACAGTTACCCTATCAAATGTTTTATACTTTTGTCCACCACTGTAGGGCAGCTTGAAAGTGTTGTTACTGCTCTTGCGATGACCGTGATTCTCGTTCTCTCGGTGTTCCTCTGAGGCTGTGAGCCGTGTGCCCCGAGTCGTGAGTCGAAAGAGTAGCGCGTAACGTACAGCGCTGTAAGCTGGTGGCGTGCTGTAATTTTCGGAACGATTAAAGCCTCCTTCCCTCTCTCGTTCGGGGTCCTTAACGGCGCGCGTATACTGCTGTTCTGCGCCAGCCGAGGTTCTAAATAAGGCGTTGAAAAGCCACGAACGTACGATAGCATTAACGATCGCGCCGCGAGTGCACCGATAAATTGTCAAGCTCGATTCGAAAAATTCTGCAACCCTTATCGACTCCCGATAGGAGACGAGGAGGCTACCGTATCAAATCGATAAGAGTCGAGGAAGCTGCGAGTAGCTGCTCGAGCGGGGTTACAATTTGGAAGCCGCTATCATTGCGGATGAAGGAGCTATTTATATCTAAACTGTCGCATAAGTTCTCTTTTATGCTTTGTAGAAGCAGTCTGCCTGTTGCTTGAACATGATACGATCCAAATAGAACTATCGATACTGACTTAAATCTGTTCAAAGTTGCCTGATGAGGGGAATTTACTCTAATCGGGGGCAAAGTTGCTCTCTCTCTCTCTCTCTCTCTCTCTCTCTCTCTCTCTCTGTCTGTCTGTATCGGATTAGTTACGTGACATTCTGACACATGAACGACACAGATGAGACGGTGGAAGTGTTGGGGTATAGCGTCGTAAAACGGGAAGGTTGAGGGGCGACACAAGTTTTAATCTGGCAGCTCTGGTACAGCAGAAGGCGTCTGTTCCTTCAGAAATGGGTTTCTTGTGGAACGAGTGCCAATATGACGTATGTGCAATGTAATTTGGCAAAGTTTTCAGTACCTGACAGTGGCGCTAGAAGTCAGAAACGCCATAAGAAACAGAACATGTACGGCGACGAAGTGGAGGAAAGGCGTATGTTACCCAAACTTCCCGTATCTTGAACGTTCAGTGTCAGTATCACTTTGACCCAGTCTCTTTATGTGCATCGATTCGAGAGAAACATTGTGTTTACTAGACTGTTAATCACTAGACTGCGGATCTTTATGCATTTATAGGAAAAATTAAAAAAATTGAACATCTCAATATATGATTTCTCCTCTATTAAAATCATTAAGGGACGGATTAACATTCAATTTAGTTCCTAGTTCTTGCAATCGATGCAGACAATTTTTATTTTCCATAAAGATCCGTGTTTGTACCTAACTTTGAGTCAGCAATGACTAATCTACTGTCTCATTGATTAATATTTCCTTTCTAAAGTCTTAATCTGGAGACTCTGTATCTGTCGTCCGGTGTTGGAAAGAACGCAGCAAAAGCCGTCGATCAGAAGACTGTTTCTGTTTGCAACTTTGAGAGTCGAAAGAGTGTCCTATACTTTCGCGACCAGGCAAGTCCATGCGTGTGACGTCAATATTCGAACTGCGCTATAAATTAATTTAGATTCGAGATACCTTACAACGTTTTTACCGCTAGCTATCTACGCGGTATCCTATCAAGCGTATCTTTCGGAGTCAGGTGTGACTTCCTGTTGAATAATTTTCACATCTTTATTTATTCTATTACGTTCGAACGAAAAACACATTGAATTGTTAATTGTACGCAGAGAAATGAGGCAGGGAGCATTAAATACTTGTTTGCTCTAATTACAGATATTAGAGAAAGTGAAGCGATAATGATGGAAATTCTATTCTCTGGATAAGCCTGAGAACTTTGGAAAAGATTCGTATCGTCGTATTACAATCAATTACCCGCTATTACTAACTGCTGGTACTAATGAACTGTAATCCCCTAGTAGCATTTCTATACATATATATATATATATATATATATATATATATATATATATATATATATATATCCGTGCAAGAAATAATTACCTATCATTCTGCTTAGAAACGAGTCGATCCGCGCAACAACTCGCTTCATCCAGACACCACACGGCGAATATAAACATCAAGAATGCCGACAAGTACGAGCGCAAGCTCGAACAAAGCATGAGAATGTCGCGACCTTCCGTAAGTCCAATTGCAAACTGCGAATTACCGGCGCGTTTTAGCGTTACACGCCGCGCCGTGTAGAGTAATATGTTACTTCGCGCGCGCGTGGGGATTGATATAAACTGCCGCCGAGCATCATAGAAGCATAGGGCAGACAGTCCTCCTCACCTTGAACGCCGGGGAACAGTATCATCATGGTGAACGCGGCTCAGTCACATCGCATTATTTCGCTTCGAGCACTATATTAAGGCTACGAAATTCCACCAGCAGGCCAGCAAAGTGTGCGCCTACCATATCCACATCCACGGCCACGAGGCCAACGCGAACGCCTCGGAGCGCTTAGGAAATCCAGACGTCGTCCTATCGTCTGGAGAAGCAGCCGCGAAATGTTTACGATGGAAAGTGGAGGCGTACACCATGTCGTTATCGTCGTCTGCCAAGAGAACCTTTCTCTCTTCCCTCTCTCTTTCACTCTCTTTGAACCGTGGTTGTTTTCATGTTTGATCCTCGTCGCTCGGTCTTATCCCTCTCGCCTTCCTCGTACCTTCCTCTCGGTGTCTCTCGTTCCGCGGATTTCCTCCGGAGTCCGGAGTTCAGGCTTTGATCTCTTCTGGTTGTTCTTTTTCTCACCTTGAACTCTCTCTCTCTTCCTCTAGCTTTCTTCATCTGACGTACAGGCGAACGCCGTGCGCGCACACTCTATTTGGTCGATGTTTCCCCGGTCGCATTTGGATTCGCGTGGCGCGCGTTATTCGCCGAGAGAAATGATCGTATAAGGCCGAGGGGGACTGGCCTTAGATGGTTTGAATGACCGGTGGCAGGCTACACGGGCCCAGTTCCAGGTCCCTCTCCGCCGCGCCGGTCTCCTTCGGTCTCCTTCGGTCTCCTCGGTCAGCTCCTGGGTAGACAAAAACTAGGATGGGCCTAGATGGCTGTTCTCCGGTCTGGAGTCTGGGGAGGATGGACGGGGGAAAAATGCTGCGGCCAGGGAGCAGGAATAGAGGTACGCGCTAGACGTTCTGCTACCTTTGTACGCGCGTGTAAGTGCGTGCGAGGAACGGAAGAGGAGAGCACGCGTTGAATTGATCGCGCGAAACGGAGCAACAGAGAAAGCTGTACGGAGATGGAAAGATGGAGGAGAACGGCCAACGGAGAGATAGAGCCAACGAATAGTGCCGGGGTAGGTATATTCAGCCTAGCCGGTCGGACAGTGCACTGAACTTGGCAAGAAATCCAAGGTTGCATGGCTTAATGATCTAGTTTCTTCGGCAGCGATATGATTCACCATTATGCATCCACTCATTCGGGCTCCTTTCCGCGACGAGCAAGCCCCTCTGTCGAGTTTCAGCTGTTCCTGGAAAGCTGTGCCTGAACTGCCTCTCCAGATTTCGATCCTTCGATCTACCCAGGGAATTAAGATGACTGAAATTAACTTTTCCGGATTATCCTGCTTAACCGCGCGTAACCTGCCAGTCCCTTCTTGCAAATAGTTCTTTATAGCTTAGAAAGTGTTTCAATATTAACTATCAGAATTTACAGAGCGGACAGGTTTTGTACAGGTTTTGCAATCTCCACATTCGCCCTTTTGCAAATCAATTTCACCTTTTTCGAAAGCAAATTGAATCTTCTGCAAACCAATTTCATCCATTAGGAATATTTAAAATTAATTACTCATTTACTTCGCTTAAATTATGTATTTATAAGAATCAATACTCGGTACGCGCTGCAATAATTACATATGTACTTTCATTTTTCAAATTAATAAATCAGGAAATGGCTACAACGAATACACATATCTACACGCGGTTTTCATACATTACAAAGCTAATGAATTGGTAATTACTTTTAAATAAGTATTTCATGTAGATCTTTACAATGAATAAAATTTATAATTTCTTAACAATTAATTTACATTTGATTTGATTTTTTTTATGAAGACTACTTAAAAATACTTTTATTTGTAAAAGGTTGAATTTGATTTGCAAAAGGTTGAATTTGGAGTGCAACACCTTGTAATATAATAATATGAAAGAATGATTGAATTATGAAAAATGCCACAAATAAGTTGGTCACAAGTAAGTCCTATCAAAAAATAATGAGAAATAAAGAAGTTTTGTAATTGGATTAGTAGTGGTTCACAGTGATATGGTGTGCTCGGCAACCGAGGCAGCTCGAGCTTCCTGTCCCTCGCGGGGTACGCTCCGCATTGGAGGGGATACACGTTTCTCGTAGATCCTTCAGTTTCCGTTTTCTTAGATCAAAGCTTTACTGTAATCGGTTCACTGTGCGGTGCGGCGCCCGAACAAGTTCACTGTTCGATTTCAACAAGAAAAACTGAAACAGAACGCGTCGGTATCGTAGCATCTGTAAATCACATCGCGTAGAAACCAAATCATCGTATTCACCGCGCACGAAGATAAAGGGAAATAAAAGAAAATGGGGTTGTTATTAGCGCAAGGTGGTTATTAAAGATTGCACTTTATTTGGTCGCAATTGCAAATCTCGCGAGTTATAGAAGGGAAAGGTATAAATCAGGTCGCATAGCAATCATCTCGAGTTTATCTCTTTTTTTTTCTATTACTACGGCCATTAGCTTACCCTACGCTACCACGTAGATGAGTAATTCTGAAACTGACCGGAACGCTGGCTCTCGATCGTTGATAACGGTATAACGTTTAAGACTGCCCCGTCAACGAACGAACAAAATGAACAGTCGATATGAGAAATGATATAAAATTTTAGTCGAGGAAGTATCAAGTTTAGAAAGACAGTAAACTTTTACTGGCATTTTATACGTTATCCTTGTAGGACGTTCTTCGTATCAAATTACGCTCACGGAACCCCGGTGACTGACACACGTCGATTTTCATGAAACTTTGCACAAGTGTCCGTTAGACATACCTAACAATTCAGCCACATTTCGTTCGTGCCCGGTTTTTATTTTAAGGGTGAACTTATTCGTACTTTTATTCGAACCGGTTCTCTACGCTCATAAATCGCAGACGTCGAGATATAAAAAAATAGTTCAAGTAAAAGTTGTTTCTCATCATTCATTCATAAATGTGCGCGAAACTTTTTTTGAGGAAATCATCTTTTTCACGACTTTTTCAGAAACTTTTCATACCTTTTTTATATCTTGCGTCATCTGCGATTTATGAGCGTAGAGTGCAGGTTCGAATGAAAGGGTTGATATTTCTTCATCGATAACTGTTATGAGCGATAGAAATAAATTTCTCTCATTTATAATTGTTATGAGCGATCGAAATGAACTTCTCTCATCGATAACTGTTTTGAGCAATCGAAACAGTTTTTCATCATCGATAACAGTTATCGAGTTGGGTCCAATTTTTTGGACACTAATAACTGTTATTTGTAATCAAAAAGTATCAAAATCGATTTTTTAAAAATCATTTTGTTCTTCGAATTTTCTTCTTTATATTTTGTGTACATTACATATCTTAAATTTCAATAATAATCAACTTTTTATTAATGATTTTTATCGTGGAAAATTTTCGAATAACTGTATCAGTCACTGGAGTTCCCTCGTCAGTTTTATTTTCTGATGATTATGATGTAAGATATCCCGTTATTTTTATCATTGTGTTCCGGTGAAGTGGGTTTCACGATCACCCAGCCGCTAGATTGTTCATCAAAGTTTCTTCATTTACTTTCCGTGTTTGTTTTAGCGACAGAAAATAATCAGCTCTTACCGGCTCGTGACTGCTCCAGGAGAAATTCGTTTCTGTCTGGAATTCCAATCTCGTCTCGACTCATTGCAACTAGTCTAGTGATTTATGTATTTGCGAATGAAAAGTCGACTATCAAATGTTTCTCGATGACTTTGCTACGGATTTAATATCGTTCATAATCGAATTCTTGTTTCAAAGTGTAACATTTGGACGGAAAACTAATCACAGTAACCGTGAATCAACTTTATTATGTATTTTCTCCTGCAATTTCATTCATGGAAATCTGATTTCCCATTTTCCTTTTAAGTATAGGTACCGTTAACGACGATGGTTAGATGTTCTCAAATTCATACTGTGATACTTTTTTAATATTACCAGAAAGTCGTCTGCAGTTACAAAAATGTATTTGCAAGCAATTATGTGCTTCAAATAATTTCAAGTATACTAATTACAGTGACTCGCACATTTGTCTATAAATTTCCACGATAAAAATTAGATACAGAAATTATCACCTCCTGTTTTTAACATTTCTCAATAATATATTAAATTCTAATATTAAATTAAAAATTGTATGCATGCGTAATATAAACACATGAAAAAGTTTACTATAGTATACAGAGTGTCTTAAAAATGTTGTAGTTCCTTGAAAAGGGTGATTCCTAAAGTCATTTGAAATAACTTTTCGTTTACAAAAATGTATACGAGATGGAGATCTTCGCACCTTATAATTATTATCGCAGTAGTTGGTTGAGGTAGTTAATTACGAGTTGAAGTGAAGTGACCATGAAGTTTGTGAAAATACGAAATTTTTGAACGAAAAATAAAATATTTACAGATTGTTCGAAAAAAATGGTGATCATTGATACAGAAATCTAAAATAATGTTCTATGACAACTTTTTTTATCAAATTACGTGGGGTTAAATGACAATAAAATGGTGTCTTTGAGGAGCATACGTGAAAAATATCATTTCTCCTGGTTCTCCTCGCTTTCGACTTAAAATATTTTTGATCTGGAGAGGGTTAAGGTTGTTAGCAATACATTCTTGTTAAAATTTCAAAAGAACCAATTGTTAAATTATTCACTTGTTAGCCACAATATTTTCCAAGAAATAGAGCCCTTCGTGTTCTTCGATACTTTCCGTTGTAACTCAGTCTTGCATCCCAATCTGGACGTCAGTAAAAAATGGATCCGCTAGAATCATCTCGCCGTTGTGTCATTATATCGCAAGTCGAACGCTTTCGTCCGATCATGTGTCTTCATTTTGCAAACGAATCCAGTCATAGAGAAACCCGAGCGGATTTCTGCCGGGTTTAGAGGTTGTCCGGTAACATGATCGTCGATCGAAGATGCTCGCTACATTGCTTCTTCATCGAGTTACCGTATTCCTGGTGTCCAAAAGCGGGTTTACCCCTCGATACGTCTTCCGCATTGCTCCTTTGACAATAACGGAAAATTATTCTGTAAACTATTCTATTCTGTATTCTATTCTATTCTATTCTGTATTCTGTAAACTATTCTATTAAAATAAGCAATTCCCCCATGACTCGTGGAATCATTCGAAGACTAATAATTTAACTCAATCTTTTTTATGGAAGCAATAAATAAGCCATAATATCGTCTGTAAAATTTTAAACGTGAGAATGTTAATCGATCCTATTCTAACAAAAAGAATAGCATTCAAATAAAGCAACACGTATTCGAAGTTTTATTACATTGAATAATAAAATACGAGGTATTATATCTAGTACATTTTTCTTATTTTACAAATTCTTATATTCATACATATGTATAATCCATACCCACGTCTTCATGTCGACGGTTATAGAGTTAGAAAATGTCGGCGAGTAATCCGTTTTTCCAAGCAAATCAATCATGAAATTCTTGACGGTCGTCCACTTGCAACACAGCAATTGAATTTAATCGACAACCCGATTGTGATTTAAGATTGAAAGTTTCCAGTTCATTGACTTCTCTTCCCGGAACACGAACACGTGCGTATTCGAGGGCCTTTCAATCGAATTCTCTGCCAAGAGGATATCACGTGAAAGTCGTCGCAGTCAAGGCACGAAGGGTTACGACGTGCGTATCGAACGTATTAGAATGCATTTCTTTTGTTTCTCTAGCTTGCGGTTGTTCACAATGTCCAACTGCATTCCGAAGGGCGTGCCACTTCCTGCACGTGTGTCCTCCAGGCAGCCTTGTCCTCCCCTGTGCTATTTTGTGGACATAAACGTATTCATAGAACGAACCAATGAATCATGCATACACTTTATCCGCTATCACTTCGAACTCTTAATTGTATCGACGCTTCGGTGCACCGTACTCAATTGAATAGTAATTCAATTTCCCTCTTTTTTCCTACTTTTTCTATGTATTACCAGACTGCGGATTTTATGCATTTATATCAGATGATTGCAGAAGATCGTGCTCGATACGAAAATAAAATGCAATTTTGAACTTTCAAGAATGCAGCTTTATTAATCAATTACAGTGGATAACAAAAGTAAGTTAACACTCATATTTTCAATAATGAAATCACGATAACAGTAATATTTATTCACTTATAAAAATAAACAAGTTGATTACATATTTAATGGTAATGTTGAAAACAAAATTTATCACGATAATCACAGTGATCTGAAGATTTATCAGGATATTGATCTTTCTATACTAAATATCCAAAATTTGGTGTGCCAAAAGTAAGTATCGTTTAATAACACTGTCCAACACCAAATTTGTTTCACAATTACATCGTGATGGTGGTATATATATATATAGAAAACAAAGTTAGGTGGTAGCAGGAATTCCAAAGCTTTTCGTGGTATTAGTCTCGCAATTAGATAATGCACCGGCCTATCCTTTCACGAGTGAACTTTTGAAAGTTGAAAGTGAAAGAGATTCTTCTCTTAATGCTACATGGGTGATTCAGACAATCGACCAATCAGTTAATGAATCTTCCAAGAACATGACCGGAACTATTTATTACGACGTTTGCTAATTTCCGACGATAAAGACACGGAAGTCTTATAATTTTGCGGAATTGTGCAGAATCAGCTTAGTCTTGGAAGATCGTGTCTAAATATTGAGCGAAATATGGGAATACATATTATCTTCTGAAGGTAGCTTGAAGTATGTGCATACGGTGATCATTTATATTTTTATATACAGTAAAAAATAATAAAACTTTTATACTTATTAGTGTTAGTATTTTTGCACAAGAAGAACATTTAGTTATAATCAAAAGTCTTTCCTTCATATATTTATTTATTTATTTATTTATTGCTTTAAACCAAGTGGTTTATTTAGCAAGTATAGTGTTGATACATTTGGCTTACATTAAAAGGTTTACATTGTTTTACATTGTTTCTAAATTCCAACGGAACACTTTTTAAGGAAGTTATAAATTATTTGCAGACCCTTTATGTCAGGTTTATACAGAAAGGAGTCAATACCAATAGGGAAACAGTACTTGCCTTTGAGGAGCATTGCCTCCAATGTATTACGTTCGTTTTCGTAGTCTGGGCATTGCCATATAACATGGTTCAGGTCTTGTAGTTCTGCTCCGCATTGGCAAGCACTGTTAGTTATAAAGTTAACCCTTGCTAATGAACCGTTTAAATTATAGTGATTGGATCGACATCTATTAACAAAAATCAGAAAGTCTCTGGAGAGCACAAGTCCCGTGTACCATGGTTTGCCTTTGTCCTGGTGATAACATCTGACGTAGTTCGCACCTTTGACTAGACCTTCCTTTTTGATTAGGGTGTTAGTGGACAATCTTGCCTGAATTTTGAGGTCTCTGGTTAGGTCAGCAATTGAAGCCTTGATATCTGGCGAAGGACTTTCTTTGGTCGCTTCTTTCGCAAGTGAGTCTGCTTCCTCGTTACCGGTAATTCCTACATGTGCTGGTATCCAGATAAACTTAATAAAATTCTGGCCTTTGTTGTTAACTATAAACGTAGAGTACTTTGTTTTAATTTCAATGATATGGTTGCTGATACTATATTTGAAGGTTGGCTTCTGTAGTGTTTTGATTGTGCTTTGCGAGTCAGTGAAGATGAGAAAATTTGTAGCATTGTTATATAAATTGGCAATATCCAGTGCTCGGCTAATGGCGTAGCATTCTGCTGTGAAAATTGATGCATGTTTGTCTAAATTAAATTTTTGGGAGATATTTAGTTGTGGGCAGTGTATAGCGGCACCCACTGATTCGGCGTTTTCCGTTACACTGCCATCGGTGTAGATTGCAACCGTATTCGGAGGGTTGGATTCGATAAAATCTCGTAATGGAATTTCCTTCATATATTCCCATTTATATAAAATTTCATATTTATCGCAACTTTAATGTGAATGTGCCATATCTACCTCGTATTCGATTAACTTCATCTTTTGCAAGAATTATTTTCTTAACCAGCGACACAATTTTAGGGTAATATTCGTAATACTAATATTAATAACAGTATTCGTATACTAATCTAGTATGGGTAAGATTTGAAGAAGACTCAGTTCATTACCAAGACAAGAACGATATGTTCCGCGATAGTACAATAATTTAAATAATAATAAAGGTAATTGTATAGAAGAAAACACTGTGTTATTTTGAACTATGATCAAACATGTATACAAGGTAACACTTGATTCATAATAGGCTGATCATTTTTATCTCATTTTAAGTTTTACCTAAGTTTTACTATATTCAAATACAATAATATTTCTGTACAATGAGTTCTGGGACTCAACCGATTTTCTCTATTACGTGTACGGCGTAGCAAAAATCAGATCTCCCAATTATTTCGACTATTGTCCGATGAAGCGTTGAAACTTTGAACACATCGGCTCTACGAGCCGTATGATTGATAAATTGAATGATAAACTGACAAGCATGATTGGCCTTCTCATCAGCACACGGTATCTTCGTCTCGATCGGTGGGCGAATAATGAAAAAAAAAAGAAAGAAGCACACGGCAAGGCTGCTTGGAGGACACGCGGACAGGAAACGGTGGTGGGGCCCTTTGGAATGCAATTCGACGACGCGAACGAAATTCATTCTAAACCGACTCATACACAAGCGTGTCTGGGCCCTTCGTGTCCACTTTGTCTGTCTGATCTAACGTGCTGCGATGACCGGTAGTAAGGTAGATGGAAAGAAATAAAGAGGGAGAGAGAAAGCATGTGTATCTGTGTTTAAGAGAGTGTGTGTGTGTGTGTGAGAGAGAGAGGGGGGGGGGGGGGGCTAGAGAGAAAATGAAAAAGGAGAAGAGGAAGCGTGGAGTAGAGGGAAGAGAAAGAAGAAAACCCCTCGGAGACGTGATGTGCCTCTCGATGCGAATTCTAAGCTTCCAGGCTGATGGCCTCCGGGCCCCGAGGGCTTCTGAAACCTATGAGAGCTGCCATCCTTTCCTCGATAAGCTACGATACCTAGCCTCGCGCCGCGCGCCGCTGCGAGCAGCCAAAGTGGAATGAACTGCTTCCCTCCGGATGAATACTCGTGCTCGTCTTGGCTTTAATGCACTTTAATTGATAGTGACCGCTTGGTTCGATTAAAATTAAAGCGATTTTAAAATATACGTTCACGGCGGCGGAATCGTCGGTCGTGGTGTTCTCTCTTTTTTTCCTTTGTGTGTATGTGTGTGTGTTTTCACTCAAGGAAGATACTGAACGCTGGGATTGACTATTAGTACCGGCATAAAGATTAGATAGGATGTGGCTCGTACATTTTTGCGTTGCGGAAATCCCGCTCTTTGCTATATGCACGTGCTAGAATTGCGTCGACCTCGTAATCTTTTCATGCGCTGAATTAGGTTATCGCGATTATTTAAGCACAATTTTACCACGCTTATTTAGGGTGAATGTACAGGGTGTAAAGAAATGTTTGGCATTGGCTGCCGTAGGCATACTCTATGTTCTACTTCTTCGGATCGATGAAGATCTGTAAACAGAGTTGCAAACTTGTCCTTGACTTTGCATTACAAGGTCTTTATTATTTGTTGGATGATGCGTAGACTACAATGCAAACTTTGTTTACACATCGCTGTACTTATGTATTTAGAATGCTTTACGAATGGTTTCCATGCAGTTGCAATTTAACCGGTGAGAGCGCTCTCTCTAAATCTTTTATTTCGATGATTTTATACACTCTGCATGCAAACAAAAGGAGGATGCTCGAGGCGCGGTCACTTCCGTCAGATCTTTAATTTGTCAAATGAGTAGGTGTATACGAGTGGTAGAGTTTTTGTTTTGCGAGGCATTTGAAAGCCTCGGGGAGATCAAATCCGTTCAGACGCGTGACAATGTGGAGAAAAGAGGCAACATAGCGATTCCATTATGGCAAACGTGGCGCTAAAAGACCATCCGCGCATGTGTCTTTCCTAGTTTTTCTCAAGAAATAGTTCCTCCCGTTCGCGTCCATCCAAATGGATGATGCAGCGCGTTCCGCTTGGCGTTGCACAAAAGATTCCACCTGGTCTACCGTGATTCGACGGATTCTGCGTTTCTGCGAGTGGAATCCCTCCCATTGTGAGAACGGCCCAACGGGGTTGCATGGTGCACACTAATCAAACAGACCAATTAACGTATATTGCGTACATCATCGTAGCAATACCAACAGCGAACAATGTACAATTAGATTCGAAGATAAAAATCGAAGTATGGCGATATCGGCATGCTACACAGCTACTGTGTCGTAAACAATGAAATAATATGTGTTAGAGTGTCATAGAACTTTTGTACAGCCAGTCCCATGAGTATTCGTACGCCCTTCAATACAATCTCTTCTCAAATCAATCTTTTTTTAAAATTGACACAAGCAACCTGAGTTTTTTTCTAATTTTTTATTTGAGTCCATAAAGAGAATTTAACATATACATTTTCCGCTAGTTATACACATATTGAAAATTTCATCAAAATCGATTGACACACTCGCGAGCTACAAACAGTTAAAAGTGGTGAACTTGATCAAAATGGTTTGATTTTTCATGGTTTTCTCTGCATCAACCGATATCGATGATGACTAAAACAGAACAAAAAAATTCAAATTTCATTATTCAAACGAATGGTGTTTTCTGACGTTGGTAGTGACGAAATTCTCCATCCGGAAACAAAAAATTAAAAAGATTTCTCTTCCACACCTCTAGTTTCCGAGATACCTCAAAAATGTGTTTTTAACCCCAACGGTGAAGATTAAAAAAGTACTTATACGTTAAGAATAAATATGTCCACTCGCCAGAAAATATTACTGATATTTTGTCAAGTAGCGAGCAAGGAACACCATGCAGGTTATAATTGATTGATAATAGAGAAAAAGAGAGA
Organism: Lasioglossum oenotherae; assembly: GCA_028455765.1. Classification (NCBI taxonomy): domain Eukaryota; kingdom Metazoa; phylum Arthropoda; class Insecta; order Hymenoptera; family Halictidae; genus Lasioglossum; species Lasioglossum oenotherae. The sequence goes on along the minus strand of CM052291.1, from coordinate 6,499,406 downwards.
GAGAGAGAGAGAGAGAGCAGTTTTTATGATAGGATGCATACAATACATCACTCTTAAAGTCTCCGGTCTAAGAAAAACAAATTGTTTTTTAGAAATTTCACTTTATTCATCAACATACTCTCCTTCAAGAGTGATGCATTCATTCCAACGCTCCTCTAACTTTTCGATGCCCTTTATGTAAAACGTTTAAATTCGTTTGCGTTTAAATTCAGCATACCAGTCACTCATAGTTGATTTCCCTGGTGCAGAGTCCCCATAATGCTTATCAAGCCACTGTTTGGCTTCAACAGTATTTTTCCCCATCAAAAAACAGTGTTTAATCAACACACGAAACTCCTTTCTATCCATTGTCTTCAAAAATTACAAAACTGGGGTCGCTAAAACTAATTACGAGTAAATGACGGAAACATTAATGTTAGGGTCGAAATTATTGTTCCAGTCTCGCCCGATAGCAATCTGGTAGTCGATGATCGCGACTTTGCAAACAATATATTTGCACCAGGAAGAGGAACGTCGCGGCTACGAGTTATAGAGCGAGATGAATGAAGATCCTCCGAGCGTTACCGCCGTCCACAAGACCGCGTTACTATCACGCCACGTGGGCGTCTTCCTTTTCCAATCTCCTCTCTCCTATCTTTAGTAACTTCCATTTGGTTTCGTGTGTTTCCACGAAGCCGTACTCTTCGACCGCGGTTTTTCGCCCGGCGAAATGCCGGTTAAATTTATTCAGCGGGAAACGACGTTTATGATATTTATTCGACAGAGGAGCGTCGGATTGGACATGCGGGCGAGTTGGGAATAGAATCTAAAGAGCCGTCAGGTCGCTGCGTTATTCAAATTTCATGATAACGGACGGATGGAGGATTTCGCGACAACTTCGTCGGTGATTTCCCTTGTTTATTCGCATTTTAAGGCTCCATCTCTGTAATAAGGCACGTGTACGCCAGTGATGCGTGTGTGCTTCTCCATCTCGCTGCCAGACGAACTGCCGGATATCACGGATTCGTGGATGGGATAGGGGATCCACGAAACCGATCATTTAATTGGATATCTTCACGGGACATTAAAAAGTATCGCGAGGACAGTAGGGTGTCAATTATCTGAACTAATTGGGACCGAGGTGCTATGGGAAGAAAAAAAGAAAAAAAAAGGTCTAAGGTTAAACTTATGGCGCACTGGTTCTTAACCGGTGTTCCGCAAGCTTTTTACAAGTGTTCCGCGACATTCCGCGTAATACATATATTAAATATATGTAATAACATATTTTCTAAGATATATTTATTTCTATGCGGGATGTTTCTGTTTGTTTTTTGGATCATTAATTCTGGTGTTCCGCAAATTTTCTCATATAATCACAGGTGTTCCCCGACTTGAAAAAGTTCTTCTCTCGTTCTTCGCCATTGTCTTTGGCTAATAGCAAGAATGCGCGCGATGGAAGGGGAGTAAGAATGTAAACACTTTGCCTAGCCATCATTCGGCGGACGGACAGTAGAAGAGCAGATAGAGCACGGAGCGCGGGCTCCGAGGCGCTTCGAGGCACTCCGAGGTTGTTCAAGGCGGGGATCGTGATCACCGGTCGAAGGAATTTCTCTAGCGGCGCATTTGAATTCTATTCGCTGCACGTGCCGCGTGCTGCCTCACGGCTCATGGCTCACGGCTCACGGCCGAACCGCTCGCTGCCAGCAGCCACCGGGGAAAACTGGATTTGCGCTGTCTTATCTGACAGCAGGTAAATTAGAGGAGGCGCATCATGCGGCGTTGGCAGGATCGATAAAAAGGAAAATGCCGGCGCGTGCCGGTTGACCCCGTAGGTTATCTCGTTCCGTTGGTCAACAAGTGCAACAGGTATTTGACGAAAGATCGGCCGACTACGAGGAAACATAGTCGTGATTTATGCATGCAACGCCTCCGGTTTCCTGCGTGAACTCGCTTAGAAGCTGAAGCTGCTCCCGCGGAGGACGGACGGGCTCTTTTGTCGCCGCAAAACGGGCCAGAATCGCAACGAGCTGGGCAAAATTAGTCTCTTCTTTAATTGTACATTATTAATTACAAACAGCACCGTCGTAGGGGTTTCTCGGGTAGTAGAATCTAGTTCTGGTATTACTTATTCTTTTGCTAGAATGAGTAACTGTGATAATGTGTACAGTAGTATTATTCACATTTGATGTATGTACGTCCAAATAATTCATTCAATTGACCGAAATGACCGAATGTCCATAAGACATTAAACGCTTAAAATCACATTCGAATTCAACTAGCAAATTTTTAATATCTTACAATTAGATAGAAACATCCCCTATAGGGGTAGTTTCATGAAGACAATTTGCTGGAATGAGAAACTGACTTCGTAAAACTACCCTTATAGGGGATGTTTCGAAGACGATTTGCTAGAATGAGAAACTATCTTCATAAAACTACCTTTATAGGGGATGTTTCGAAGACGATTCGCCAGAATGAGGAACTGTCTTCATAAAACTACCCTTACAGGGGATGTTTCGTTTAAAGAAAATAAAAATTTGTCAGTTAATTTTTTTCTCTTATCAGCTACAAGACTATTGTAACGAAAATATGTAGTCCTATTTGAAATCTCAAAACAAGTGAGAAAATATTTTCTCTGACCTTTTTCCTATCATAAAAAATAAGAGATATTTAAGGTGTGGTGAAGTTAGGTTAAATACTCTGTATATTCGCGAGTATGTTTCGGATGCTTCTACTATGGACTTCCACATGCATCTGAACAATTCTTCATTCTATCGATTCAAGTTTTGCTTCTTCTCTTCACGCAAGTCTCATTTCCGTTCAGGCTATCGTAAAATCTCTTTACCGAGACTAGCTACTCCCCAAGATTAAGGAAACTGGCTCTTGGCAGATATTGAATATCCCGTAACTACATCCCGTGCTCTGTGTTTTAATAAATAGCTACGGATAGTGATGCATAGTGTCTCGGTATAAATAATCATCGTAAGTTGAACTAATATATTCGCAGCTACAGATCACTGTACATCGTGTGTTTGAGTATCGCGTTTCGCATTCACAACAACCGAGTAAGCTGACCTCGAATAAGTTCGCGATAATTTCAGCATTCGGTTGGTAAATGTTAATGTATTGATCTGAATTTTACTGACAATAATTTTATAATGTTATCGAAAAGGGCCCCACAATTATATTAATGAACTACTCCGCTAACTTTGCTTCATTCGCAATGCATTGCTCTCGTTTCGTATTATACTCGATAAGTATCCACATTTCTTTTTTAAATTATTATTTTTTATTCATTTGTTTTAATTTTATGCGGTTACTATATGTGCTATATGTTCTAGCACGAATATTGGTTCAAAACGCCACAAAGTTACACTCACATCAGTCTTCAGCATTATTCTTTCTCCTTTACGTATTAATATTATTATAGATTTAGACTAATTAGATTCTTGTATAGTATAGTATGTATTCTGGTATATTCTACTATGCTCTGGTACAGGCTGGTATATATTCTATGATAATACATACAATATTCTAATATGTTCTAATATATTCAAGTATATTCTGCCATATTCTACTATATTCTACATGTATAGTTCTACACAAAAATGTTCTGTTCCGATAAAAATATTTCCTCACCAGCTCAAAATAACTTGTTCCAATTAATCTTTCTCTTGTATCATAAAAGTAGGACATCAACGCTGCCTAACTACTCTTTTCTAAATAGATTCGGCTTGGCAATTCCGAAGTCACGGACGAATGGAAAAGTATCACAGAGTCGTCGAGTTCATCTTAATTAATAATTCGATGGAAAAAATGTTTCGAAACTAGCGAAAAAATGTTGTTTGAACTTGAGAAAATTGTTTGTCAAAAATGGAAAGGATATTAACTTACTCGAATATCACGATTAAATTGTATTATATTATAGATACCGTAATACTGGTTGCAGCGAGACGGAATGCGTTTTGCATTCGATCGGTGATCGAGTGTGTCGGTAACCCTTTTTCTAGCTGCCGGGAGCGGATAAGAGGCGGTGAAGCAGTACAGACAGGTGTATGGTCTCCAATACTTCGTTGCTCCTAATTGCATGCTAATATGCTCCACTTTAAATGGAAATGATTTTTATATCGAAACTACCAAAGGTTCTAATGTTGAACAACACGAGCGCTTATCCTTGGCATACTTCCACATGAAAGACTGTTTGCTTTGTAATGGAGATTTTCAAGAGAGAATCGACAAAACTCGATCTTTGACAAATTTATCATGTTTTTTTAAACAACTTCAATGCAAATAATGTGTCAATGTAATGTAAAGTTCTAATGTAGTAGGTCGTTCAGAAAGTTCGTAGCCTAACAATGAAATGATATCAATTAATTATTCAACGAAGATTACGTCGATATAGTTTAAAATTATTATTAAAAATTATTCTCTCCTTTTTAGTGCATTTGAATGTAAGCGTGGTTTTTAAAAAGTTTTTTTTATATATCTTCTTTTCTAACCAAAGCAAACACGTCTACTTTAATCAGTTGCCTGAAGTAAGCTCGAATTGGACAGATCGAATTGGAATATATGGGATGTTCACATCAAGGACGGATGTTTTCAACAACGATATGTTTTTGCTGTTACTAATATCATCTACGCGTCAGGCTACGAACTTTCTGAATGACCTGGTACATAGAAATCAGGCCCCAGGTAACGCGCTGGTTCAAATTTAGCTACTCTCCGTTAAATTAGAACAAACATCAAACTTACTAGAACAAGGAATAGAATTGCGAATTTGTAGAAACATGGTAAGTCACATTCTGTCTATACTTACTGCATATTAGCAATGAAAGATGGGCACTTTGAAGCGTTCGCAAATGCCACGTCACCAGTGTGTAAAATGTAAAAGATGAAGAAGTTTTCGTTTAACTTCCAAAGAATTCCAGTTCCCGCTAGGCCGCGACAGCAAAGTCGTATTCCAGTCGCCGAAGCCAAACGGCCGTGTTACATTCTCCGCTTAAGCGAAGTAATAACGTCTAACAACGGCGACTCCGATACCTGGAGGAAGCCGGTCGTTCTTATTCTCGCTAGATTACATCGTTTCCGTCTTAAGTACTCGGTACGAATTGCACCTCCGCTCTACCTCTTACTGTAACCCGAGGTAGAAAATTACAATTTTCGAATCTCCCGGCATCACTCGTCGATCCTCATACATACATTCATAGTCATGGGAGCCTGGCCGGTTGATGACTCGACGCGTTCACCGGCTTGCAACCATTACTGCATTAACATTTTTTCGTTAGCAGATTGTATTTCTAAAATTAATCCCAATTCTATTTCTATGGTAAACGGAAAATGTTAAATAAATTGAATCTCGAATAAACGAAGAATGTTTATATGTGTAGATGGGAAAATGAAACATTATAGTTGTTGTTTAATGGTTTATTTTCTAAAGACAATCTGCAAGATAGAAACCGAAGCGATAAATGATTAAAAATTAATGTTATTAAAATAGCACTTGGTAAATTAGTAGTAGCACTAACAATAGTAAGGCATCAAGGTGACCCTCATTTTTTATGATTTTGTAGCTGACTAAAAACTAATTACTTGTGTTTCAAACATTTTTTTACGTTACGTTGAGAAATAAATATATAGTTTAACCCTTTGCGGTCCTATGTCGAGTGTGACTCGACATCGCATTTCGTTCTGAAAATGCAGCGCGGACCGGCTGGTACGAAATTGCGAATGCCGCGCGGACCGCAAAGGGTTAGTCTAAATAAATAAATAATTGATTTTAAATATTCTTAACGGGTGCAACAAGTGATTTGCAAAAGGGTGAAATTGATTTGCACAAGGTTCAATTTGACTTGTAAAATGGTGAATTTGGAGTGCAAAAGCTAATGTACATGAAAAATAATCATCGATTCATTTAATATCTGATTTCCAGCATCTTTCAGTAAAATCCTTGATCGCGCATGCTTAGGAGAAGCTGTAGCACAGCAACTGTTCATGATCCGTGAATAAATGACTTCCTGAGTCGATGAAAGTCTATGCTTTTCTTCGTTGGTCGAGCCCGTTATGGTCCCCGACTTTCGATCTTCTCCTTTCGTCCTCCGCGGAATTACACACAGAGGGAAATATCTCTTCCTCGGCTCTCCTCTTCTTTCTCGGACGCAGCAATACAGAATACAGCGTCCGTGCCTCTTGTAGATACAGTTCGTGATTTATCGCGTCGTCGGAACGCATCAAGGTTTCCACCTGTATTACGGCACCCGGCACCACTATGTGTTGCTGTCGAGATAGAAGCGATACGACGAGACCGATACGCCGCGCCGTCGACAGTAGGTCATCATTGAGACGTCCTAATTAAAGTTTCGCTTCGATTAAAGCCTCAGTTTCTCGTACGTTCAATCGTCTCATCGAAATTTTTCTACCGTTCACCACTTATCGCGTTTATCAATATTCCACAACGATGTAGGTACCTATCCATCAGTGTTTTAAGGGGGTATTCTCATTTTTCAGGTCGTTCCTTCAACGATTTTTAGGAACTTTCTTCAGATTTCTACTGCGGAATTTTCTCCCAATGATATTAAAATACGTAAAAATGAATATTTTGCCCTGAATAAATTTGTACAATTCAATGAGAATGTATTCTCGTTGACGAGGCAAACAAAACTGTCGATCGTACTCATATTTTTATAATCTCAGGATTTGAAAAAACATTCTTCATAAAAATAAGATCGTTCTTTTTCTATATCGATCGCCAAAAGACTGTTGTTCACATGATTGTATTATACATTCTTTATATTGCATTAAATTTCATAGGGGAAAGTTTTATTATTATTTGGACACCTACTTCGATACAATAAAAATATAAAAATAAACTTCTCTTCCCTTTTTAATAAAAAAATTAAGCCCTCAGCATTATGTATATTAAAGTGAAAGAAGAGCTGATTTCTGCCACACAAACATCACTGGGAACATCCCTAAGAGTGGATTTATAGTGGAGCAGCGAGGTGAGCTGTGCGGTGAAAAAAAAGAAAAACAAAGAAAATACATATGTACCTTTTCATTAGTATGTGTCGCAATATTGTCACGAATGTTGATTTCTTTTCACCGCACCGCTATCATCGATGCTTGCAGCTCCACTATAAATCCACCCTAATGTACTGCGGTGTGAATTGCAACTACGATGAGAAACGGGGTTCACTTCAGTCTAACATGTTAGGTTAGGTACTTATTCGAAACAATAATCATGGTGTTGAGAATCAAATATCTTATGAAATATAATCGATTGAAAATAGGAAAAATTGTAAGAATCTGCGATTTAAATGAATCCGCAAACCCTAAATTCAAAGATTTTTTACATCTTACAATGCCCATAGCTTTTTCAAGCGTCAACCTATTTCGGTTCACAAAATATATTGCATATTTGAAATTTTCTTTAGAAGCACAGATAAAAAAGACGGCGGATAAGATATATCATATCAACCTGATATGCACATATACCAGACCGTATGTTAATCCTAATGTATAGCTTTATAACCCCCTATGGGGAGTTCCACTCAAGCTTTCAAATAAAAAAGAATAATTAATTTCCGGACAAGGAATGAAGTTTTCTTTATTCAACGTGTGGGAGTGTAATATCCCAGCTTTCGTTCGCGCAATAACAACGGCAGAACTGCTATCTTTTCGACGACATCGCAATGCATGCAGGGGAAGATAGAAACGATATACCGAGTCTTCGGTATTATCCTGATGCGCGCGGCAGTTTTCCATAAGAGGAAAGTCTGTCCTATCGGTGCACGTTCCAAGCGGAAACGAATGATTTATCGAAACACGTAATATGTCTAATGTCTGATAAAAGGCCGCATAGAAATGTTCATTCAGTGAAAATACAGCTTCACTGCCTCGTAGCTAAATGTATGTTCACGTAAGAACGATTTAAAAGGGTGAATCGATTACTGTCTTGACTCCCCTCATCCCTTGATTAACACTAGAACTACCAGACCAGTCAAAATGACCGGTTTTACAATTTCATTTTAAAATTCCTACTTCATGTTACATTTTTTCTACGCAATGTTGCAATGACTTTTACAGTGATAAGTAAATGAGTAATAAATGTTTTCTTATGTCGATCGTAGATTGTTGCTAAGAACGTTTTTGCGATGATTTCAGCGCACTGGTTCGATCAATTGTTATACATAACACTATTTGCAAATTTTCACAATATCTTTATTTCAACATCAATTTCTCAATTTCAACATCAATTTTTCAATTTCAACTTCAATCTTTCAGTTTCAACATCAATTTGTCAAAAACTTCAATTTTTCAATTTCAACTTCAAATACACGTAGAAGGTCCCCCCTTTTGGTTTTCCGCTTATATTTCAGAAATTATGCGTCCTAGCGGTACGACCATTCTATACAAAATTAAAGGTGACAAAATGTGCCATAAGATTGACTCCATTCTGTTTTTTGCTATCTCGCATAGTTTCCGAGATATCCGCGCTCAAAGTTCACTAATTGTGCTGAAGAGTTAGCTAGTCAAATAAGGCAAGAAACGTGGGGCAAAAATTTCTTTTTCACAATTAGTGAACTTTGAGATAGCGGAAAACTGACTAGAATCAATCTTATGGCACGTTTTGTCAGCTTTAATTTTGTATAGAATGGTCTTATCGCTAGGACACATACTTTCCGAGATATAAGCGAAAACCCGAAAAAGGGACCTTCTACGTGCCCCCCTGTACACCGCTCACCACCTAGCAGTAGAGACTTTTATAGTATGTTTACTTCCTAACTAGTCCAAACAAAGTCCCAAAGTTGAAAATTGTGTTCCTTCTATTTCCCTCTACACCCCCCTTACGAACATTCATTGACTGGACTACAGTACATCCTTTGTAAACAACAGTAGACTCTCGCTACACCACGATTGTAGCTCTAGAATCAGTGTGTACCCCCTCCAAACGTTTCCTGTACCCCCAGTGGTACGCATACCATACTTTGGGAAACACTGGTTTAAAGCAATAAATAAATTAATAATAATACACGATACGTGACACACAAATATTTAGTTTTCGCCGCCACAGGCGTATTCTACATCTTTGAATCGATGAAGATCATTCATTTTCTTAAGTGTCTCATAGTTTTCTCGTGGAGAGAAAGAAGATTTCAAATGCAAGTAGTTGTTAGAGCAAACAGATGGACGAAACACTGTGATCGTAGTGCACAAGACAAGAGCTAACTAATTGTACGAGTAGCTTTGGATTGTAGCTTGCTCTTTGGTTACGTAATGCAAGTAAACTACTTCTGATGTTCTAGATTTTTGAAATTAACTGTTGCTTCTAGGCGTATAATAATAATAATAATATAAGAATATAGAGTCCGTCTACATTGATGAAAATTATTAGAGCGTGTTGTGACCATTATCCCGTAGCGCCCACCCGTCTGTACGACGATTAACGCAATTCCCCCTATAATGAATTGCGTACAATCGATCGAGGAAGGGAAGATCGGATCCAACTAGTCGGCAGGAAAAGAAGAACAAAGGCTTCGCCCGGTCGAAACCTGATAATTCCCGTCTGGGTTCCGTGACAACCACGCTAGTTAACGTTTTATGGAATCGAGCCGACCGGTCGGCCGCCGCGGCGGCCGGAGTCGAACAGGTGCACGAATTGGTTCATTCGATGGGGCCCGGCTCATTCTCTCCTATCCAGCTCTCTCTTCTTCTTCCAGGCTCCTTCCAGCGTCTCTCGATTCTTTTCATCGGACTCCTCGGTCTCTAATTCTCGGGGAGGGGGGGGGGGGGACAAAAACTTAATCGGTTGCTTCCTCTGCCCTCCTCTGCGAATAGAACGACCTGCAGTCGTGGCTGAACCACAAGCGAGGCTGTGCTTCAGAAAGGAGGAACGGACAGTGACACGCACACAACCATGAAATTAACTTCCAGCTGATCGGGATGTTTTTTTCTGGCCTTTTCGAGGTCGTTTCGAAAAGCAGATCTGCTCGCGTTAGTTCTGGAAGAACGGGCACTATGAATTTTTCGTTACAGGAAGCTCGAGGTTTTATTCGTCGTGCACTGTTCGCATCGAAATGTAACAGAAGCGAAACCGAATTTCAGAATTTAGTATTCGAATAATTAACTTTTACTTAATTCTGTGGGATCCGACATAATAGTAAGAACGGTTTCTCTCTCTCGTATCGCAAGGAATAGGAATCGCGATTTCTCTCTGAACAAAGAATATATTTTCCAATTAGTTTCATTAAAACGAAAAAAGTTTGTCATTTTGAACAAACTAAAAATATTGACTTTTGGCGCGCTAAACTGGCTAAATACCCCACTGTGCGGCGTGTTCAAAACTTGGTAGTTAAAAAATAAAGTCCACCCTAATGTGGACCCATTTGAATCCTAACGCCAAAAGAGAGTCGAAGTTCGAGGCAGCGGATACTCGCCATACCGAAGCCTGGATCTTCTGGTCGTTCTATCTATTAAATCAGCAGTTGAAACCGGTACAACGAGTTTCTTCTGCATTTCTAAATTGCATCGAACGAAAATTGACCGAGGAATGCTACTACAAATCAGATTCAAGCGAATTTTTCATCCGACAATTACGTCGTTGATTGTCAGTAGTCGTGGTGCTGGGCGTCTCATAAAAATCGAGCCTGCGCGCCGCGCCGCGCCGCACCGGTGTGTGTGTGTGTGTGTGTGTGTGTGTGTGTGTGTGTGTGTGTGTGTGTATATATATGTAGCATACGATGTACAGGTTCGAGCAGGGTGGAGAGAGAAAAAGGAAGAAAATAAGGTAAACCCGGGTAGAAAAATCTAGCCGGAGGGGGGATCCTTTTGAGGGGCTACGATCAGGATTACCTTCATGGTAATCTTCGTATCCAGTAGCTATAAGCAACTGCATTCATTTAGCCGGTGTCTCGAGCGTGTAGGTGCAAGCAGCAAGCAGTCGATCGTGCGCAGTCGGCTCCGTGTTATTAGCCGGGCACGGGCCTCGAACGTCCCGAGAGCCCGAGAGAGAGAGAAGCTTCTGAAATATGCTGATAATGGGTGGACGCCGCGAAATCCTTAGGGGGCCCCCGATTGCGGTAAACACTTATTTGGGTACGTAAGTGGCGGCCCCTTGAGGTCGGCTCGTTACAAATCCGCTGAAAGTGATGAATGTTAAAATAACACTATTTGAACGATCGATTTCACGAAATTTATTCCGCGATCGGGTTCCCCTGGTATTTACGCGTCCATCTTTATGTAAAGCGGAACACCCCATCGCACAGTGGGCTGAGAGCCGGCTTTTTGTGGCCGAAAGTTAATTTTTCAAGTATCGAAACAATTGTTTGCCTATAAAACTGTGACGTCCCTTTAAAACTCCCAAATATTATTCATTTAAGATGATTCCGTGATGAGCAGACTGCGAATCTTTATGCAAAATAAATAAATGTTCGCATTGATCGTGGGAAGCAGGAGTTACATAAAAATTGATTTCATACCTTAACGACTTTGTTACATTAGAAGCTACATTACAACATTCTTGAATTTTTAAAATCTTTTACTGTTTTTTATTTCGCCCAAACTATCTCCTCATAAATGCATGAAGATCCGCAGTCTACTTATTACACGATCACAAATAAATAAATGGTTTCATTCACAATTCTTGAAAAAAAAAAGATGTAGGATCACCCTCTCAACTATGATACCCAATACTGGGACACCTTGTAGACAGATGGAATAAAATAGTATACGAAACTTCAAAGTTGTTTTTCAAGAGAACAGTTTGATTTCCGACATCGTACTACACGATGCAATAGAAAAACAATTTGATCTTGAAAATGATGCTCATCCACCGATCCTACGGTGTGGAATCACCTGAAGAAGCCACGAATACATTTTGTTACACCGGCTACATAACGCAGACATTCGCGATATCAAAGCTGCTAAGTAACCGGGATATTTTATTAAAATTGAATCCGATAAATATATCTGCTCTGTTCGGTTGTAATTGCAATACGATCATGCGCGAGGTATCGGTATTCAATTAATGGAACTAGAACGGATCGCGCGAAGAGAAACGGCGCGGCGGACGGAGTAATTATTGCCATAAATAATTATCTAACATGAAAGCCATTAAGGATAGAGCGTAAAGTACATAACAGAAGGGCATAAATTGAATATTAATACAGACTGACGAAGGGAGACGATAAACACGACAAAGACACCAACGATCCTGTACCAATAAATAACGCTGAAACATAATACACCGAGGAGATAACTCGTCTAACAGGAATCCACGGTTTTTGTCCCCGGGAACGTAAGAATACGTTGATCGCGGGCTAGCCGTTTTTCGCCGGGACGGCCTTCGCTAATTCCCCTTAGCAGGAATAGGCACTTTGGATCTAGATAGATGCGCCGACCATTTAACACGGTCGTACTATCCGGCGTTCAATCTGAGATTGTTGACGCCGGGGCGCGCGAAGTCAGTCGCGGATCCTGAAATCGTGGATGATTGCAAACGCAAACGTATCCCTCGCGCTTGGACACTTCTTTTTCCGGTCCCGCCGCGCCGCGAGATGGTAAAGTGAGAACAGTTACCACGTGAAATTTACGGCTCTATTGACGGTGATTAATGGGATAGTTCAATCTATTTATAATTTGGCGTTAGCCACGAGCGAGCAGCAGGGATTCGGCGCGAGTCACGATTCGTATCCTTTCAGGGACGATTTATGGAATTGACGCGACCGCTTTCCCAGGTTAATTATTTTGTCGCAGAACGTCGCTCGTACATTATATTTGGTACTTTGCGTTCTGTCCGCGCGGAACTTTCTCCCTCGTAAAAGTCTCGCCGGAACGGCCGCATAATTAGAGAAGCGGATTAGCCTTTAACGATCCGCCTGGCCCCAGGCGCTAGTCTCCATCGTATATTTTCTTTTAGTTCGGGATCCACAGCGACAGACTTTTTAGTAGTCTTCGGCCCACAACGCCGAATAAAACTACAGCGATTTCTGTTAATATTCGGACAATTTTTGAAACAAATTTTTCATTTATTTAATATATTTATTATTGCTTTAAACCGATTGCTTTAAACGATTGATAGATAGATTGTATTGTATTTAAGTTCGCGTGTATTCACATATATTAAATGGAAATTATTTTATACTTTTTAGTACGTTTTTTCGAAGTCGGTTTAATTAAAAAAAAAAAAAGTTTTCTTTTATATCCGACTCTGTTCGTGACTGTACTTTGAAATTAATTTTATCCTTTTAAAACAATCGACAAACTTGAAAAAACCGATCTGAATATTAATGTAATACACGTCCATATGCAAACTGCGCTTACTGTCGAGTACACATTGCATGAACTGTATGCTTAATATTAATTCGTCTGAGAATAACGTCTATGCATGTGCGACTGTCCACTTATTAATGGAAGTGCTGTCGACACGAATCCGGCGGAAGTCACGCACGGGAAAACTGCTTCTTGGCTGTCGGTCGATTATCTTTTCTGATCATCCAACTGAAATGAGAGAGAATGGTGTATCAGTACTCCGACACGTAAATATAAACAGTCAGGAAGATCAAGTATAAAAGTTGATGCATTATTATAAACGTTGCACAAATATTGAAGAATTCTTCTCCTTAGGAATAAATTAAGGGATTTGCTTAATTCACGCATCTGCTTATTATAATGTATAATGTATTAATTAATTATACATGAATTAATTAGGCTTCAGAAAACGCGAACAAATTTTTTTACTCAAAAATAATGATTTTATCGCAAGCAAATTTATTCAGCAAATTAAATAATTGATTTCTTTTTATACTTTGGTGCACAACTTTGAAAGTATCGTTTCGAGAAAGCGCGTTCAAAGTTTTAACATGAAGTATATTTACATGTTTTAACAATTTCAGTATTAATTTTTGATAAATTTTATTTTAGTTCTAACATTTTAACAATCTAGTAAACAACATGACGAAGTCATCAATTTTGAATTACTATATCTTCAAAGTAGTTGTAATATTTAAGTCTTAGAAGCCTTAAAAGACTTTCGATATAAATTCATCTAAGAAGAACGCTGATACAAAGATTTGAAAACCAAATCTTTTAAAATTTTTGATAATTTTTCCAATAGTAGTAGAACCTCGTAACTTATGGTTTACAGTGAAATTGAGAAAAACATTGAGCTTACAAACCTTTCTTTTATCAACCCTTTTATCACCTAGGGTGGTGCCCGAGAGTCGCCACTAAAAATTACTTATATTATTATTATTAAATACGTTGGTGTCTAATCAATTACTAAACATTTCAGTATTGTAGGAGGTATTATATCAATCTCATATCTATGAAAAGAAAAAGATCATATGGAGTGGAATTATTCTAGGTCGAAAGAAATGCTTAATTTTCGAGTTAAAATAGCACCGAGTGCAAAGGGTTAATTAGCGGAGTGACATGTAAAATTATCACAAATGTATTTAACCAAACGACCGGTGCAATAACATTGACGCAAACAGTCTGTAGTTTAGTTGGAAGATATCATTGCGGATACTGGTCCCGCATAACAGCTCGTAGTTTCTGCGGTAACCCGCCTCGATCCTAAATCCCACACCACTCCGTGCGTGCCGCCGGAATTCATTCCCGACCCGAGCAACGGTGTCTCTTCTTTTTCTGAAAATTCCGTCGCTCGGCGTCCGCGGAGTCTGGGCCAAGAGACGTTCGAAGACCGTCTACTATCCTGATGCAGTAGACTGCGGTGCAGAAATAACGCGGAGGCAAAACAACGAGCTTAAGAGAGAAGGGAGATAGACCGATGCGGTAAGGACGAACGATTAAAATCGAGAAGCAAAAGAAAACGTTTTGAAACACGTCGAAAACTAAAAAGCGACGTAAGAATATCCTTTTTCGGATGTACCTGTGCATCTGTGTGTACTATTGTGAAAATGTAGGAGTTCATCATTTAGGGCAGTGTTTCCTAACGTTTCGACATCTCTGTACCCCTTCTACATATAACTGTCGTGACACGAGGTCGTAGAAGACATTAAACGAAACGCGGCGAGGCAGCTGTTGACAGTTCCGAAAGATGGATTTCATAAGTGCTTCCGCAAGTGGGAAGGTCGCTGGAGGAAGATTGCGGCGTCCAAAGGGGAGTACGTAGAAGGGGACGTCGCGCGTCGTCGTTATTGAGCAAGATTAACCCTTTCTCCTGCTGCAACACAAAGAGAGGATAGTTTCCGGACATACCCTCGTATATGTACGTCTGTAAATTCGATGAGAGATAAAAAAAGTGTTGACTGGAAAGGTGGTGGAGAAAAAGTGACAGAGAATGCGGGGAGGGATGGAGGGGTAGAGAGAAAGGAGAAAGGGGAGACCCATTTCGCATTCTGTGGAGAACTAGTCAGTGGCTAACTATAAGAAAGGCTAACTATAACTCGGAGTCTCTACCCCCCAATGGCTATTTCCAGCGTTACGTTTGTCGCACTGCCAATCCCCACTCGGTCTCGTCTACTTTCCTCCCTCTCTTATTACCCTAACCGTGGTCTGCTCTCTGTGATCGGTGATCGCGTGAACATTGCGTTCCCCGGCGTGCCGTCGCATCGCGCTTCGGTCTCGCGTAAAGAACGCGGCGTTACGGGTTACATCGTGGCCGGCCTCTGTCTATAGTTGGGTCGGAAATAGTTTCGTCTAGGTGGCCTCCCACTACTTTCACCGATTCAGGGCTTTCTTCGTTCGTACCTATCAGGTGACCAACAGCCCCCCTACCGGATCATCCAAGTCTATTTCAACTACAGTCATGCGTCGCTTTAACGACGGATCGCGTATACAGTGGCGGACATTTACTTGCATACAAATCATATTTTACACACCAAATGGCTTGTACAGTGGTGGACAAAAACACTGGCACGGTACGAAATTCCACAGACACTTGCAACTGGACTGCGGATTTCATGCATTTATGATACAGGGTGAATTCGATAAAGCAGGACACCTAAATATCTCCGTTACTTTTCGTTGTACAAAAAAAACTTCGTAGGACAAAGTTACACTGTTTGAAGGGCCACATATAACGGTGTAAGGGGAAAAAATTTCAAGGTCATTTTTACGAGATTTCAAGGTTATCGATGTTTTTTTAAATGGAATGATATATTTTCGTTAACGTAATGTTGTAGCTGACAAAATAACGAATTCATACATGTAACACAATATGAACACCATTTTTCTGGGTTGAAGGTCATTTGAAGGTGTCATTTGAATTATGTTTCAGATTTATTACCCGAGCAAATGTAGGACCAGGATACCAATCAAAAATGCTATAAACTATTGGTTACTGGATTTTCTTCAAAGTAGCAGTCAAATTGTAAGTATTTTTTAAATATAAAATCCTTACTATATTTTATTAATAGATATAATAGTTGTTATCAATATTGAACACTGTAATTAATCATTGAATTATTAATCAATGAATTAAACATTGCGGTACGAAATAGGGACACCAGTAATAGAATTTTCATACTTTTTAGGGTATCTCGAATATGCAGCGTGTATCAGGTTCCGCGTTTCGCGAAGAATATCGATTACTATGTCTTTCTACTTAGGGGTTGTCGAGGACATAGACTTACAAAACGACAGAAATAGAACTTATCGATTTCTCCCTACAATAATTTCACAATAGATCTTATGACATTAACATACATACAGTCAAGAATAAAAATAAGAAGTTAATATAATTTATAGCTAGAAATTATTTATAAAGAAACTTGTAAATTACTTCTAAAAGAAGTGTTTCT
The DNA here is from genome assembly GCA_028455765.1 of Lasioglossum oenotherae. Classification (NCBI taxonomy): domain Eukaryota; kingdom Metazoa; phylum Arthropoda; class Insecta; order Hymenoptera; family Halictidae; genus Lasioglossum; species Lasioglossum oenotherae. Next base: position 6,482,667 of record CM052291.1, on the reverse strand, counting down.
CTAGAAAACTAATATATGATTGATGCTGTTATAAGAAAACTTCAATTTTTTATTGCAATATACTATAGCATATTATGGTGTAACTATAGTGTAATTTTCATTAATATATAAAGATCAGAGATTTTATTACCTAAACAATTGTATGTCTGTATGTTTGTGAGTGTGTGTGTGTGTGTGTGTGTGTGTGTGTGTGTGTGAGTGTGTGTGTGTGTGTGTGTGTGTACACACATATAATTGTGGAACTAAGGAGATCACTGGAGTTTACAAAACTGTTGTAATAGTCAAATGCAAATACGAAACATTAGTGGTAAACAATTTGAATACTTTTAATTATTCCGATAGAGCAATACGGATCAATCCTTTCTGCTAATTACGATATTTAAATGTTAAATTAAGTAAATGATACTAATTTTATTATGAACAGAATTTTCTAGTTTGAAAAATGTAATGACAATGTCAGTATTCACCAAGGTATAAGTGAGGGCAATTTCTGTTGGAATAGGAAACCGTGTAACGTCGACACCATTGTCATAATTGTATTTTATTAACGTATTTACAGTTGGTCACCTCCGGTGGTGATGCCAACAAAACTGCGGTTTCACAGACACCTGGTCTGTGCGTTTAAAACCGCATTTGGAGCGCTCGTTAACGGATCGGTGTCGAATACACGGTGAACGTAGACACCTGTAAAAAAATCAGAATCTCAGGTTAATAGCAAACCATATCTAATAATAAAATTACAGTTGTTATTTAACTATTATAAACCAGCTTCCGATTTTTACAGTTTATTAGGAGGATTTACAAACTCTCAAACTAGACTGCGGATCTTTATGTATTTATGGGTTCTGAAAATTTTCAAAAAATGCTAAAATATAAAATTTAACAGAATTTCGTACGATCTTTATTTATTTCAGATCTAAAAAGGCTACTATCACTAGAAATAAGAGTTTATTTGACCCGAGTTTCTTAAAATTCGTCTACAAAAATTGCATAAACATCCGCAGTCTAGTCATTGCCGTGACAAAACTAATTAAACTTCTCACGAAGTTCTCTGACCGTGTGACGCGTGCTGTGTCGAGCAGAGCTCGTCGTAGATTAAACTTGCACATGTATGTCTTGCCGAGCTCTCATGCAGAAAAACACACACTCGCACTTCAATTACGGGGATTCGTAACAGATCGAAGACTCGTGGGGTCAGTGCTCGAACCTATTTCTGCAACTTTAGTCGCTTTTATTGGCTAAATTCTATTATTTATTTACGGTCAAGCTTCCCTATAGGGCTTGAGAAAGCGGGGAGTCCATCGAAAGACTTGTATGGCTTCGGAGATACCGTTGATTACCTCGTTGATCTCTCTAACAGGTGAATGAATTTTGTGCGACGAAACGCTATATATGTCCAGAGACCAGAAAGTCCAACAACTTGTTTCGTTATTAATTAACTATGTTCATTAAAATGATTTAAAACATTATTACTATGTGTAGACTTCCGTAAAGTCTATTTTGGTTAGTTAGACAGCGGATTTAATGCATTTATAACAAAAATGAACATGTGAAAAATATTGTTTTATTATTTTCGACGTATTGAACATATTAAGAAAGAAAATATTATTATTATTATTATATTAAATTACTATTATGTTAAACCATACGTTTTTAAGCACACAGTTTGTCAAATACAGGAATACAAAAGCGAGGGTTATGTGACGATACACTTCCGGTTTTCACATTCAGTCACCGCGCGAGTCGTCAGTCACTTTATCAGCAATCGGTAATCGGTAATAATTAATTAATTAAGTACGGCATTCTAGGACAGATTATAAATGTTCCAATTTGTGTAAATACTATGGTTCAACAATTATCCAGAGACACTGACGATGATCATTGCGTTAATGTCCATATTTTTTAATTTTCTATGCGTGTAAGTTCTATGCGTGTGTCTATGTTTCTCAAAATTCTTGTTCGTTGAATATGGCCCCACCGCGCCGTGACTGCATTAGTAGCTCCCGCGTTTCTGTATTGGTTATCTGGTCGCTGGTATTTGATTGCTGGTTGCCGCGTGCCGCAAGAATGCGGACTTGTAATGATAACGTTCATTTAAATTTCATGCATTAGCCCGAGCTATGTACGGTAGCGTTGTTCCGTTTTATCTCGGGTTACCGCTTCGGTGTTGGTCGTCGAGTTATGTGGATGATTGAGATGTTTCGATAGCGATGAAAGAACGTTTTTGTACGACAATGATTATTTACGATACATTATGGACCGTTTTAGATAAGCGGCGTAAATTCTCCCGAGTCCCTCTGTACATATTTCAGTTTCTGAAATATCTGTGTACTTATGCCTGCTGGGCGATTCTTTCCATAGAGGCACGGCGGAGTAAAACTTAATGACAGCAAGAAATAAGCTGCGCATGTAAAATAACTTATATTGTGCAAAAAGAGTGCATGCTTATGGTAGTAAATAGATTGCGAATGTTAATGCAATTTTCAATTTTTCTATGTGCATTTTGTCCAATTGCACGTGTCTAATTATTACACACTAATGTAACGAAAGCAAACCACTAAACAATTCAAGAGTCTCATTTTTTGTTACTGTTGGTGGTATGCAAACAACTTCGCTTTTCATGAAAGAAGTCAATAACATTTTCATAATTTATGAAGGTAATGATTTCATTAAGTAACCAATTACATCTGCAAAATTATCACTACTGACTGTGAGACGCAGTCTTCTCGACAAATTATGCTTGCTCAGATAGGAGATTCCGCTGATAGAGTAAACTCCATTTGTGAGCTTTATTTAATGAACATCCTGCGAGTAGACAGAGCTCTCCTTCAAGCTGAATCGATGGTGCCCCATGCCCGCGCAGCAAGAAGTCTGCTTGACCATCTAATTACAGTCGGCTCTTTAGGAATTAAGTTTGCGTTTAAGTTTTTCATGTAGCCTTGGGTCGGCCCGTTCCTTTCGCGTCAAACAGCTCTGTGATTTTCAAGCGATTAAGTGGCCGACACGATTAGAGTCGACTGAATTAGCCTCAGCGATTTCGAGGCGATACTGAAAAAGCAACTTCCAAACAGATCGATGTTCTACAGACGATCAAACGATCGCGTGCATCCGGTGCATCATTGAAACAAATATTTTTTCGTTTTATTCGTTATCTTGGTCCGTAAAGATCCACATTGGCTACGCTTAGGTAATTGTTTTTTCCTTGAACAGGACCGTGTACATTTGGGTGGACCTTAGCTATGTATACCTACTGAAATATTTTCACGCTGCGCCCTAAAATTGTTTCGTTCAGTAAGAAAATAATTCTTGCAAAAGCTCAAATTAATCGGATGAGACGAAGACGTGGCACGTTCACATTAAAATTGCGATGAATATGATTTTCTACATGAAATTTTATGTATGAAAGAAAGGCTTTTGTGATAATATCTCAGATGATTGCATAAGTTCGTGCCCGATTTGAAAGTAAAATTCAATGGTTAAATTTTACAGATTGGTTAATCATTGGTTAAATTAAAATTAAAAAATGTTAAAATTTTCTACAATTATAGAAGAATGGTGATCATATGTATAATTTATTAATAAAGTTCTTTTCTTTAAAATTTCTTTAAAATTCTTTAAAATTTAACCATTGAATTACATTTTCAAATCGGGCATGAACTCGTGCAATCATCTAATAATACCACAGTGTAATTTTTTCATTGTAAGTTTTAAAGAAGTAAATTTTAAAGAAAACGGTCAGGTGTAAATAAAATTGAATGAACATGTTAAATAACTATGTAAATCCATGCATCCGATTCGATCTGTTTTACGAAGTTCGTATGCATCATGTTGAAATGTATCGTGCAACATTACTTGTGAGTCAGATTAAATAAATGCAACAGAAGTTGCGACAGAAGCACATACTTGGTTAAAACAGAAAACGCATTTATAATCGTAAGAATTGTATTGCAAAATCACTGACAATTCTTATTCCTACACATTCGTCTAAATGAATCTATTCACTAAGACAATGTGCCTATAGGATGCTAAATGGCAGTTGCTTAAAGTCAACGTTACTACGCAATGTATTTGCACGAAGAAAGTAGACGAATGCGAATTAAAATGCAATTCATAAAATATCAATTTCCTATCCAAACTTTAAATTACCTTACTTTGCCTTTTCATTTGTTATTTGGTCATTAAGTTTTTCTTAGTGAATTATTTCCTAAACTCGTGAATGCAGTTGATATTGTCAATCTACTGCAATTTCAAAATTAGTAGATCACTAAAAAAAGTTGTATACTCACGTGATGAACTATGTAGATACTAACAATAAGAAAAGCAGAAATCTACAGAAAACGAAGATCCTTATCCGCCATATAATTAGCATAAATTGGAATGGTACATAAAACTGCTGCACATTAACAGCGAACAATCTTGACCACCGACGCAATCATTTTAAAATGCGTCATAATTACTAGGTAAGAGTCGATTATGTGAACAAACGATTGGAAGTTGTTCTTGATTGGAAGATTATTCAGAATTTTATTGCCACACGCCCGTCGGACGAAAAAAAGAACCGTAAGTCATAACTTTCGTCATCCACTACACTGAAGGTTCAAGTTCCCTCAATTCGAGAACAGAACACTGGAAACCAGCGGTGTAATCCAGGGGAAAGGAAAATCACCGTGTTGCAATGCGAATTCGATTCACGGTCGAACAGTTTGCCGGTAAAAGCAACGAAATTCCTGTCAGATTTTTATTGCGGAGTCTGAGCTGGCAAAGTGAGGCGATGGTATTCTTTAAATAAGAATTTTAAACATGCTATATATTGCCTTTGAAGAATTTTTCATTTGCGAAACTCCAACGCTAGAAAATACCTGCTTCTGGAATTGAATTAACAAAAATATTCACTATCATAAATATTAAAACACTGTTGTACTAACGAAAAGCATTTCAAATCTTTTAATAAGACTTGGACTTTGCTCAACATAATGTTTGGCTGGATTTGTGGATACATACTGGATCACATACCAAATACATCATAATTTATAGGAGAAAGGTACAAATTTTGAATCCGGTAAAGTATAGAGAGCAGCCGATTATTATTTTAAGAAGTATTTTCGAGAGAGCGAGAGTCACAAAAGGGGAAAGGGTACTTTGGCATGCCCAGTGTCGCCAGATTAAGATTTGCCCTCCCACTCTACTCTTTCCCTTCTACGGCGTTATTCACACATTTTCACGCCACTAGTAACATTCATTTAAACATTAAAATCACCCTGTATAAACGATTGTTGATTACTAGACTCGGAATTGCAAGACGCGGGAGCTGAATATAAATTTATATTCTTCATTTTAATGTTGTAAAATAATACATATATTAATTTTCGTTAAAGTCTTTTTATTTTCATTGTTTTAAATTGCACGTGCTCATTTTTGTTATAAATGCATAAAATCCGGAGTCTATTGATTACAAAGAATAAATATTATGCAAATAGAGAGTAGCTCTAATAAGAATATCACTATACACATACCGAAACGTACAGCATGTAATGACGAAAATTATAGCCGCATCAGGCGTTTGACGAGGGTCGGGGAAAGCTGAAGAAATTTCATAGTTCGTTATGTCATGTTTAATACGGGAAACTTAAAGCGTCGAAACGGACCCTCGTGTGCTAGAATGCCGAGCCCGGGTACCTTTTTGTTCGGAATAATGAAGGCGTAACTGAAGAGGAAGAGTAATGCAAACGAAAGCGCGGTACGCAATCCGACTTGAAATAATTGCTGTATGGAGATCGATGTGGAAATGAAGAACCGATTAATATTCTGCAGTGTGTTGCTCGAGGAATGTTAGTTTCGCGGTGCATTTATCGGCATAAAGAAACACTGCCAAAACATGAATTTGGGTTTTCACTGTTATTAATTACGGACTTCCAATGTGAACATGTAGTGCGTTTACAATTGGCAATCGTCGGTAAACATGTAATATTAAGTTTACTTTGGTGCGTGTACTGTTTCACACTTGGCTACTACCTAGATTGCTCAATTTTCTCTCTGGATCAAATTACTCATGCGGATTACTCATGCGGCTCTATTTCCTCTCTATTTCTGTTTGTCTTATCACTCCGTTATTCACCGATTCACTTTCTGAAAAATCATAACGCGCGTTGAACTGAACAGGTGAGGTACTTCGTATACAGTCTATGTATTCCAATTCGATTTCGAAAATGAAAAGATAAAACACAACAGCAATAATTTACTGGACGATTATATTCGTTCATGAATGCAATCCAGTCGATGCAATGTACATACATACAAACACGACAAACGAGCTGACTCGTGCTCCCATTGATCGTGCAGCAGACCGTAATTTTTCCAGGATTAATTTCACTTTAATTTTGCCGGCTAACTGGCCGACTTCAAGGTATGCAACAAACGTTTCTCCTTCTCCCCTATCGAACGTCACGGTGTATCGCGACACCTCCTCTCTACGGCAACGAGTGAAAGTACTCGGAATTCTTGCGGCCAGTTTGAGCCGAGGGTTCGCGTCTGAAGAGGCTTACGCAATGCGTATGGTAACAGGTGTATTACCTGTGTAATAACGTGTCCAGTGGATTGGTACTCGTTCGCACTTGCATATCAGTCACGATGTTGCAGCGCCCAAAAATCTCGAGACCGTCATGCGTTCTGATTTCTCATTGGTCGAGATGCGATCATGTCCTAGTAAATCTGTATGCATGTACCGCGTAACCCTTATGTTGCCAACCAAAATGTGTAGATTATTTAGAACTGTTTGTATTTAACATATTTGCACACATTCTCATTTTATGATTATAAATTAATACATATTAGGTTGGAGCGAAAGTTTGTAGCGTTTTTTATAAAATCTCTTAACTCTCGATGAGATATGCTGCTTCATGAATTTTAAGATTAAAAAAGAATGCTGATACATTGTTCGTTAGACATTCAACTATCTCGACAACAAAATTTGTACAACTAAGAGCAAAATTTTTGAAAATTTTGGCCAGCTTTTCCGTGCAAATACCCCACTGTGCATCGGTCTGTGCTTCTCGGGCAAACGACGTGAACGATTCGACCGTGTTGCAATTCACACGCAAGCGTTCGATGAATACACCGTCGCGTCGCAAGAATGCGCACTGTGGGCCGAGATTCAGTCGCATTCTACTCGCAACGGGTAATTTAGATTGTGAACGTCTGACAGAATGCGACTGACGTAATTTATCGAGTAATCGATCGTGCATTGACATTTGACGTTGACTTTTAGCCGCGACTTTTAAAAACGTTTTTCTTTTTCATTTCAATGCGTATACATGTATGTATACCGTTATCGTCACGGCACATCCGGTTTTTTAAGTATCCACATTTTATTCCGTGCCACATGAAATGTTGATTTTCTGATCGAGTTCATGTTACCTGCTACCTGCCTTGCAGGATGTCCTCCGCAGTTTGTTGATCTGAGTTGGAACTCGTTTCTGGTTCTTGTCAAGCAGCTTCTTATTTACTATTAATATCTATTTTTTTCTCTCTCGAAATGACATTATACTATACTTCCTCATAACTGCGTTTCGTGCCGGGATTATTCTTTAAATTTTATTGTGCCTTGACATAGATGCTCCATACATCTTCGTCACTACACAACTCGTAATAAAACGATTTATCGCAAATATTTATTCGGTATTCCAATTGTCATTGTTTATTAATGTTGTAAGACAAGTTTATTGTAGAAAATCAATGGGTCACATTATATCGGAATATTATACATTCTATTATACATTATTGGAATTCCGTTCCGGAATATTATATGTATATTCTAGTATATTATACATCATTGGTATTCTATTATATGTACATATGTATACACATATAGTTAGGAGAAAAACTGATCTCACACACACTTTAAATCAGAATAACTTTTTTATGAATGGACCATTGAACGGTTTCAATTTCTCTGTAAGGCTAGAAGAATTAGTTCAGTAAATGACGTCTAAAAAATATGTTGAAAAAATGCATTTGGTCGGAATTGTGAAAAACTAGTAAAAATAGAGTTTTACGACTTTTTTAGCTGGGCGCACTAAGTGTTCATTTCCATAGAATTGAATATTTTATTGTAATCGATCTGATATTAGAAAGCATAGTGTATACGTATACATAACGATTTCAATCCACATATTTCTACTTATCGTCAGCTTTCATCTAAAATCTAAAGGCTTTTGTTTCTAAAGACTTTTCCATTTGTATTCTGTTTACAAGTTTCTATATTTCACGCACTCATTGCGCGCTTTTCCTTCGCATCTGATATTGAACCGAACGTATGGAAGCGAATATTAAAATTTCATCATAGCCATTTAATTATTGAGGTAAAAAGAATATCGAAGTAAGATGAGAACTGGAAAGTGTAGAGAAGTGAAAAAGATAGCGAAAGATGGAATACATCTGTTTGATATGTGCTATTTGAATTTACACCGAGTTGCTCGACGAGAGACTACAGATCTAATCGCTACAGAAAGATTTCTGGAAAAATTTACTTTCTCTGTAGTTTTATATATTGAATATTGTAATACTTGTAGCCCGCAAAAGCTAAAGACAGTGAAAATATCATCAGTAACTAAAATAACAAAAGTATTAACTTATCGCCACCAGCATTTGTTTCGATAGCAATCTTTGTAGATGACATAACTAATTATAATTTGCAACGTATATCGGACTATGTATGCAGATTAGTCCAAATAAAGTGTTACAGCCTAAATATTATTACAAATGTTACAAACAACATCTTGGTGAGACTCCTCTTGAAAAATGAATTGAATTCTTTAAAATGCTGTAACCTCACATATAACTAATTGCAGCCTAATCGTGAAAAGTAACAAGATATGACCAATTGAACAAGCGCAATATATAATTTACTAATTTCTCAAACGGGAGAATTAAAAAAGCAATGAAAATTTCGAATAAAAGTTTAAAAGAACACACGGTGCACGATATCCCTTCTATGTATACGCTTCTGCCTAAGTGTAGATCATTTTTCCTTGTGAAAGAGACTCGTTTGAACATGATGAATATATGTTGTAAAAGAGACTCGTTCGAGTAAGATAAATATATGTTACACACATAGACATGTAAGATGAAGATTCGATGACGTCCTACTTAACATCCTCCCGGAATAAAGCAGCTAACTTCCGTGATAAAATCTCTTTAGATTTCGTTTCTCTTTAGAAACCTCGCGTTGAGGTCAACTACATCAGTATGTCTTTGATTATCCTTATTATTGTAGTAATTTAGAAGCAAATGAAATTTCGGTGCATCCAAGAGGATCGGCGTTTCCGTAAACGAATAATGGGTTCGTGCTAGACGATTTCTCCTCTACATAAATGCCTCGTTCCTGAATTACCATAATTTGTTTGTAGTGCCCGTATCTCTCCCATTATCGTTACTATTACTCCAATAACTATCAAGAACAACTCCGGCCAGTCAATGAAAGCTGCTAATCTGGGAATAGAATGTTCAATTATAACTCTGTGCTATTTCCTCGTTTGAAAATATTGCGTTGCAGTGCTCGACACATTTTCATTTCATCCAAGATGGTTACGTATCCAATGACGTTCGTTCAAAAGTGCATCGTTGTTCATTTCCTTACCACGCTTATATCAGCTTGCCGAGTTGTCGTTGTTGTATGCGTCAAATCTTGTAATCGAATTTTAAACCACTTCCCGATAAGCTAGAGACTTGAAACTTTAAACATAGCTCAGAACTGGATGACAATGCAATATTAAAAAACAAATTTAAAAAAAAAACTGTGCGTTCAGGAGAAAGAAAATTTTCATATCAACTATCTCGAACAACAAAATTTGTACAGCTTGCGCAAAATTTTTGAAAATTTTGGCCAGCTTTTTCGTGCAAATACCCCACTGTGCGTCGTGTTCAAAGCAATGTTCGGCGAAATGTTCAGGTCTGCACGAAGCTTTGGAGGTTTCTCTGGCGCTGAAGAAGACGCAATTCGCCCTCCCTTCCGCCGGTGGGCCGCCAATTAACGCATATAGAAGATAATCGCGAGGACTCGTTAATTCGCGCGGAAACAACCTGTCGTCCAGTCGAAGATGCGTTTCTGGCGGCTACGGTGGTTGGATGACATTTGACTGGTACCCCAAACGTACATACATACATACATCTCGGGATCGCGGGATCACAGGGATCACGAGATCGCGATCGCGCTACTGCGGGCGACCAACAGCAGCAGCGAAATCAACCCATCGGATCTTTAACGCAGCAGACAGGTCTGCGACACGTTTTCGCCGGAAGAGCACACCGGCCGACGATTATAATTGCGTGCGACAGTAGGCTTTTAAGCTGATCAAAATTTCTGTCCCGTGAAACGTTCTGCCGCCCTGCTCACAACTTTAAATTATAATGTAGACTGAAAGTATCCGAGGGTCTCGTCGAGAGAGAGAGAGAGAGAGAGAGAGAGAGAGAGAGACCCGACACGAGGAAATTCACATCGCAAAGGGAATTTAATCTGCTGGAGATTATGTCACCAGCGACATGTCAGCCTCATGCTCTTCTTCAAACCGAGCAACCAAAGTAATTTAGCGTATATTCTATTAGGTACTTGAAGAAGTTTCTGCCTTTTATCAAGGGACTGTTCGGGTAGATCGGAAGAAATATTTAATTTACAAGTTAAAATAGCTCCGACTGCAAAGGGTTAAATATCTCGCTTATTCTTTATGGCAGGATAAAGATCAGAGAATTTAACTAAACTGAATCGCTCCACAACTAATTAAATACACAAATATATTAACGAACGGTAGAAAATTCAAAAAGTTGGATTTATGTTTGTTCCTTTCCTCACAAATGTCTACAATCCATAAGGAAGGTAATTTACGAGTTAAGAATAATGACAAAAACATATCGGTAAGTGAAATAATATGTAAATTTGGAAACTTGAACAAAAACGTTGAAACACTTCTAACAGCTTCATTTCTCGCGTAAAAACACTTCCTCGAAGGTGAGTGATTAAAGCATAAAGGGAACTAAAAGAGTTTTGCTTTTACTTTTCAAAACAGGTGTGTAAACGGGAAAGAATGCTTATCTCACGAATACATCTCGAATTCCTTGCAGAGAATTTAGAAATTGTAATTTCGGTGTAAGAGAAAGCCTGCAAACAATGAATTCAATGGTACTAGAGATGAATGAAAGAAGCGGCATGATATACTTACATATTTACATGTACAGTCAGTCCCATAAGTATTCGTACTTCCTTTAAACCAGGATGACCTTTTCTACAATTGTAGTAAAATTTACTAATGCTAGCCTAGCACAAGTCGGCACAACGATACATATTAAGGGGACCTTTGCTCTTGTCCGGGACCCTTCGCGCTTGCATAATACATACAGTGGATAACAAAAGTAAGTAAATACTCATATTTTCAATAATAAAATCACGATAACAGTAAATCACAACTTAGCACGATAGAAAAAATTGAAAAAAATGTAATCTGGGGTCTTCGCAAAAAATCGTTTTTCTAGTAGTAGTTTTAATATTCGAGCACGATATAGCACAACTCAGCACAACTGTTGAAATTATTTATTTCTACAAGTGGTGGGGGGGGGGGGGGGGCTACTTCTAGGAGGCCGTTCTAGCCCACTGTGGCACATCGGCAGGTTTCTGTGCGGTACCGCGATTAATACTTCGGATGATTTATTTCCAATTGTATAAGAAAGTCACGGACAGGTTGATAAGGTGCTAACGATCGCGCGGAAAACTGGCCTTGGGCGGTCAAAATGGCGCGGGTATATTATTTGTACGTTTAAAGCGCCTGTAATCATAAAAGTCAACGGAATAGCAGAGCTATTTCAGGTGTTCAGAAGTGCCGCTCGAGCATCTTCGCTGCTCAGGCACCTGTCGTGCAGGACAAAGCAATAATGACGACTAGCTAGCTATCTCTGCATTTCCGTTGATCCAAGTCCCTGATTGGTCGTTTCAAATGCTCTTCCCAAGAGACACTTATTATTTTGCTATTTATTATTCGTCGCGTCCAGTTTCATCCTTATTCAGAGTATGTGCCTCTTTTCCTTCGAAATTCCAAAGGCAACTGGTTTCTAAAGCACAGATCAACTTAGCGATGAAAGGATAAAACGAATCAGTCAGTTGCGTTAAATATTCATCGAGAGTCCCAACAGACCAGGAACTAATGATAGAAAGATGATCTACGCTCAGATACGTTACGTAATCGAAAAATTTAACGACTTAATGCTAAGATTTAGTCTGTCATGGGTCTGACATTAAAATCTCGCGACTTTAATTACCGTTGAAAATAATCCCCAAAATTCAAATTAATTAAGATCTACTCGGAAGATTATGTTTTCTACATGTGTTGTGTCATTGAAATATTCACGTCGAAGATAAAGTTACACGATTCCCATTAAACTTTGTTTCTTCTCGTTGTAATATACGATGTCCATAAAATCTTCGGAGAATATTACTGCGATTTTTTTGGACATAGAATTCAATATGTTAATGAACACTTTACTGTGTTAGCTTTCCGGTACTGTTTATTAAGTTAATCTTCCAACATATTGATTAATACTTTACTTTGTTAGTCTTTTGGTACTCTTTATTAAGTTAATTTTCCAAGATATTCATTCACACTTTACTTTATTAGTTTTTCTTTAAATAAAAATTGTCCAAATCACAGAAAATTGTAGGAAACGGATGTTAGATAAGAATCTATTTCTTCTGTTAATCATTTTAATGAATTGTGGATAACGCATCTACTAATTTTTACCATAAATTCGTAAAATCCGCAGTTTAATCATGAGCAAACTTATTGATCAGTCCGGTTATGTTGGTCGTTCGACGCATCATGTCACTACGTTACTTAGAGCTTCCACAGTCAAATGATTTAAATTAATTGATCCAAGCCAATCGGCAAGCTGTGTGTACATGTACTTAGATCCTAGTGTGAACGCTTAAAGCACATTAACTTTCAAGCACGAAAGAAAGGAACACGGTACGGCGCGGCGTGACGCGGCGCACGGCCGAGTAAGCAAACTTACGATACATGAGCGCGTCGTAGTACGCCCCGGGCTGGAGAAAGTCCTTGCAGCCGCATGCAGGAACTGCATGCTGCATACGCTTCGCACGTATACACTTTTACACGGATAGGGGAATATTGCACGGTTTCACGTAACGCACATGCCGAGCGGCTAACGTAAGAAATGTCGCACCGAGGTCTTCAGCATGGACAGTGATGAGTTCACTGCGACTCCTATGCACTTATGGCGTTCACGAAGTTGCTAAACCGATGGGACAAAAGCTTTTAGTCGAGTAATTTGCACGCGAGTGGTTTTTGCTTTCTTTATTTCGTGATGTACATTCAATTCTATGCATTTATAACACAAACGAACAGCCGCAATTTCGAACAGTAGAAACATTAAAAGAATCCAAGAGTATCAACACGTTAATTTTGTCCTTTTAACAGTATTAGAGGGAGTAATCAATTTTTATTTGACTCCAGAATCTCGTAATCGATGATGAACATTTTTATTTTGCACAAAGATCCGCAGTCTACTGATTTAACACCAGATTTACTAGACCTGCACAGAGTCCCGACCTCAACCCCATAGAGAATCTATGTATGTATGTATCCAATACAAATACATCATAATTTATAGGAAGAAAATACAAATTTTGTGTCCGGTAATGTAAAGTTTACCCTAACTCTAAATTGCGTGACGTCGAGTTGACGAAAAATGATTAGGATTTCGGAAAGAACACGCAACCAGCATAAAATATTAACAAACGCCACTGTGAAAGAAAAATACGTACTGCTTCGCAGGATATCTGTTAATCGGGAGCGATCGTCTTGGTTTCGTTAAAAGAGTTGCTTCCTGAACGGCAATTTCGTTGATAAAATCAGGCCACTTTCACTGCAAAACGGTTAATTTACGAGCAAAACCGGAGCGCAACGTTCTCCGGCGTGGTGCGGTTGTGGCGCGGCGAGGAGAATGGCGCGGCCTGATGAAGAACGTGCAAGAAGGCGAAGCAAACAGCAAGCCGAAGAAGACAAGGAGAGGCCGGCGTTCGCTTTCTTCTCGCTCATCGAGCTAATTGACCGGATCGAAAGATGAACGTCACGAGCGTTCCAGCGACTGAAGACGGTCCTCCCTTGGTGCTTGGTGCTTGGTGCTTGCTGCGTGGTACTAAACGGAGCAAATGTTGAGCAGTGTGAAACGGAAACGAGCGAAGAAAAGAACGGAAGGGAAGAAGAAGTGGCTAGTATACGTGGGATGGTGACAGAAGTGGTGCATTCACACCGAGAACCGTATCTGGTTTCCTCTTTTTTCCTCTCGGTCCTTTCGCAAGTGCAATGCGGGCGGTATCAAATATTATATGATTTAATCAGGGCTCGAAATAAACAAGCACCTTCCCATTTTCATTAAAAAATTCTATTCAAACTTGTACGTCTCGTTCAACAAAATATCTGTTCCTGTGGAACTTTTACCAAAAGAATTGTTACCTCTTGCAAACTTTTCCAAGAAATATTTTAGTATATTAAAAAGTTCCGTGGAAACAATTTTTTTGGAAAGGTTTAATTAAAAGGTCCCTATAAAATAAATAAAACCGTAATAGTTACATGCGTGTTAGAAATATTGAATTTAAAATATCATTTTAATTTCACAGGCATTTTCTATATTTGTGGGACTCAAATTATTTCTATAATCATTTAGTATAAACTTCAGTGTTGTGAACAAATTTATATTTCAAATATCATTCCTGAATTTATAATAATTAGAATTTGATACTGTTATATAATAATATTATTCCTTAAATAATATTTACACTTGTTATATGTATAATGTTTGAGAAGGCTTTTTACATTAATTAGGAAAATATCTGTTATAGAAAAACTTATTTTAAACGTTATTTAATTCCATTCAAACCAAACATTTTAATCTCAAGAATTCTTTTATATCTGTTCTCATGTCACTTTATCTGCACTTATTTTTATGTATTTGTATACTTAATACATTTCTATATATATTTATTTATTTATTGCATTTGAATGTTAAATATTAGGTTGAAACTATGTCGCCGAATGTTGTTGAAAGACATAAGTTCTCGTAACAAACAAAATTGAAAGGGAAGTAAATTTACTATTTCTTATAAATATTTATTACTTTATATAAAAATTTAAGAGTAAAACATTAGCTGAAAATTAATAAATGGAGGAGTACGATACAAAGTTTTCTGAACGCGTTAGCATATCTAATTATTAAATCTCGTGACTTTGAATGGTTGTTTTCTGCATGTTATCCCGATGAGAATATCCACGAAGCAGTCGCTAACGCCGCAGGATATTTGCGTTGATCTGCGAGATCATTTATTTTTACACGACGCGACGCGTCGCGTAATGGGATTGACTATTTTGTTTGTCTCGCTCACGAGAACACATTCTCATTGAATTATAAAAATTTATTCAGTGCAAAGTATTCATTTTTTTACGTATTTTAATCTGATTGGGAGAAAATATCGCAGCAAAACATGCAACGACAGTTATAGGTACATTTACACTATCGAACTGATTCCATTCCTAGTGCATAGAGTTCCAGGTTCCAGCCACTGGATAGCACGTCACCCGAACAACCGGAGAACCTTGGTAAGGGAAAATAAATAATAGCGAGCGACCTTCGTAGACGGCCGCGAGAAAGAAGTTAATTGCTCTCCACGTGGTTGCGCTACCGCGCCATTCGAAAATAATATCCCGAGATCGGTGTAATCGCACTGTTACACGGGACGTTTAACTGGCCGCGGCCTCGCCGCTTGTTCTTGGCCACCGTTTTTTCGCTCGTTTTCGCCGCTATTGTCGTGGGGTATTGCTGATATCGACACCTCCAGAAACCCCTATATATAGGGTGATCTCTATCGCTGATCTTCCGTGCCACGTGTTTTCACTTTTCCATAAACAATCAGGAAGTGGTGTTGCGTATTTTGTAAGCACGCAGAAACCGAGATCCCGACGAATCATCTTCGACCCTCCTCCAATTCTAACGTTTACGACAGTCTAATTAGAGTGACATGCAACGACGAAACATTAATGTTTCTGCGATCGGTGGTTGCGTGGCTCTATGTCGATCCGGCATTCTGGTCGTTGCATTCGACACGACCTTCGAAGTTCATTGAATAGGTTCTTGCTCTTTACCTTTATGACGAAGCTTGTATGGGTGCACACATCAGGCTGGAGGAACGACTGGTGCGGAACAAGCAAATGATCCAAGAAAAAGTTTTAGCTCCCCTCTGTGCCGTCATCCCGTTAAATGATCTCTTTCGTAAATCAGACAGCGTCACTTCTTATACTGATTCGGTGAAAAGATATTGAAACAATAATTCCGCTTCAGGCAAACGAACATTATAGTGGAACTTTGTGTAGCCAAGCTAATTAAGTACCTATGGTGTGTATTCTTAACACCAGTACGAGAATGAACGCAGAAAAATACATTGCCCTATTAGAAGACACTTTAATTTGCTTCATCGAAGAAAATCATGACAACAACGTTATTTTTCAACAAGGTAACACAGCGATACACAATGCTAAGAAGACTCGGGAGTGGTTTAGACAAAAGAATTTGCAATTAATGAATTGGCCGTCACGATCCCCCGATCTAAACCCAATGGATTACATACCAAATACATCATAATTTATAGGAGAATAGCAAAAATTTTGAGTCCTGTAAAGTAAAGAGCAGCCCTCGTGCTGCAAAAGCCATGAATTATTTCGCCACAAACAATCACTGAGCGTACCAAAACGCATGTACGTAACCTTCTCAAAAGCCGACAATAGACTAAACATCGAATACGACAACGAATGTGCACACTTTTCAGACATGTTTACCACCAACACAACAACAAAAAAATGGCATCAATCAGACTAATACAATCCGCGAAATTACAAAATTCTCGTTACTTTTTGAACACACCTCGTTCATCTAAAGATATTCCCCTCCGAACAGAAGATTTTTCGGTTACTTTATAAGAGTCACCCTGTATACAATGCAGGAGAACATCAATTTTCTAATAAGGCAAAGGAAAAGAAACGCAAGTTCGTGCTCCGACTTTATTATGACCGAGGAACGGGAACACAATTAGCCCTTGGGAACCTTAACAGAACCCTAAATACAGCTCGATTTTTGTCCCATTCCGATTCAACTAACGGTCACGTTCATCGTGCTTCGATTGCGGGTCAAATTCTTCGGTTCGGAATGCGTATCAGGGGAAGAAAAGGTGCTCGGAGATGCGCCTTGAAATTTAGCTCGGGTCTAAAAACCGTCGGCCAGAAAAACGTGAACGCAGATGCCCCCGTATTCGTTACAACGTGGCAGCCCAATCTGCGCTTCGATCCACAAGTTTCCAAGTACGATTTACCGTTCAATCCTCCTGGTCGGTTCACGCAGCCGATACCTCTTGACTTTTTGCGGTTCGAAGGGGCAACGATGAACTCGACATAAATCACTGGCCAAGGGAAGTTGCAACAATGTAGTCCTACAAAAACGCTAACGAATCTGTCGCGCACCACGCACCAAGATTACAAAGTACAAAATTTGATGCCAAATAGGGTAAATGTGCGTATTATCAATGGGATTAAAATGCGTAAAATAAAAGCCAACTTTAGGAAAATTTTCATGTTTTATGAGCTCGAAATTATGAAGCTACCAGAAAGACGGCGGAAGATCATCGAACAAGATGGAACATATTTTACTGGTTAAAATTGATTGCTTGAATAGAAAAATTGGGTTTTATCTCACCTTAAAATATTCTTGCCAATCCAATACTTCGCCTGTACAATGCAATGAGAATGTATTCGCGTTGGTTGGTCAAACAAAATTGTCAATCGTTTGTTGTTCCATCTGAAACATCTACACCCCCTTACGAGCATTCATTGACTGGACTAAAAGAGTTCGTTCATTGGCCAGATCACTATGTTACCTTTTTGTCAGGTGTATCGTTACAGACCCATATTTTTGTTCGAATTTAAAATCGTTCGAACCTGGAGAGTCTGCTGTATTTCCATTCGATGACGGCTGTTACTAATATTTTTGTCAACGACCATGGCCCCGTTGGTAGCACCGGTTCCCGTCTGATCACCGAAGTTAAACAGCGGGCGCGCGGACCACCGCTAGGATGGGTGTGACCGCTCGGTGGAAAAGCCGGCGGGGGTGGCCCATGGCGGTTTTTCGCGTGTTGTTGACATATAGGTGGTTCGGAACCCACCTTATAAACAGTAGGTCCACCAAATATAAAAGAGTAAATGGGAAATAGGCCCGAACATCCGGCTAGGCGTTACTGATATGGTGTGTAAACCGAGGTGCAGTATTCCTCTTTAAGGAGGATCGCCAAGAATAAATGTTACTAATATTTTGTAAATTGATTTGATTACAGGCGGAGCGATGTTTAAACGGCTATCGAAGTCGAGGCGCCACAGCGCCGACGACGTTGCTCTCTCGTTGTCGAGCCCGTCGACCCTGGACGAGCCGCCGGGGACGTCGACGTCGCGGGACAACTGTCAAAGCATCAGCCCGGCCGCCCTGCTGAGGGTTTCGAGGACAAAGTACACCAGGAGAAGCTGCGGTGACGCGAGCGCGATGCAGGCGTTGCTCGCCGCTAAGCCGGAGCAGGAGCAAGACGTTGCCGAGGCCGACTACCAAATGGTCACCGCTGTCCCTGCCTTCATCGTCGAACACGAGCCCGAAAAACACCGAGGTAATTTGCGATCGAATCTGTCGCTGCCAATTAACCGGTCGGTGATCGATTAATTCGCGAGCAAAACTGTCACTTCGAACAGGATCCATCTCTCTCCGTCGTTGCCGAACTACTCGGAATTCAGGAATGGAGATAACTATCCTTGATTATACACAAGTTCGGTGGCTCTTCAACTTGTTTCAAGTACGGATAATCAATTATTTTCACACGAGAAATCATTCATTATTCTCACCGCGCGGCCAACGCACACAAAGAACGCTCATTAACTGATTAAGGCGGCAGTCTCGTTTCCAGGATTGCAAGGGTGCGGGATATTCGCTTTCTCATTTCTCGATTAATACAAACACGGGGTTTTTCAGTAGTCAAAAACGCTAGATAACAGATAGTCCAGTCAATGAATGCTCATAAGGGTGGTGTAAGAGTGTAAATAAATTATATCGTCACCATTCTTTTCTAATTGTAAATTATCTGTTATGCAATCGTCCGATAGTATTAGGAATTGTTCAATCAAACTTATTAAGCACGAGTTTCAATTGTCACGATATGCTGGTCTCTAAGAAGTGTCTTCGAAACACAGGTACAGTTAAGTCGGTTTATTTTTTTTCTTTTTTCCGGAGGTGTAACGTTCCGTGATTTCACGAAACCGACTCACGATCTGCAATTCACCAGAACTTCATCTCAGAAAGCATCTCTCACAAGCGCCAACCGTATCTTTGACTTATCTCGCTTGGTATTCCACATGTCGAAAAAACGGAACACTTGCGGTGCATATAGGAATGCGGCTTTCTTGAGGTGTCCCTTGCCGGTGCGGTGTATCGCGATGCAACGATTACGCAATTTGTAAATTATTATGGCGTAACCGCAGCTTGCACGGAATGCGGGAACTTTGCACAGGTACCACGGCATGGCCCTGTTTTCAATGGCAGCCATCATTCTGCTCTGCTTCTGGGTGGAAAATGAATTTTTGTACTAACCTGCAAGACTCTAATGTAACTTAGTACTCTATTATACAGGGTTCGGTACATATTATCATTTCATTATCTCTGCTATTTTTGAAAAATGATAAAATTTTACTAACCAAAGTTAGTTTTCTATTCCAAACTCCCCTTTTTGCAAGTCAAATTCAGCCTCATGCAAATCAACTTCACCTTTTCGTAAATGAATTCCACCCTTTTGCAAATCAAATTTAACCTTTTGCAAATCTATTTTACCCATTAAGAATATTTAAAATTAATTACTAGACTGCAGATCTCTACGCAAAATAAAAATTATCTTCGTTAATTACAAGACATAGGAAGCATATAACAATTTCTTTCCAGCTTCAACAGTTTTATACAAATTGGAAAAAAACGTATGAATGT
This sequence comes from Lasioglossum oenotherae, assembly GCA_028455765.1. Taxonomy (NCBI): domain Eukaryota; kingdom Metazoa; phylum Arthropoda; class Insecta; order Hymenoptera; family Halictidae; genus Lasioglossum; species Lasioglossum oenotherae. The sequence goes on along the minus strand of CM052291.1, from coordinate 6,462,555 downwards.
TCTTAAGGGGGTAGTATAGGCTCGATTTGTAACTAGAAAATACCTAGAATCTTACTAGATTTTGGGTCGAAAATATGGGTCCGGTACTTAACGTTGTTTGACCTTATTTGGGCAAATTTTGGGCCGGGTGAGTGCTCATTCTGAAGAGGAAGGTTAGACGCAGTGCGCTTTTCTCATGAGGTTAACGAGATTATGTTAATAACTAATAATATGAGGGCCCAAAGTAGAGTAAAAATCTAGAAAAACCCCGCAGATTTCAATGCATTTTTCTGTCTCTAAAAGACTTTTTTGACTTATGACATGACTGGAGCGCACTGCATCTAACCTTCCTCTTTAGAATGAGCCCTCACCAAGTCCAATATTTGTTCAAATAAGGTCAAACAACGTCTGGGCGCAGATCCATGTTTCATTAAATAATAATTTCAGGAGAAGTTGTTACTAAAAATTGCTTCCGAACAATATACTGAAAAGCTTTTAACTGCTGATCTTTGATATGAAGAAGGTTATTAGAAAATTGCCGGAAAGTATTATAATCGAGGTTTTTCGTACGTGGTAGTTCTAGTTTGTTAATTACAGCAATATTTATCGTGTTCAACGTAAACGCATTAATCACGAACCGTGGTAACGGACTTGAAAAGAGTACAGTTAACTGAGAGTACCCTTCGGGTCGTTACGGTAGAACCTATGCTTCGATCGGCAACAAAAGCGTGTCATTTACAAAATCGGTGGATTGTGGATGTAACGCACGTTCGAACCAGAATGAGACATGACCGGGCTCACGCTGTGGGACCAACTAGCTTGATCAAGGGAAGAAAAGAGAAGCGAACGAATATAAACGCCACGATTTTCACATTCAAATGCGCTCGAAGACGCTCGGTTGCTTGGAGAAACGTGAAAGCTCGAGGGTCAACCGTTTAACCGTTTAACCATTTGACTGCGGCGCACGTCAAGCTAAATTAACACTTTGCCAACCGGCCGAGTTACGTTTTACCATACGCACGCCTTTACTTCGTGTTTCGGCATTACGAATGTGTATTTTTACTTTATTGTTGGTGACATATGTATACGGTCAGGAGCACACAGTGGATAACAAAAGTAAATTAATACTCATGCTTTCAATAATGAAATCACGATAACAGTAATATTTATTCACTTATAAAAATAAACAAGTCGATTACATATTTAATGGTAATGTTGAAAAGAAAATTTATCACGATAATCACAGTGATCTGAAGATTTATCAAGATATTGATCTTTCTATAACTAAATATACAAAATTTGGTGTGCCAAAAGTAAGTTAAAGTATCGTTTAATAACACTGTACAACACCGAATTTGTTTCACAATTACATTTTGATGGTGGTACTTATGGAGTTTTATGCACTGATTCCGAATCTGCCCTTAATTTTTCTCCTAGACGAACAGTTCTTGAGAAACAAGACTTGGAAAAAAAAGAAATATTTCTCAACTTTAAACAAATATTGTGATGGTATTATAAGAGATATTTCCAGCAAAGAAAGTTGCAAAAATCAATTTGTACTATTGCTTTAAAAATGGCGAGAAGACTTTTTACTTAAAATAAATGTAAACGTCAATCAATAATGGATATAAATATTAATTGTTTGTATGATACTCGTTCAGAAAGCACACGTCTTCATTCTGATAAATTAGCGCTGGAGATCTCAAAGTTGCTAGAACATCATCTTTCCCAAATACTATTTATCTCGTCCGTTACTCAACAGCCGAAGCTAATTAACTTGTCAAAAGATACGAGAGGTTGATGGAAGCAATTATTCATTGGCGGTAATTTATTGTCAAACTATTCGAACTTCATAGAGGGAAATAAGGTGACAGCATCGACCCGACAACGTAACGTCTTCCTTTCTTCTTTTACCACTACGCACGGTGGACACCGTTTTCTCATGTGGCGAGTCTAATTGTAAGTGCCCCCAAACAGACCTCCATGCTCTGATGGTCTCGGTGTCCTTTGCTTCACAGCAACGGATTACAAAGTACTGTTGCTCTCGGCGTTCGGTATTGTAGCCTTCATTCCACAGCCGAAAAGCGTTGCTTCAAACTTCGCATGCGTTCACTAAATGCGCTATGGTCATTTGCTTTGTTAGACCTCTAAACGCGTAGGAATAAGACTCTATTACTATACATCCTTCAACGCAGTTTTATCGTACTCGTATGGAATGCTTACACCTGCATCACACTTCCCGCATTCTTCTATTTACATGAGTAGTCGCTAAACGTTGTACGGAGTGTTTAGACAGAAATTGGCTGGACGAAATATAAAGCAGTCAGAGATTCGAAAAATTTAAGAGAGTGAGTATGTTGTTCCAACAAGCCAATACAGAAAACTGCATAAACTAAAAAGACGAACAGTAGATCAAAATGAATAAACAAAATTAGAAATTCAATTAGAATGCATTTATAGTAAAATTGAGGTAGATAAAATTCAAAGTTGCTGGAGAATTAAAAAAATTGTTAATATATGATCTCTCCTCTATTCAAATCATTAAGGGAAGAAATAACATTGAATTTAGTTTCTCTTTCTTGCAATCGATGCAGACGATTTTTATTTTGCATAAAGATCCGCAGTCTAGTTATAAGTATTTGGTTCGTAGATGTTTATTGTGTATACTGTGCATGTATACTGTTACTGTTACGTGTACTGTTGAGAACAGATATAATGCATATTCCGTTTCTTCACACAATTTCAAGTATAGCATTTATTACTAATTTACAGACGCAATACTTAAAAAATTTCTTGAGAATGATCTAAAAGAAGATCGAAACGTTGAAATAAAGATATTGTGAAAATTTGCAAATAGTGTTATGTATAACAATTGATCGAACCAGTGCGCTGAAATCGTAAAAAAAAAACGTTCTTATTCAGATTTATAGTTGGAAAATTTAAAAGAAATAGTTAACTCGACGCTCATTTACAAAATGGCCTGACAATACGTCCCCAACATTGACTATTTTCAATTTCGCGACATGCATAGTGTGAACCGAGCCTGAAATCACGATAATTCGCTTGCGTCATATCCGGGGTATTTAATGTTCACAGGTATTTCGAAAATGATGAAAAGGTGTTAGGCGTTAAGCTTGCGAGGATGATTTAAAGCCACGATAAAATTGCATCGTCGCAGCTTTGGTTTAATAGGCCACGGTTCTGTCCGTGTCACGGTACCTTCTTCTAGAATTAAATTACGGATTATAGCGCGTCCTCGGCTCGTATCCTCAGTTCTCTGCCAGTTACGAGCAACGTCGCGGTGTAAAGCTTTTTCTCTGATTCCGTGTCGCCTGTTTGTACACCGCGACGCCGTAATTTTAAAAGTTGAATGGCTGGAAGCTTGAGGATGGAACGGTGCGAGGAACGTAATTGAATTACGTGACGGTAATTGAATTGGCAGATTTTGTTTCCCCTCTATTGGTTGACGGGCGAATTTCTGATGCCGCATGCCGCGCCGAATGTAAATGGAAGCAATTGTCCCGGTCGTGTGCGAGTCAGTTTGATACGCGCGTAATTCGGGTTTTCGTTCTTGTTGGACATTCACGAGGTGAGTTAATAACCTGTCACGAATAAATTCACTGGAAATTAATAAGAATATCATAGTTGTTTGTTATCGCATTGAGGATACAGTCAGCCGAAAACGTCACCGTACATTAAAACGAAATAATTCTCTTAACCCTTCTCATTTCTCTATAATACAAAGATGGGGGCTTACAGTAGTCAAAACCCCTAGATAAAAGATCGATCTAGGACGCCATCGTCCTCAAAAGTCCTATTTTTATGTTTACTAGTCAAGATTCGAAGTTTAAGGAGATATTCAAATTTATTCTATAGTTGTATATTAAATGTATTATTTCTACACTACGGTAGAAACTTGACACGACATTAAAATGACTCACACTGATTGCCCATTGAACATTTATCTAGTGACTCCGTGGTGAAGAAAAGTGAAAACAGTGACATAATTTATTTATCAACTGAAAGTTTTCACCATAAAGAGGTCTTTATATAATATATAATAATACATAACTCATTTTCGGGAAAAGTTGCACTTACACTGATTGGCTTCTGAACCCACTTATTCATTTGATCTATATGTTATGAAGGACCAATGGAAAGTAGTATTTTAAGATATGTTAACACTTTACCTACCTAATATATTTTCAATAATTTTGCTGTACCAAAAGAAAGCATAGAAATATTCTTTTACATTGCAATCTTAAATGAAACTATTAGATGAAGTTATTGAAGGTGTCTTGTTAATTCATAATTAAAATTGCTGTTACTATTGATGGTTCCATTAAAAAGTATTTAGCCATGAAACATGGATTTTTCAAAATTAAGCAATAATCACCGGTCGGTAATGTGTTAATTCATATTTTTATTTTAACGTAATGTTCACGAGTTACGATATATGTAAACTTGCAAATTGAGGGCTCCCTTAGATCTACTAACCGCTAGCCATTGCTTGGCAGGTTGCCATTCGCAAGGCGCATTTTGTCCGATGTTTTAGCTTGGATTTCAATAACTTGGAAAGATGTGCAATCGTTGCCCTTGTTTTTCAACTTAGATTTGCTAGAATCCCTTCAGTTAACTTGAATTATATTGTAAATGTGCATTGTAATTTTGTGTTTATTCTTTCTTACGATTATTATTATATATTGAGATGAAATGATTAATAAGCAATATAAATAGGTAGAATAGATAAATTCATAAACAATTGAAGTTGGTCTTCCCTTGAAAGACAAGGTTTTGGCAATGACGTAATTCATGTAATTTTAACATGAATCTTGAAACATGAATTTAAACATTAATCTGTAAACAGTATACAAATAATTTTGCGAAGATCGATCTGATGTTACGATTATGTTCTACTGTGGACTTTTATATTTTACTATTATATTTACATTGGACTATTATATTATATTTCACTATTTTCACTTTTAACTAGGTTTAAAATGCACTATATTAATATTAATGTTTAAATTGCATTGGGAGAAGTTTTATTATTATTTACATACCTACTTCGATACAATAAGAATATAAAAAGAAACTTCTTTTATCTTTTTAATAAAAAAAAGTTAAGTCCACCGCATCAGGTACATATAGGCTCGGATTGTAAAAAAATTTCTGCCAGACTCGTATCACGCGGAACAACAAAAGTCCTTCTTAATCGGTTTTTGATACGGAAACCAATTTTCTCAATTTGCATGGAGTGTGTCTACCCAGCTCGGCCAAGGATGACAGCAGTCATTTTGAGCAGTCCACGCGAGGTAATTATTACCCCATTCAATGCCCTTTCATAGTTGATTAATCAAGGAACTAATTAATCAACGATAAAGCAATGATGCTGACGCGTCATTGAGGTCGGGCCGGACATGGCGCCGATAGGCACGCATGCAAATACACGCGCGCGTCGATTGTACACGCCGATCCACGGATGCTACTCGTTACCTTAATGAGAATGTAAGGCATTGCACTTGTCACGGTGCATTCGACTTGTAATGAATTTTCCCGTTTCGTCCCTCAAGATTGATTTGAGGAATTACTTATCGCCTCTCCATTGTTCGCTTTTATCTTTCAATTTGCATCGCGATAGGAACGCGTCCAGACAACGGCGCGGCTGATATCAATGTCTGACATGTTTGAATGAAGATGAATAATCGATCTTACGCCCTTCACGCTTCTCGGCGACCGTGTTCAATTAATTCAACGACAGGAAAATTAGACATTACGACCCCGTAGAAAAATTCATGCTCGTTATGTTAGACGGATCAGTCATTATGCCAAAATATTTATTATGTGTTAGTGATTATATGTATAAATCAGAACGAAAACATGGGCTGTTTCGTCAGCTGTAGGACTAATATACCCTCGGATTGTAACTAGAAAAGGACTAAAATCTTAGTAAATTTTGGGTCGAAACCATGTCGAAACATGGATTTGCGCGCTTCGGTTGTTTGACGTTATTTGGGCAGATTTTGGGCTGGGTGAGGGCTCATTAATCAGAAATCAGAATTGAAGTTGAATCCCGGACCCTTGCAATCCTCGCGTACGTATACATGGTCTAGCGGTGTGTGAGAGTACCCTAGCGGTGTGCGAATGTTTACGCGCGAGCGTCGTCTGTTTGGAAAGGAATTGCAACTATCAGTTACAATTACTTGTAATTACATTAAAATTACTTGGGAATTGCAGAAATAAAATTACAATTACATGTAATTGGAATTGAAATTGCAATTACTTTCGCTCAACCAGTAATTGTAATTGCGCACCACAATTACAATTACAGTGATTCGTCAAATAATTGCAATTACCAATTACAATTACATGTAATTGTAATTGTATTTCTGCAATTCCAAATTACAGTAATTGGTAAGTAATTGTTTCGTAATCGTAATTGAAATTACAGTTTGTCCAACTCTGCTGTGCGCCAGTGCAGGACAGTTTCGGTGAGAGACCGTGTACAAACGATCACGCGATCTTGTCCGTTCGCGTGAATTGAAATGATCTGCCGCGTTAACGAGGTACTATCGCTACCTGGTAGTCTGTTCTGTCGTACATACTCCCGCGTGCATTATCGCGAAACACGTGTACCCGATACCTGAGCAGCCTGACAATCGCTTACCATCGTATAGGAGCGAATGGCCTCGGCCCCGGCCCCGTTAACCGGGGTGACACCTCGAAAAAGTAGTCCCAAAATACGCGGAACCAGCTCAAGTCTGTTATTCAAGTTCCTCGTCGTCGTTCCTGGGGGCGACCATATGTCGACCACGGACGAGGATGCCGCCGGGTGGTTTTTCGTACTACGAGATGGCCCGGTATCTCATCCACCGTCTCTTCTTGTGCCCCTTTATTGGAACGCGCACAGCTGAAGGTCCAGCATCGCGGACTCGACTGGATTCCGGGAAATGTTTCGAGCCCCCTTCTTTCAATCGATTTACTGTTAGATCGCGGCTACATTCCTCGCCAAGGATTTAGAGAATTTTCTTTTCCTATGCCACCGATTAATTTTTCTATTAGGTAGGTGCTTGACAATAAGGTTTCTTGAGGACTGGGATCGTCCAAAAAAGGACACACGTAAGTTGTGTAGAAAAATCGTGATCTTGTGCACTGCACGGACAAAAGGCGTGTGCGGTAAGTGGTACATCAGAATTAAAAAAACACAACAGAAACACATTATCGAAGCGCGGGAGCGGCCCGCTTCTACTACGCACGCAGCTGATTGTGAGAGAGCGCAACCTGTACGCAAACAAACACGTCAAGTATGTGTGACTTCTATGTAATGTCACTCCAGCAAGGTTCTACCGGTCTTTTGGCACATAATAGGTCTTTGTTTCAATAGAAAATTCAATTGATTCAAATTCTGCTCAGCTTGAGTTTACGTTCATGGAAGACGAGTTTGCTTAGGTCAAGTTCACATTCATATTAAAGTATTTCGCTCAGCTAGACTTGACGATTATGTAGGAGAATTCTGCTCAGCTAGAGTTCACATTCATATAAGAGCATTTTGTTGAGCCAGAATTTTCATGTTCGCGTAGAAGGAAACTGCTCAGTTAGAGTTCACGTTAATATAGGAGGATTCTACTCTACTAGCGCTCACCTTCATGTAGCAGGATTTTGCTCAGCTAGAGTTCACGTTCATGTAAGAGGATTCTGCTCAGCCAGGATTCAGTTAACCAGGCACTGCTGACATTAAATCCATACAAATAAGCACCCGACTGTTTCAATATTATCTCTGCAGCCGTTGCTGCTCGAACGTTGCAGTTGGTAGCTGCAATCCTAACTTTCTGTAACGACAGGTATTAAAGTTTGGCATTTTCGTTGACTGTTTCCAGGCTCGAGTTTTGGAGTTTGGGGTCGCAGGATGAGTAAAAAGATAGATTCATTCCGGCGGGCTGGTTCCCGTGAAACGATTTGCTCTATATCGGAAAGATCCGACAGCGGGAGCAATAACAACAACAACTGCACCACCAGCAACAACAACAACAACAACAATAATAACAACAACCATCATTTACTATCGAAAGTGGACCAGTCACTGCCGGATTTCAAGCTAGACTCGAAGCAAGAAAAGAGAATACCGGGAACGTTCCATAGATCACCGTCACCCTTCAAATCCTTCTTCATCCGTATGGGTTCCACGGGGATGCTGAACTCGGCGAAAGGCAACCGTCGTTCGCAAAATATCGACGATAGACTGAAAACTTGCGAAAAGGACAATCTGTTCAGGAGCTGTAGTACGAGTCAACTGAACACCAGTCCGACCTACGTGAAAGGCGACGATCCCTCGGAAGGGATCGATCTCCAGATCTCCAGTCGCAAGGACAAAACCGTCTCTTGCGACAATCTAGCGCGTCAGAATGTCGACGCGTACGACGACCATATCAGCGACGCCGGTGCATCCCTCTATCCCCTTGGAAGCCCATCGGTGACGAGCTTCAGTTCGTGCGATTTTGAACACTCGAGAAACGAATCGCCGATGAGGAAGAGCAACAGCTGCGACTTCAAAGAAACGAAAAAGTCCAGCTTTCCGTACGCTTTTCTACGATCGAAACTCTCCGTCCTACCCGAAGAACGTCACAGCACGTTCGCATCGAAGGATGAACGATTATTCAAGACGGCCTCCGAAGAGCATTTCCCTGCCTTGAAAATAGAGGACACATACACCGGCACGACGACGTTGGGCAGACGGCGTTCGAGAACCGGCAATTTCTCCAGGGGAAATCCGAACAAATCTCAAGAATCCTCGGCTCCGAAAGGCGGGTTCAACTCGTACACGGAATTCCGCAAGAACTCGAGCAGGTGCGAGCAGGATAGGTTCAGTCTGAATCCGAGCCAGTTGGAGAGAATCGATGACCACTTCCAACAGGAAGACATGGGTTGCTACAGCTCGTACGACAGCAGTCCGATGTCACTTCGAGGGAATACCCATCATGCTGATCCCGTCCAGGAGAGGGTGGACTTTGTAGGGAAGATGAACGAGTCCAGGTTTTCCGAGACGTCCTCGTTGAACGTGGACCTGGATATGGTGCCCACCCTTCGAAATCATAGAAGAAATTCAGCGCCCAGCGGCGAGCAGAGGCTGTCCTCTCACTATGTAAGCTCGAACGAATCGGGGTACGACAGTGACGGACCTAGAGGAGAATCCGCTGCCGCTTCGGAGAACGAGGGGCTAAGCTTAAAGTGCACGGATAGCTCGGATACCAGCAGCGTGGTGGATTCCGAGTTGGAGAAACCCATAAGAAGTTCCACGCCGAGCGAGTGCCAAGACCAGGAAAACAATCACGAGCCCAGGACGAAAGAGAATTCTGAAGCCGATGCCGTTAGAGAGGGGAATTCCTCCGAGTTGGCCGATGGCATCGACGGATTCAGGTGGCATCAGAGCAACTCCGGCAGACTGCTACCCAGCATTCATCAAACGTACGACGATACCGCGATGAATTCCCAGTTCCCCGCCTATAGAAACGGATTAAACAGTTTGCAGAGCTCTCCGCCTAAATCCCTTGATATTTCGCCGCACCGTATGAGACTACAGCAAGATAAGTCTAGGTTCCTCAGCGACATCATTCAACCGCCGAAGAGGGTTCGACGATGTCGACTGGTGCAGCTACATAAGAGGGATCCGAAAGAAAGTCTAGGAATTCGGTTGGCGCAGCAGCGGTTAGGGGAGCTTCTTCGATATATCGTCGTGCAGCTTGAAAGCGACGGAATTGCGCACAGGTAGGAAGCTTTCATTTTTATTCACCGATAAATAGACTGCGGATCTTTATACAAAATAAGAATTGTCTGCATCAATTGCAAGTAGGGATTGCAATACCGGATTAAAAATACAATACCGGTATTCGGTATTTTTTTAAACGTTGTACCGGTATACCGGTATTGCAATCCTTAGGAATTAGCAATTAGTTGCAAGAAATAGAAATAATAATTTTAATAGAGGAGAAATCGTATATTGACATCTTCAATTTTTTAAATTTTTCAACTGTTTTGAATTTCATCTTCTGAATATGAATAGACAGCAGATTTGATGAATTTATGAGAAAACTGAGTTGGTGTAATTTTAAAGAAGTAAAACCATCAGCAAAACTTAAAATTACACAGTTACGTTATTTTCAATCTATTAAACGTATTCAGAAAGAAAATAAACTTCCACTTCACTGCAGTTTGTTGCAATTCACTAATTAAATACGCACACTTTTACCAGGATAACTTTTTGATAAATGGACCAAACGACTTCAGTCGTGTTGCGAAGCTAAAAGAAATAGTTTAGTACATAACGAGTAATAAAAATTTTGAATGGGTACAAAATGTGTCGGTATATACATATTGTTTTATAAAAATTGCAAGACTGAATTTATGAAGATTGTTCACAATTTTTATAAAAATATCGAATAAAAAAATGTATCGAATAATGTCTAATGGAGAAGAGAGCATCTTCATAATTTCAATAATTAAAAATTATAGAATGTGAAAGCGATCATTTGAATCGAACTTTAACAACGATCCAATAAATCAATGTAAGATTGAACTAACGAAGATAAAATGTGACCATTATAGGGATGGTAGACTGAGACTGGGTGACGAAATCGTCGAGGTCGAGGGCAAGGAGCTCAGAACTCTGGAGAGCTTGGAAGAGGTCCAGGATTTCTTGAAATCCTTTACCGGTAACAAGATACGTTTAATTACCGCTTACGAAGAGACAGTGCCGCAGGTGTACGTTAGTCCGCCAACATTGCCTGGGGAATACGAGTACCTGGAAAACGCGAAGAACCTTTCCAACCTGTCGTTGATCGACGGTCAAACGAGGCCGGGTGTACAGTCGGAAAAATCCAGCAAGACCACCGAGGAAAATGTTCAATTAACAAAGAGGCCTGATTTTCTACCCCTTTCTTGTTTGACCAAGCAGCGAAAGAGTGCAGAGAATGGTCTCGAATCTACAACGGAATCACAGCATTACCTGACGAGGCACGTCGCCAAATTTGAAAAGGGTTATGGCAAACCGAGCCTTGGTTTCAGTGTCGTAGGAGGCAGGGATAGTCCTCGGGGTGAAATGGGGATTTTCGTCAGGAGGGTTTTCCCTGGTGGTCAAGCTGATGTGTCAAAGTCACTATTTCAAGGTAAAGTATTTATTTTATTTATGCAGTAACATTTGTTCGAATCACTGAGTCCACAAATCACAAAAGGAAGCATAGAAATGTATTACTGTTCGTATTTTATATGTAGTTGCGTGTAAAACAATGTCACACCGTGGAACGCGTGACGAAACGCGCAACAGTACATTATCCTGAGCGTACTCGTTATCCGTATAGCTCGAGCATGAAGAATCCACCGTGCACGGTAGAATTCCTTAGTGTCGTACACAAGCACATGAAAATAGCCCAGATGCAATGCCAATAATCGATGCACCTGAGCCTAGATGATCATGCTAGGATCTCTCGATGACCTCCGGTGTTCCTTGTAAAGCCTTACGTATCTAGAACGTAATCTCCCGTGTCACCATTCCTTTCTTAACGTGACGCAATCCATCGAGGATTTCTTGTCCGGATCGCGCAAGGATCTTGTTTTATCGGCATAGTTCACCGTTTCAGGAGCAAAATATAAATGGAGGCGGAGCAGGGTGTCAATGCGTCACGTACGCGACGTCGCTGCTCGTGCATTCACACCGTGAACGCTTCGGACACATCCCGAATCTTTAAACCGACACCTCTCGTCACGTGCATTTCTAAACAGCGGCCGCCCGTCTCACACTTTTACTTCATTTCATTCTTTCGTTCTTTCGATTCTCGCTCTTCTCTCTTTAGATTACTCTTCCCCTGAAGCACCTCAATCATCCCTTCGGGAACGACGATGGATTGTCAGTTTGCTTCGTCGACGTCATATACGATGTTATAGATATTATAGAAATGTCTTGATGAGTAAGGAGAGGAGACTTGTAATCACACCTGCGGGATCGACCATTATAACCTTCAGTTATTCGCACTCTATTTTCTACATAACCGTTTACATAGAACTTCACATAACTCCAACGAAAAGAAATTTTTATTCAATGAAATAACTACTTCGATGCATAATAAATATTTGCTAGTGTGGACGGCACCTTTGTTTACGCTTGAAACATTAGTGTTTAATTAACATTTTGATACTGTGAGCACTAAATGCGAATAATTGAAAGTTGATTAAACTTTTAGTCACTCATTTTTTACGAATCAAATTACATACAAGTACTATTAGTTCCGACATTTATTAATAGACATCAGAAACTTATTTTAGTAAACAATCACATACATGTTAGTCGTACTCACAACTATTAGTTGCGACATTGATAAGCAGATGCCAGAAAATAATTCGAGCATAATCTGAAATTACACACAAGTACTATTAGTTAGGAGATCTATTAGTAGACGTCAGGAACTGATTCGAGTACCTAATATTAGGTGAAGTAAAAAGTTCTGAGCGTTTTCCGCTTTATTTATAAATATAATATTCCCGTCAGGAAAAAATGGTTGATGTTAATTTAAGGTGAAGAGTGTAATGAGGATTAACGGAGTCAATGGACAACATTGATCATTCCAGCAGGAAGGAGCGATGCGTTGCCCTTGCGCTTATGCAATTGAAGCGACCGGCAATCCGTTATACAAGCATGCGGCAGGGTGCAGTGGCTCGAGGAAACCGCGAACATTCGCGTGCTCGTAAAAACTGTCAGGATCGGTTGAAACTCGAAACGTCTTGCGTGAAACCCGCCTATATAACGTGTTGCCGCCTACCGCGTCAGGAGCCCGGCAAAAATCGCGTAGGAGATGAGACGACACGCGCGTCCGCGAAATTCGATTCGACGTTAATACTGCGATCGCGATGATACAAAATTAAAGCTGACAAAATGTGCCACAAAATTGATTTAATTCAGTTTTTCGCTATCTCGCATAGTTTCCGAGATATCCGCGCTCAACGACTAATCACACGAATTTAATACAATTTCATCTACTTAAAATTTGATTCGTTTGTGATCAATATTTAAGCATTAAAATCAATGTAGCTATACAAAAAATATAAATTTTCTTTTCTCTTCTACGATAGTTTTGGGGATAAAGACGTTTTAATCACTGTAACTGTAATGAAAATGATACGGCAAGTGGTTAATAAATTAATTTTGCTACAGCGATATACCTAATTACATAGAAAAAACATACATATATCTTTTGCTTGATACTCTTGTATTTATACAATGTTTTTTTTCTGTTGTTTCAGGTGATGAAATATTGAGTTTGAATGGGAAGGTTCTGCGTGGTTACACGCATCAAGAAGTTATCGAATTGTTTAAAGCAGTAAGAGAAGGTCCTATTGAGCTGGAGGTCACGAGGAGACACAGGTACTTATGTGTGTGAATTTAAAGGGTGTCCCAAAGGAGCTACTGTGCTTTGAAAGTCAAACCATTATCAGATTTTGCGTGTTTACTTTGGAGATAGTATGTAGTATTCAGGATATAGCGGATGGACACTTTCCGTTTCAAATATAACAAATTTCAAAATATGCTAGGTGTCGTATTATTTTGTCGCGAGGACTGTAATTCCCACATATCTACTTCATGATTAAATAAAAATTTCGGTAGTAAATAAAAGAAACTGTATTTTATTTGGAATTAAAGTATTCCACTCTTGCCGGGACACCCTTTTCTAATGCATACACAATTTCATAGTATAAAAAGTGCTACCTAATATTAAAATATTTATGAATATGTACACTTCCTGATATATTAATATTGTGATTTGTTACATAAAATATATTTTCTATTCCAGGTATCCAAAACCGACACAAAAATCTGCGGCATGTTGAAAGGTAAGCGACATGGACGAAACTGCCCACCGGAAGTGCTCTTTCAATTTAATTCTAAGCGATCTACTACTGTTCGCTCCGTACGAAGTTTTAGGATTCTAGTCTATCAGAACGAATCTACGACCTTTGATGTTTGTTTCGATTAATTTATTTATCGCGGTGTCGCAGTTGCGTAAGTAGTTGATTATAAACTGGTTCGTATTAATAATATTATTGAAGTTATTCTTATTATTAATATTATTATTATTATCATTATTATTACTATAAGATTTTATACGAATAACGTGAATCCATTGTATGCGATCATTTTTTATCATAGAGGACAATAAAGAGGACGTACTTTTAAGGTGCTTTCAAGGATCTACTCTGCAAATGTGTTTTACGCAAGAAACAACGACGTCGCATTGAACTATTATTAAATAATCATTTTATTACTAAGAAACTTTACAAAATTTACATTATGTACAGGTCTCGGATTTATTTGTACAACATTTACGGAGCCTTCTTTTTACAATAATTCTTCTTATACAATATTTCTTCACGCGTCGACGAGTAAAAGGTCTGCGCACGATTTAGCCTTCGTTGCCCTGAAATGTAAACATTACAAGTTACTTCTATTCATTCGTTAGTCCTTCTTTAAAAATTAATATTATATATTTAAAATTAATATTATGCCCGTTAACGTTGGCATATAAAAGCATCGCGAACTTCCCACTACACAATAGATATTTTAAGTAAACCTAGACTTTTTAAATCATTAATCGTGTGTATTGCAAGTATCGTGAAATCTCAGTAAGATTAAACTTGTACTGATATCCCTAATAACTAAATTATATATTTAAGTCAAAATATCAACATACGTTTAAACATATAATAAAAAAGCATCGAAGCAATACAACATATTTAAAAAGAATAGAATCACAGATGATATTTCCATCAAAGGTTATATAATTCTGATTATATAGCATACACTCCGGTCTATAAATCATCATCAACAAAATGGTAATTAAAGGATGCAAGCTTCCAGCTTGATTTGATTGTTTTATTTTGATTAGATGTAGCTATTATACGATATAATATTTCAATGCAAAATTAAATATACATACACATATGTATACTATTTGAATAATAAATATGAAAAAAGAGATTGAGAAATTGTGGGGTGATTATGGAAAGCTCTAGAAGCCAAATTGAAAAACAATTACCCCACATTAATTTAAAAAATTACAAAATATAAGAATAATTATAAAAATTTTAGAAATATAAGATATTTTGGTCAGATTTGATTTACATGTTCTCTAAATTCGAGAAAATTAGTAACTACCGTTTTTATTTCATAATATAGGTTCATTAATAACAAACAAATTTGAATAAGTGTCTTATGGACGGGAGTGTATACAATATCGCATCTTTAAACACGGAAAATATAATCTTACTATTTCAAAGTTTCTCAACAAAAGTTAAACTTAACCATGAAGAAAAATGAATATTTTTTAGACGATTTAAAGGCTATTATAACTAAAAACCATTAATCTGTACAAATCTTTCGTTTTGCTAAAATGTATTCTGATATTGTTATAATAGGCAGCGGATAACTGAGGCTAAATAGACGTTGATAGTATTAATAACACTAAAATATAAGTTGTCGACAGATTTGATTAATCAGTTACGTTTAGATGTATACTTACTGTAATTCCTTATTTTTCACGCGTCTGCACAAGTGTAAGGCAACTGGTCCAGTTTTAATATTACGAAAAAGTTGGACGGCCTTTCTATGGGTTAAGTCGTGACAGACGTGGCCATTTACTGCCAAAATCTCGTCACCTGCACGCAATCGGCCATCTTCTGCGGCTTGGCCGCCTGGTAATACTGACTTTATGAAGATACCTATAACAAAGAAAAAGTAATCAATTAGAAATGAAGAATATATCGAAATTTTACAACGTATAAAACTAACATGCAGACAATAGACTGGTAATATAATACATGCATTTCATAGATAATTCATAGAACCGAAATCTCAAATCCTAACATGTTAAACATTAAACTGTAAGGAATTACTAATAACTACTATTAGCCATTAAGATAGAAACTCGACAGAATCATTGTTTAACGTGCTGAAACATTCAGAAATTCAATCTAATCCTTTCTAATCGATAATCTCATTAATATAGAATCGGTGGAAAATTTGAGAAAAGTATTGAACACATCAGATACATATAATTAAACTTATTTGTTGGAAAATATATAGGTAGGAAGTGAAATATGTCACTAGTGCTTAATGCCCAATCAAATTCTAATCATTTTTTGAACAAATTTATGTGATCCGAGGAATAGTGTGACTAAGATTTTTACTGTATTGTGTGGTAAAGTTAAATGTGTACGTAACACTTGCCAGGGGTTTTCAAGCACTTCAGGTGATTTTAAACAAAAGATGGCCAGTTTTTCACAAGAAAAAGTTTGCTAAAAATTTTTGTTCATTGATTCCACATTTTTAAGTTCGAGGTCAAATCAAGGTCACAGTGTACTAACACATCACTCATAAAGTCTCCGCTCTAACTAAGAAAAACAAATTTGTTTTTAGAAATTCCACTTTATTCATCAACATACTCTCCTTCAAGAGTGATTCATTCCAACGCTCCTCTAATTTTTCGATGCCCTTTATGTTACGAAGCCACTGTTTGGCTTCAACAGTATTTTTCCCCATCAAAAAACAGTGTTTAATCAACACACGAAATTCCTTTCTATCCATTGTCTTGAAAATTACAAAACTGGGGTCACTAAAACTAAAACGACTGTAACCTCTAAACTAACAGTCAGAATGCCATGAAATTTTGACACATACTCTTTGAAGGTTAGTACTACCGGAAATCACGTGGGTCTGTCAACAATGTTGCCATATATGTGTCACACCGAGGACTTATTGAGCGATGTTACAATATTATGAAGTGATATTGTTAAGTCAAACACGTGTAATTATAATTCTCGTCAAAACTGACCATGTTTCGTTTAAAATTGTTTTCGGCATATCACCGGAAGTGCTTGAATAATCGTGGGACAGCCTGTATTTTTGGCCTAAGGATCTTTGGTAACCATGAAAAGAAATGAGACCCGACTTTCATATCAGATTGCAAGACCGATCTGCGTTGCACCGATTTAATAAAACTATTGATAACTCGCGACTGTGGTTCACGATGTTACTCGTAGGATCAGAACACAGCGTCTACACGGTGCTGTTGGCTATGTTTGCGGGTGCCGCGCCGCGGCATCGTAACGAGCGCGTAAAACTCGAGACCGCTTGTATACATGCAGAAGCAATTTATCGGCAACGTGTACAGCGGTCGAGCAAGCGCGTAAATGTTATGGCAGGAAACCGCTGCCATTTCCAAGCGCAGCACCGGGTGCCACGTCCGAGATGATATTTTCTGCTTGTTTGCGAGCCGACCCTCTCCAAACAGACATCTCCAGGAGCGAAGAACACGCTCGGATAAGACGTTCTGCAGTCCGCGATGACAGGATTAACGCTCGATAACATCGACTCACAACGAACATCTGCATAGTATTCGCCGTTCATTTTTATGAAACTCTGCTGTATCTCTGAACCAGCCAAAAATAAACTGGAGATGCCTTTTCTCGTCTCTGAACGTTCTTTTTCATTCAGATTGAGAAATACATACTTCATTCCGCTATGTGTCTTTATGTTCCACATAAAAAAGCGAAGGAAGGTGAATAAATCTTGAAAAGGATCCAAACCAGGATCGAAACGTTGATTTTGTTTGATAATTAGCAAAATTGCTTCATAATTATTGATGTTTATTCAACGCGTGATTTTGTTTTTGTTAATACATTAATTACTTCAGAAAAATTACATTATTTTAGTTCTTGATCATGTTGGGGCCCTCTCAATCGCGGGGCCCCGGTGCATAGCATTCGCCGCACCCCCCAGATGACCGGCCCTGCTAACTGGCCACCCGGTACTTATTTCCAAGGGTCTCTAACTCCATTTTTTGGATATTGTTACATTAATTGATTACTTTATTTGTCACGATCTGAATTGAAACAAGAAATATTTATCAACTAACCATTTTATCAAGTTTGTACTTTAGAGATCTGCAGAGTTTCATGGAAATTACAATTACGATCTACAAACAACGTTTTCTAATCATAGCAACAGAAATTGATATAGTTTACATAGGAATATGTGTCTGATAATTATTTTAGAACGAGTCTAGTATTTCATTGTAAGAGGATATTGTGAGCAAACGATTTTGAAGCATTTTACAGGATTAGATTAGTATAAACCTGAACGTAAAATATTTTAGAGCTAATTAAGTATGTAGCTAGTACTACTTTGTTAAATAATTTAAAACAACATAATGTTAAATAATGGATAGCCGCAATACTGTTAACGATGCTTAAGACGAAATGTTGAAGCTTCTGAGGAAGAAATTTATATTGCAAGTTGTATCTAATGCATTTAATGTTTTACCGAGATTAGTATGTTAATGTTAACTGATCTCAGACGTAGTAACTAGTGATTGGTGAGATGTACCATATTAATCGTATTAGAAATAATATATCAGCTGTTTCGAGGAGTAATTGTTACGTAATTACGTTAAGATTTATAAAGAATTAAAAATTTGTACAGCATAAAATTATTTAAAATATCTTGAAATTCCTGGAAATTAATCAAGAATCCACTATAAATAGGATCTATACATGTAAGAATATTTTAGAATATACGCAAGAAGAAAATGTAACGAGTACGTAAATTCAGAAATGCATTCGTAAATCATTGCATTCTTTTCCTTAAACCTCATTTTGGTTATCATTACTCTAAAGAAATGAATAATTTTCAATAGAAGATTTATTTTGTGTAATATATTATTAATACTTTTATAGCGCATTTTTGTATTTACGTGTGTTGACATACTTTTTCCTTACGTTCGCTCAAAGAATATGCTGGCAAAAGTAAACAATTTAATTTAGTAATTTAATAACTTAATAATTTAATGATTTCATTATTTAATTTTGCAATCTTAATTATAACGTCGTATAGTTTCCTTTTCACATTGCAAAACACCATTACAGTTAAGTCGGGATCTAGCTCCCTGAGGATCTCCAGGATCACTGTCCTTCCACTGGGGGGCATCCCCGCGACGGACCAAGAAGCTCGAGCTGTCGCGCGGTCCGTGTTTACATGCTGTCCTTTTCTACGTTCGGCATTCTTTATGCTTTCGGCGCGGTCGACGCAGTCATAAAAAAATAGTTTCGCTACACGATCTCTGTCCCCGCTCGGAACAGGCGATGACAGCTAGATCGCGACTTTACTGTACAATTACAATGGCAAAGAAATTTTGTTATTCTATAAGAACATTATTAGAACATATTAATATCCTCCGAAATTGAGAGCACGCTACCTTAGGCATTGTATAAATATGACTAACAATAAATAGAAGAGATTGAACGTTATGCGACTCACCGATGCTTCCTTTAGGACTGTCGCTTCCCCCTACAATCGTGAATCCCAATGACTTCTTCCCCGGGCCTTTCTGGAAGACAACCGTCAGGAACGTTGACACGGTGTTCCTCGGTCTTCTGGGTAGAGTACAAAAGTTGGAGACACTCTGCGATCCACTGTTATCCATATTCATAATCGATTTCTCCGAGGACGTGGATTTGTTACACTCGTTCCGCCTGTCACGATAATGTTTCGTCGTTTGATGTTTTTTGAAATGCGATTTAGAGGTGTTATCGACGATGACCCCATGTCCATTCTCCACGTTAACGTTCTCGTAATCAACGCTGCTCTCCGTGAGCCTCTTCGAGGACTGGTCCAAGGCAGAATACCTGGAAACAACGATGTCAACTTCTCCGGGCCCGCTACCGCTCCCTAGGATCTGTCTAGCTTTAGCCATGTTGAGTCCTCGCAGTCTTTTACCGTTCACGATTAAGATCTCGTCACCTATCCTCAAAGTTCCTTCTTTGTCGGCGAGACCGTTCGGCACCACGTGGGCCACCAGATAACCAGGACTCGACTCCGCAGTCTTCGCAATAAAAATACCCAGACACTGATCCGAACTCTCCCTGAAAAGCTTTACGACCATCGTTTCGGTAGTGTACGGCTTGTTTCGAATGACAGGTAACTGGGCGGCACTAGAACAGTTCTCCGAGGCTAAGAAATCTTTGGTGTCCAATCTGGTGGTGGTTTTTCTGTCAGGCGGCTTCGAATCCTTCCGGTCTTGTCGATCTATTAATTCACTGTTCGCAGCTTGGCACAGTTGACTCGTAGAATCTTTGAGGAGCCTGGTTACGTCTGTCTTGCAACCTCTACCTTCGTTCCTGCTACAGTAAACGTCCAAGCTAGAGAACAACCGCGTCGTTCTTTCGACGTCCGCGATGGAGGACGAAGGTTTTCTAGGTGGTAGCTGCGGCGGAGATTGCAACGAATCGTTCAGACCTGTCAGCAAGCCGGAAGCACTGCTGCTGCATCTGTCATCGAGAAGAGAACTGGTTGCAGAATCGTTATCCAGAATCCCAGAGTCGTTGTCGTCCTGATCCTGTTCTTCGTATAGTGGATTCGTTCGAAGTTCCTCGAGGCCAGGCAGAGTACCGTACGAGAAACTTCTCAGTCTTCTTCTTTCTCTATCCTTGCTATCCTTCTTGTAGATTTTTGCTATCAACTTGTTCGTGGAGCTCTTCAGGTATCTATCCTGCATCGCTCGGAACTTCGCCGCCAGGCAACTGGACGGTGTTATGCTGTCGAACTGGGAATCATTTTTATACGCTGGTTCCTCGGTGCTCGTAGGAACTTCCATGTCCATGGACCTCGCTGGCCCGCTATGGTCTTGAACGAACTCCTTGCTCTTTCGCCACCTACGATTTTGATGACTAACATTTTCCTCGATGATGTTCTTCTTAGGTAATCCTGCTGGCGACGGGACGGACATGGGACGGAAACCCAAGAATGAGAAACGTTCTTCCTGATGCTTCCTATAAGGTAACCTGCTCTGTGATTTCGAACGTCTTTTCCTCTTCGCTTGAGTTTTCTCTTCTTCGATGATCTCCTTCAAGTCTGACTCGCAGACGGACCGACGAAATTCGTTTCTGCTCAAGCCATGTTGACTCAGTTCGCACATGGAACGGAATTGCAACTTGTCTGGGTCCTCTTCCTCCTCCTGCCCCTCCTCCTCGTCAGAGTCTCGATCCTTGAAAAAGCTCAGCCTGGTGTTCATCACCCGGTCCAGTATCGGATTCCTTTTTTCACAGATCCGTCGTCTTTCTTCTTGGATCCGTTTCTTGTCTTTCTTGGTGGAACTCCGCTCGGTCGTTACTTGCGACGTTTGCACGTTATAACAGTTCCTCTCGGACTCGGAGCTCGATGACTTCCGGCGAGCCCATCGTACTGGGGACATGTCTGTAAAACAAACGTATGTATTTAATGATGAACTTCGGATTTGTATTACTGCAATTCTATAAATGCTACGACGAAATACAATTCCTTATAATTTTATAATTAATACAATTAATAATTTATTAACACTAACAGTACCGAGTACAAAAGGTGACTGATATATGTATGTATTCTGAAAACTTCTGTACGAAATCGGTAATTTTATGTTTCCGGATTTTTTTAAAAATCGATTTTGCAACCAAAAATTCTCAAATAATTCACTGTGATCTGTGCTATTCGGTAGAATGTTCATGAGTTTTTTCGTAATTTTTTGTTGAGCAGAGCAGAAAAAATAGAGCATAATTCATTAAACCGTGTTCACGCTGTAACTACCCTTGTGATAGGGGTAGCGACTTGTGAATCTTATCAGGCTATACAATTTGAAGAAAGTATCATAGATACAAAATAAATAAAAATCGTACTAAATTCTGTCGGATTTGATACCTAGCATTTTTTGAAAATTTTCATAAGCTATAAACGCATGAAAATCCGCAGTCTAATTACCACAAACTACTTCATTATATTATCGATCTATACAGGGTGTCTCAAAAATGTTGCACTTCCTTGAAATTCCTGAGGTCATTTCAAGTAACTTTTTCGTTCGTGAAATTGTTCTTCGCGGCTTTGTTAAGGACAAAAATATCCTGCAAACATCGTGTAACGTCACGTACTTCTAACATTGTGGAATCGGTGTAGATCGTTGAAGAAGAATATGTAATCAATATTCTTAAAAATAAATAATAAATAATTATTGGTTCGAATTCAGTAGAATCTAGTCCGTGTGCTTCGAAATTCATTTTTGTGTTTATCATTTAACATTCGAAAGAGATGAGCTCAGCGAAAGCAAAACTTATAATAAATTGCGTTAATTAACACTAACCGTACCACGACCGATCAAATGTCCGGTTTCATAGTTTTTATTTTTCAATTATTGAGAAATTAAAAATATCTTTCCATTAGAAATTATTGCGGACATTTATTTAGTCAAGCACATATTCTTATAAAAATTGTGAGAAATCTAAATACTATCAGTCTTGTAATTTTCACGAAACAATGTATGTACCACGTTTAAATTATTATGTCAGTTGTGTCTGATCGCGTATGAATGTGAATTGTTTTCCGATTTGTCGGATTTTGCGAACAGTTTCTAAACAATTGGAAGATGCACAAACGTCTAATGATAATGTATCGGTCTCTAATGAGAATATTAAATGATCTGAATTAAAAGTAGAATGAAAACTGCTTGGCTCAAAACGTATGAATATTTGAATATGCAATTTGAAAGTTATGTTTCGTGATTTCGATGAATCAACAGAGAATTAAAACGAACGTCGTCAACATATCACAAGATTTGCACTAATCGTTTAAAACAAACGTCACTTTTATCGCTCGGGTCACTTTATAAACTGAGTGTACAGAACGCACAATTACATTTGAGCAAATAATGAATGCGCACACTGCTCTTCGGATGCCCCAAGTGGAAAGTAGATGAATCACACCAAACGTTTCTCATCTTCGCGACACGGTTTCCCTCTGCGATCCAAACTAGTCGAAACTTCGCTCCACAGTCACAGCCACGACGAAAATGATCGTCTTCCGCGGAGCGTGACATTATATGAGTTCTGCAAAGGTTCAAGACGCCTGTGCAGGATGTGTGTAACGCAGGACATCCCGTATGAGCAATTCACATGAGTGCGTTGCTCGAGTGATAGTAAAAATAGCCACGAGGTGTGCGAAGGCACACCGTGGAGGAAGTAGACACTGAGAATCGAACGAGCGAATCGGAAGTACCAATTGCTCTGGGAGCGGACTTCTTTCGCTTGAAAGGAACTGTGAGAGGGGGAAATATAAGGCATGTAACAAACAATATAGAGCGGAGAGCAATTCTCGTCTTATTTCGTAACGGATTTTCTCGCGTTATCTTTTCAACATCTGCCGGATATGATTATTCCCCGACATATACCTTTCTCTTAATTAAAAATTACATATTAAAATTCGGAGATTTATAAACCAGATTGAGTCGTGGCCATCGACAACAGACAACTGTTTTTTCGTAACAGAAAGAACAAATTGTGTTGCGATATAAAAAGGATCTTTTACTTAAAAATTTGTATTTTGTATAACTAACGGAAATTTATATTCATGAAGAATGTTACGCTCGGGCGAAAATATCGTTCCAAGATTAGTCCTGATTAAAATGACACCAAACCAGATACAATTTAACCCGTATATATATTTACTGTACATGTAAAGCAAAACTTAAAATTTATTATATATATAACATATCCTATATATAGCATATGTTTAAATAAACAACAACGAAATGTGTCCGCGTTATTCGTTAATAACTCCTCAACGAAAAAATTACTTTAACACTAACCATGCCGCTACCTTAATCATTTTAAAATTATTATTATTAATTAAATTATTCAATAAATTTCTTTATTCGACCACGTATTATTATAAAAATTGTGAAAAATCTAAATAAATTCAGCCTTGTAATTTTTATAAAACAATATATACCTGATAGAATATAGAAATATATAAAATATATATAAAATAAAATATATATAATAATATATAAAAATATCCGGTACGGTTAGCGTCAAATAATCTCAAGAATTGAAGGAAATGCCACATTTTTGGGACACGCTGTATAACCACATTCAATGTAGAAGGAGTTCCCCTAACGCTAGACTTCATCTTTAACAATAAAATATATAAAAAACCTTGACTCACGTTAATTGAAGAATTCATAGAGGAATCCAAATTGAATAAAATTAGCTTACAATTAACGGATCATTTAATTGTTAATATTCCGTTTGCATATCAAGCGTACGTTCGAATGTAACACACCAGCGGCGATGTTTCTTCACGGGCAATTTTGTGAAATCATGAAATTAAACATGATTGGCACAATGTTCATTAGCTCGATTGGCAAGAAGCATTGTAATTTCGAATTCAGAACGTAGTGAACAGTTTTCTCGAGAAAATATGCATTGATTAAAGGGAGCAGCTCTTGCGTGATAAATAATTCAATCAAACACGCAACCGATTTCGAGATCCTAATCTCCTAATATGATTTCAGCGTTGCATAAATACTCGAAGCAGTAGGTTTTTACGATCCATGTAAATATCAAAGTGAGCATAAGAAATTGCAGGAAGCGAGCATCGTTCGATATCTATCTTGCTGGGATATCAACGGTAATGATAGAGAGTGTAACCACGAGTTACACGGTAAATAAACCGTAGGGTTAGAAAGGATTGAAGAAAGCGTTTCACGGTAAAAACTATGGATATCTCGCTTCTACGGTAAAAAAAAAAAATAGAGAAAAGAATGATTTCACCAGCACCGAGCATCAAGCACCCTCAGTAAAAGAAAAACGTTGAAACTTCTTCCCTGCATTTGCAATTGCAAGTTATCATAGGAAAATACTTAATGATCGCTAGACTGCGGATCTTTATGCAAAATCAGCATTTCCTACATCAATTGCAAGAAACGTATGAGTAGACTGCGGATGTATACGCAATTTGCAATTTTTATAGACGAATTTTAAGAAACTCGAATCGAATAAGCTCTTATTTCCAGTGTTAATAGCCTTACCTAACCTCCCTAGAGCGTCCTTAAACTTTTATCCGCTACTGTAGATACGTTACTGTTTGGCCGCGCATGCGCGTGAAATGTTGCACTATATCGCAGTACCGTGCAGCACTGCAAAGAACGCTCGCGAAGTGAACCAAGTGTCGTCCCTTAAAAACTTTATTGTACCGATTAAGGGCGCTTTATGTTTCGGATTCCGTGTATTTAGTTGATCCATATAATTGTTAGATCTTTTACATTGATCCTTGAGTGTTTTTCATCACGATTCAACTGTACTACAATATTAGTTGGAAACTAGTACATTTCAAGGGGAAACATATGACTTCTACTACATAAATCCTAAGGTACGTACATACATAACCTAAGAAACCATTGCAGAAATCTCTAAAAATAATGCTTATTTATAGTTCAATCTGTAGTTTGACGTTTGATTAGAGATTCATATAATTATATAGTCAGAATTTCCCTCCAACGATTCTTCTGGAAGTCTTTCAAATAATCTGCGGTTTGGTTGTTTGTAAACCATCCACCATTACGAAATATTTAGCCGCAGCCTTTTCCATCGCGAAGAATGCGCTGAAATTGTGATGGTGTCGTAAACCGAATGCCAAACCGTGACGTACACTTTTGTTATGTATCAGATGGAACTTCCTTAAGTATTTTCAATTACGAACCAACGGAAACTCATTAAATGGATTATACATGAATACACGAATTATTAAGACGGCGGTTGTAAAATGAACGCAATGCTGCAAAGATAATTTCGAATATCAAAATCAAGTTTTATTCACTGTTGTACGGAATGTAACTATAGTTGATGATTTGACAGTTTGTTTTATGTCATTCTGCTCGTATTCGTTGAGGATAAATCTTCAAAATACTTAACAAATTATCTAGAATATTAAATGATCATAGAATGAATTGAACTTTCACTTAGGGAGCCAAAAATTTTCAACTTTTCTGAATGTAATACTATAAAAATTCGATAAATCATTCCAGACCAGAATAATTTTATCATTTTTTCGTCGAATTGTATAATATTGTATGTTGGAATTCAGGTAGAACATTTTTATTTTGCTATTGATTATTGAATAGATATCAACATACAGTAAATGCTCGTTCGTTGCGACGATGCCTGGGGTCAGTGCTTCGATTGAACCCAACATTTTTTGTACGATGGATGGCCGCTAGAGGCGCTGCGCGGCAAAACAGTAACGTATCTACTATTGGGTAGCAGAGCGGCCAGAGCCCTGAGGCAGTTATATTGGCGGTAATGTATCGAAATAATCTTACCGGACAAAAAGACTCCAGGACGTGTCCTACGAGTTACAAAATATACACAAATACACTTGTTGACTGCGTCTAGACACACGCCGACCGCGCCGAGCGAGACTTCAATAGAGAGCCGAACGTAGAGAAGGACAGAGTGACATACGGATCGCGTGACCGAAGCGTGTCGCCGTCGTCGGCACAATTTAAAGGCCCGCGAGTTTTTACAATGTATGTAATGACAGTGATGGAATTGTTCATTTTCCATTAGGCTTTTATGGGACTTTCACTAACTCATTTCTGGTATTTTTCTGATTAAAATGATACCAAACACGATATAATTTGGCCAATATTTAGTGGTTTAATCGACGATGAAAGTTTCGAACGCAACGAAGAACAGCGTATGCGAAAGAAACAGACGCGGACAGTCGTCGCCGTCCTGCGGAGCGACTCGACGTTGACAGGCAGTGGAGTGGGTAGGCACGTCGCAACGAGCGCATAGTAGATTCGTCGCAACGAACGAGCATTTACTGTATCTAATAATGTCAACAACACTTTATAATGGTACAGCAATTTTTAGTAGCGACTCTCAGAATCACTACTCGAGTGGGTTAAACAAAACTTTTTGAACAAAAAAGGAAGGCAGACTTGAGGTTAACGATTTCAACGAAAAGTCGCGTTTCACACCGAAAACCGCAATGATGTTGTCATAGATGTTCGTAGAAATGACGTTACTAACGCCACGCCGCGGTTTTCCGGTGAGGGTGTTCATTCACCGACAATGTAAATGTAAATACACACTAAGATTCGTGACTCCGGCGCGGTACTGCAAGGCTAAAGTACTTGTGTCATTTCGTAACGTTATCATAATTCTACAGGAAAGTGTGTTTCTTTTACTTATTATTAGACTGCGGATTTTTATGCAGAATTAAGATACATAGTCTGTATTAATTGCAAGGATCAAAAGCCTCATCAAAATTTCTTCCTTTTCTCAATCACTTAAATTAGTTGGAAAATAATATATTGACGCGCATAAATTCTGTTAATCTTTATACTGTTCTAAATTTCACCTACTCATCGTTGTCATTAATGCATAAACTCCGCAGTCTACTTGTTATAAATTACTGTCAAGTCTCCTAAGAAGTCTTAGGCCAGTTAGTTTACACAAGATATTTACATTTCTGCCGTTTAAAGAACGAACAGTTTTTTTATACCACCGTATTTGCATCCTTTAACAGTACAACATTTCTCTCTAACATTTTCTTCTACACTCCGGGACAAAAAGATAGCACATCATCTGTTTTTCCTCATTTAATACATTAAACTGACGAAAATGAATATTTTAATATGGCAACATATTCTGACATGGCTGTGCGTACAATGTACTGAATATCAGCCACCACATTTACTTCAATAGAATTTTCGGAATGAAAACGTAAATATTGGGGCCCACAAGCGATGACAAAATGATAGCACAAATAGCAATTTTACATTTGTCAGTTATGCAGAAGTTACTGAAGAGCGAAAATTCTTTAGCGGTAGAGATAAAGAATCCGTGGATTAAAAAGAGGCTCTCACGCAACAAACGAGGCTATGCAAAGCTTCTTCGCTTTCGAAAGTAACTTTAATGAAATGGCAAACGGAAAACGGCTGACGGTGAAATTCTTGCGATTCGCAAAGACTGGAACGAGCCTGTTGCTACGTGCAAATACGGCGGAGCCACGGAACAATCGCGGTATGTTTCTAATCACTAAATATGTAGTGTGTAAATAAGACGTTCCAAACAATCCGACTGTTCACTGCGTCACGTGAGTCTGGGAGCCAAGCGACCTTGAGCTGCGTTACTCGTGTTCGAGATGAAATCTCGTTGCTCAGGTGCTGCGCGTTAATAATTCGCTATCAACGATTTTCGATTTTCGGGATTATTACAATAACTTCCCCATAAACTCGGGAAGTTAAAAATATCGATGACCTTGAAATCTCATTAAAAAATGACCTCGAAAATTTTTCCCCTACGCCGTTACATGTGGCCCCTCAAACAGTGTAACTTTGTCCCAAGAAGTATTTTTATACAACGAAAAGTAACGGAGATATTTAAGTGTTCTGTTTCTTCGAACTCACCCTGTATATGCTTATTAAAAAGGTGAGTGAGATAGTCTATGGTCGATTGACAAATATTCGCTTTCGTAATTCTTTAAAATAACATTATTCCATGCTAAGTACATTATTCCATATTTGATCACTTTCCTTTTGAGTGATGCATGCGCAGTAGCGCGTTATAACTAGTTGGGGCCTTGGGCAAAGTAGAATTTCGGAGCCCCTAACCCCAACTAAATAACTTTATGAGAAAAACGTAGAATTTGGATCTTGGATCTTGGTTTGTGTTCGGGGCCCCCTTTTGGGGCGCCACTGTGCATGCGACTAATTAACGCCGGGACGATCGCAACTTGAATTATGAAAGTTAACGTCGCATCCTGCTTTTAGCATTGCAGTAATTCTATTGACGTTGGCTTATAATTATTACCTCTATATTGAGACGTGGCATGAAAGTGGTAAGATGCTCCGTCAAGGTCTTCATCGGCTTGAAGAGGACTGAGGCTTAAAAGTCTTGGCGCCTCGGCATGGCCGCGAAACCAACGCATTTCTGAAACGCAGACAAAAAACCTTCATTGTATTACTTTCATTGTTTTTAGCAGATTGAAATTAGGAAATGATCGTGCCCCCAATGCTCTTTCGTTGTGCATGACTAAACATTAATTCAATCGAAAAATTATTTAAATAGTTATGTG
This sequence comes from Lasioglossum oenotherae, assembly GCA_028455765.1. NCBI lineage: Eukaryota > Metazoa > Arthropoda > Insecta > Hymenoptera > Halictidae > Lasioglossum > Lasioglossum oenotherae. Next base: position 6,433,592 of record CM052291.1, on the reverse strand, counting down.
CATTAATAAATGCACTAATGTAATTTTAGCGATCAATTTGATAAGTGAGGTCATTTAGGAGAGGAATTACACAATCAGTCAAAAAATCTTCATACGCTCTCTAAAATAGAGTAACTTCTTCGAAAGTGCACCAAACCACTTGACTTTTCTCAAGAACATTAATTTGTAAAAATGTTTCAATTGCAATTGGGAAGAATTACGACGGAAATTACTGCTCTTAAAACTTTTCTATCAGGGCGTGTAATGAAACTATGTATGTAAGTATACATTTAGTAAATTCATGTAAGTTACACATGTTTGTATACATGTACATGAAAATTTCATTAAAACTGAGCAATCTTGCCACGAATTGTAGAACAGGAAAAATAATGAAAACTGCTGTTCTGAATTACTACGTTAAATTATGCTTTTTTAAGAATTAGTCTTTTCATTAGCTACAATGTTACGCTAATCAAAATTATACGTAGTTCCATTAAAAAAAACACGATGAAGACATTGAAATATCGGAAAATGTGGCCAAGAGAAAAAAACTTCTCCGTCACAATAATTGCCACACTGAACCAAACGTTTTCTTCTTGAATCATTTTTTTGTATTGCTAAAAACAACGGAGATATTTTCGGTGTAAGTTTTAGGTGCCTCACCCTGTACATTTAATTAATTCGCCAGAAACTAAGTAACTTAATGACACTTTTAATATCCTGGCTTAAAATGGGTCCAGGATCCGCTATCGGAGGGCTAAAGAAAGAGTATTGCAGAAATTCTTCGTTTTTTCGTTTGAGCATCGTAAAAAATGTGCTGTTTCCCTGCAACATTTTTCAAACACAAAAACGTTTGGACGAGGGACAATAAGAAGTTACTAGAGTGCTGGCAGATTTCGCAGCAGCAACAAGTAGCATGCAATTCTCGATCGAACGCAATAATAATATCTACAAAAGTGAAAAACGGTTACACTTGCAGTGAATGGATTTCGCGTGAACGGCGACAGTTTCCGCTGTGATCGCTGGACCGAGGTCATTTTTTTGCCTGCGCGTTGCTCTTGTTCCTGATACCAAACAGCGTGAAGATTGAAAAAAAAACCTGATAATTTAATGATCAATGGCCTTGAAGAACCACAAGGGGAGGACGTTATAAATTACAAACTTGTCGTTCAGTGTGTTCCTTGTCACGCTCGATTGTCAAATAGCGATCGCAAAATTGCTTTCGTTACGCGTGAGAAGACCAATGAGTTTGCTAAAGAAGTGAACGCTTCGTTGGCTCAGCCTGCAGGCAATTAATATCAGATCTTGCAATTCATTGATTTTAGTCAATGAGAATTGAAAACCTGATGGAACTTCGTTTCCTGCCGTTTTCGATACATAAAGTACAATAGAACTAATTTATAATGAAAATGGGTACGCACAATTCAAAGCAGTGGCCATATTAGAAAAGTTTAAGGACATCGTCCTTACGATGAATCTTCGTTGATTTGCTCTTAATTCTTTTGTTATTTGGTAAACTAGAATGCCGGTACAGTTAATGACATGTGCATTCCAGAAAAGCTAAGACCGTAAATGTATAAATTATCCTCGGTCATAGGTTTATTCTAAATATTCAAACTAATGACAGTATGGTATGGAAAAGTATGTTAAATGTGTACATAAAAACTGTGCAAAGTGGGACACAGGGAGTTTTTTCAATTAATTAGATTCATAATCCACCGCCAGTGCATCATTGTTTTCAGGTTTCATTAACATACAATGTAGTAGAATTGATTAAATACATAATATAGATTGCCACTGTAAAATATCTATTACAAAAATGTATGAACGAACCGTCATCAAGCTCTTTAACGTAATAGATTCTATGATGTATTACTATATGTGTGTATTAAGTTGAAAATTTTAAAAAAGTTATATTTATTGATGATGTACCATGTCGAATTTTGAATAATGACTATACATTCTTACAATAAGTTATGAATTCGATAAAACTATTTTTCATTATAAATAAATAAATGCTTTTAAACAGTGTGTTAGTACAAACAATTCATATGTCATAGATGCAAAATGAAAATTAACGTGATGAATAGACTGCAGATTTTATGCATTTATGACAAAAAAGAGTAGCTATATAGGTAGAATTTAAAAGAATAAAAACAATTTGAATTACGATTGAATTTGAAATTACGATTATATTATTTTCAACATATTAAACATATTTAAAAAAACAAAATGAATTTATATTACATCCCAGTTCGTTGCAGTTCAGGTAAAAAATGTTTATTTTGCGTAAAGATCCGCTGTCAATGGAACAAACATTTTTATGGTTGAATCGTATAGCACGATAAAGGTTTGGTTTTTGAAATTTTCGAGAACAGCAGATTTAAAATGTGTTCAGTTCTCGCGTCATGTTTGATCAGGTGTTGTTTTATCACACGCAATTTATAGTGTATCGGCTTCTTTCCATCTGGACACGCATTAAAAAGCACGTATTTTAATGTTGACACAAATCGAACACACGCGTCATAATTTCCATTTGACCGCAGATTTGACCAACGAATCGTGTCGGGAGGCGAGCCACGCACACGATGACTTTCCATTAAAAAATTGTGGCGCCCAAGGTACGTTACGAACCTAATGCACAATCGCTAGGAGGTGAAAAAACCTTCGAGTTATGTCGAAGAAAATTTCTGTCGGCTGTGTAGGTACCGTTGCGGGCAACTGTAAGCAATAAACCTGTCCTCTTCCCGCAACGAATCCTTCGCGGCTGGTCTTTCGCGATTCCGCCTGACGGAATCCTCACGGAGGCGTTACCGTTCATCTGCTTCGCGTAGAAACCGTAATTTAGCAACCTAGTGCCTCTAGCAACAAACCCCGAGAATATAATAGCTTCTGCTTTAACGGTTCGTGCTGCCGTCCTCCATCGCGAATCATACTTTTTCCGCGTCATAGTTTGCGTCCAATGGAACAGCGAATTTTCAGCACAACTGTACGGTAAATGGTAACAACTTCATTTCCTATTCATCGAGTCCTGCTCCCAAAACTTCTCCGTTTCTTTCACACAAAACAATCTTTGCTCCGCAACACGTAAAATTCGACTGTTTGACGATTTGCGATGAACATCTCTTATTTATAAAAACATAGGGCACATAAATAAATCAATTTCGTGTGTTCGTGAATAATGTGAATAAAATAGATTCATGTGTCGTAAAAGTTGCAGTTCAATCATTCATAAATCTTAATGAAACAAATGAAAAAATCTAGATTAAGGATTCTGTTCCGATAAACTGGATTACACTGAAAATGAATTCTCAATTGGTATCTATAAAATTGACAAGACTATCGTCTCATCCGAATAGCAGAACTTTAAAGTACAATTTTCGAATAACAAAAGCTCAGCTGTGTACTCCGGTACGGGAGAACAATGATCTCCAGTTAGGATTTCAATTTCTCACTGGTAGATTTTCGTCACTATTCATCCCGTGTTACGTGGCTAGCGTGGAAAGCGTCGACTGTGACACGGAGAATCCCGTTTCCACAACAGTCGCATAATGGAATGATTAATACCGCGGCTGAGTTATGCAAGGTGTTAATGCATCGATTATGTACACGCAGGTACAAGTGCATCCCAGTCGAGAGAAGGGGGCGGTGACTTTCTCTGATGCAAATATGTGTGCCAGCGGCACCTTTCCGACGACCGGGCTCCCACGACGGTCGCTTTTCACTTTTCATTCAGATAACCGGCAGACATCAAAGTACCTACGATGGGTCTACGACTGCGATCAAGGATAGCCGCGAATTTCATCGTTCTAGGCCGGCCGTGAACTCTTGACAATCTGCCGGCGGAACTGATCATAACCATCGCTCATAAAGTCTCCGGTCTAACTAAGAAAAATAAATTTTTTTTTTAGAAATTCCACTTTATTCATCAACATATTCTCCTTCAAGAGTGATGCATTCATTCCAACGCTTCTCTAACTTTTCGATGCCCTTTATGTAAAACGATTTGTCTTTGCTCTCAAAATAAGCCTCAGTTTTTCGGCCATCACTTCTTCATTTCAGCCAAATTTCTTTCTCTGGAGCATCTATTTCATGTCTGCAAAAAGCCAGTAGTCGCTGTGGGCCAAATCTGGAGAGCACGGTGGGTGGGGAAGCAATTCAAAGCGTAATTCGTCCAATTTAACCATTGTTTTTATCGTGCTCTGAATCGTCGACGCGTTGTTTCTAGTCCGGTGTGCGCAAACGCGGCACCCACTTCGAAAGCAACTTGCGCATGCTCGAATTTTCATGTAAAATTGTAAAGACACTGCCTTCTGATATTCCTATAATAAGCAACAATAACAGAAAATAAGAGAAAATCGTGTCTGCAGGACAATATGAAATCGAAATACCTTTTTAAAATAGACTTTTATCTCCCAATATTTAGGATAGTTCACAAAATTTTCTGCCGCTTGGGAAGAATGAAAAACCAAGTGAAAGATATAATTTGTACGTTCATATTTTCGTTCTTTCCTGTTCATGTACGAAAGTATTTTCTCTAATACGTTCTTTCTTTCATTTCAAGTGTTATGTACTACTATGAAATTAAAAATAAAAAAGTAAATAGATGGTGTTAATTTGAAGATGGAAAGAAAAGACGAAAGTCGATTCTTAGGATTTTGATTCCAATTTTAAAACCGTACGCTTTTTATCAAACGTTAAAAATTAATTTCATCAACACATTTTTAATCTCCACTAAAAATTCACTGCAAATGTAAATTCATAAAATAACGATTTAAATGTTTCGACACGTATCGGAGAGTAACGGGAAAATTGCGTAAGCAAAAATTCCCGGTGATCTTTGAAATGTCAGATCCGCATGTGCACATATTACGCATACATTATTAATTCTTCAGGGACAAACATTTAAGATAACGTTATTACTAAATGAAGTTTTCTCATTGCGTGTATTTACCTCGAAACACCAGACTCAAACTGCCAATGTAAGAATTTTACGAGGATATTAAAAAATAAGCTTTTTAAACTTTTTTGAAAGTTTAAGTAAATCTAGAAATTACGAACAGTGAATTTAAAACACAAGAAAATATTTTTTTTTAATTTTTATGCTTCAATGAAATTAATCTTTTATTCTTTAATAAATATTTTTTAACAATAATTTTTTTAATTGCTCTTATTCTTTAACATTTTTACAAAATTAAACTGTCAAATATCTAAAAATTCATATTTTACACATACGTTCATATGTACGTACTTTATGCAGAGTTGGGCAAAAATTTTATTTAAATAAAAATTTCTGATAAAGTGGGTTTAAAACCCACTTGGAAAAAACCCACTCTATTCGAAATTTTTATTTACATAACATTTTTGCCCAACTCTGACTTTATGCATGTACAATTAATTTATAATTAAACGTCGAACATAAATATAGATTTACCAAAATTAAGTGAAAGAAAGGATAAACAAATATCTCATTCATTAAGACTCGAGAGTAAATTATATTGAATCATAGTATTGGGTTGGCAAATAAGTTCGTTCGATTTTTGTGATTTATTCCAATGTAAAAACCGAACGAACTTATTTGCCAACCCAATATAACAATAAAGTTTTATTCATTTTGTATTTGTATTACATTTTTTAAAAGCATGTTCACATAAACTGCGGTCCGCTGTAACGTTACGCGTCATCAAAGTGGCCCGTGAAACCATTTGGGTTGGTCAGGCCTGGTTTAGTGTTAAACATCGACAATTTCTCGAGAATGGGAAATTTAGTATTGAAATACTTTCTGGATCGACTGCATACGTTTTCTGACGTAATCGAAGACATATTGAACTATATTTCTACTATGTACAATGTACTAGTCGCGTAAAGATCGGCGGGGTAATTTTCCCGTCGCACCACTTTCGCTGATCTTGGAGCCAATTAAAACGTTACAACGTCGACGGAAGAAACCGGAGGTAAAACGTAATGACGAGTGATTACACAAAAATCGAACCACTTTCCCACAGCTTTGACTCGCCGTTCCCGGAGACATTAAACCGTCGTTCGAGGTACAGCCTGGCTCTAATTGCGAGCTAATTATATCAATTACGTAAATTCTCTCGCATCCTTTATTCGCCGGAGACCGCTGTCGTAGAAAGGAAAATCGAGCAAAAACTTCCGTTGACAAATAGATTTATTCACGAGTGAAAAGCGGTTAGTTAATCGGCCTGTCATCTGGATCAAATCGAGCGCTGCGACAAGACTGAAATCGAATACGTGCCGTGAGTCATCGGTAACGTGGTCAATGAAAGTAGAAAGTATCTAAAAGGATCGGGCCGTGGTAGGTAAGTACCTACGTAGTGCCAAGTATCGTTTCCAAGACTTTCCTCTGACAAAGCGAATCGCGCTACCGGGTAGTTAACCTCGATCTATCGATTTTACGCGACATGAATAATCATAATTGTTAGGCGAATGCAGTCTCATTTGCTGTTTCCTTTTAATGCATTATTTCACTTTTCTAGGATAAATGTACCTGGTACTGCGGTATTTTTTCCCAATCATTTGTTTTTTGTTTGAATGATGATTGAAATTGTCAACCATTCTGATGGCTTCAGAAAACATTCTTCATAAAATGTAAAAATAAAATCATTTTTCTTCTATCTGGAACACCAAAGGTTCACATTCTTTATATTGCTTTAAATTGCATAGGGGAAATTTTTATTAATATTTAGATATCTACTTCGGTACAATAAAAATATAAAAAGAAACTTCTCTTGCCTTTTTAATAAAAAAAAAACTAAGCCCTCAGTATTGCGTACATTAAAGTGAAGAAGGAGCTCATTACAGCGGCTCAAAAATCACTAGGAATGTCCCTAATATTGCTGTGTGAAGTATGATACAATTACGGTAGGATACGATTCTACATGGATAAAATAAGTAGATACGGTAAAAATTGAAAAGAGAAGTAATGAAAAAAAACCGTAACAGAAATAGAAAACAAAGTAAAGTAAAATGCGCGAAAAGATCTACTTATGGAACTAAAAACTTAAGAAACAAAAAGAAAGCGAGCTAATAAAAACGTGGTAAAATAAGAAATAAAAGAAAGAAGAATTGAGAAAGACAAAGGAGTTTACATGTGAAAACTTTGCTGCTCTTAATTTTGATAATGCTCTTAATTTTTCATAATCATGAAACTTTCTGGTCTATATAGTGACAGTCATTTTTTGTTTCATATAATCCGATAACATTAGCTCAAGAACAGCTAAGTAACACAGTTGGGCAACAATTTTATTGAAATAAAAATTTTGCCCAACTCTGCTGAGTAATGCCTCTAGTCGCCGTTACAAAAATGATTTGCTACTGTATTTGATGGTTCTTTTACAGCTGGGTGCCAGTTCTGAGCGACACGGGCGATCGATGATCGTTCGGTGCATTCTTACCTGTTCCGAGCGCGAACGGTGCGATTTCGTCAACATCACCGACGGCGATGTCTAGCGCAGGTATCCATAATTCCCTCCAGGTTGATACCACAAACTGACCCACTTTAACGACAACGGGCCGAATGCATTGCACGAACACGGACAGACAACTGTGGCACGAGGTAACGTGTCCGTACGAGTACACATGCAACGTAAGTACACATATGTGCGTCGTACGTCATACAAGTTGCGTACTGCCTGATTCTTTTGGGACAATCGCCTCGGGAATGCCGATCGTAAACTACTTTCACGGCGAGAACCATTTATCCGTGATGATTACAGCCGGAAATTCCCGTTAAACTGGAGTAACCATAGATCGACGAACTATCAACTTTTACATTACACATTATTATTAGACTCCGGAATGTTTATGCAAAATAAAAAGTTTCTGCGTCAATTGTAAGGAACAGCAGCTAAATATGAATTTATATCGTTCACTTGGTTAAAAATTTTGAAAATTGCTGATTCCATTAAACCCAACATGTTAATAGAAATATAAAATGAAACGAAAATGGCAGCAAATTGCTAGATCAGAATAGATTTAGTTATTATCCAATTTCTACTGAATTGGGGAAAGATAAAAGTAATTAACATTTTCTCTGTTCTAATTCAATAAATGAGTGACTCCTAATGATAGAAAATTTGTTCATTTCTTTTATTTTATCACAAGATTACTGGAAACTTTCTTTGTCTGGGAGCGTATCAGGAGAATAAATGTGAGAACTCCATTCGGAGGAAACAAGATGTAATTTTAACATTAAGTAGCGCGTAGCGGGAATATCGCTCGCTTTGAGTTTACATCGTTATAAATTTCTAAAGTGTTTGCTCGTTGTAACATTCGATTTGTGTCGATATTTCAATGTAAAACCGAAATCCCATAGGCAGTTGTCTGTTTTTCAGTAAAATAAAACATAAAATGATTCTCAATTAAGTTTATTTATTACGAGTAACCATATCGTGATCAAGTTCAAGCGTAATATTATTGAATAGTACCTATGTACAGTATATACTTGATTATTTAATTACATTAAAAATAGCAAAGAAATTTTTTATTATATAACTGTTTATGTAACTGTTTAAAGAACTTATAGTCTGTACGAAGTTTGTCAGGCAATATACAATAGTTTGAATAAAAATTAGTGAATAATATATTCAACTTAAATTTACGTTAATCTTTATTAGCAAGAAAAAAGTGTTTAGTTGTATAACTAATAATATAATATATTAGTTTGTTTCTAGATTATTGTCGTTTTGCATGCGTTACGTATTTTAAGTCAGGAACAAGTATTTCTGAGCTGATCAGGTTTTGGTAAAATTTAAATACCTCTCTAATACCCATATTTGTTATATAATATATTATATAATAATTCTATATAATGTATTAGATTTAATTAATTAGATTGATAGTTTCAAGTGTAGTATACAATGTAATAATTAGTCTTTTCTATTTTATTTTTTTGTCGAGATATAAAACTCGCCTGGAATTTCTTCATTGTAAAATTAAATCTCATAAGCTCCTAATTGCTTATGGAAAATCAAGCCGTTTGGTGCAACTGTAAAAAATTTATTCTGTTTTAAAAGGCTTACGAATACTTATGGGACTGAATGTATCCGTACATACAAGAAGTAAATTAAAACGATTTTATGATAGACGACAAACAGAATGTAAGCGTAACGGCGTATCATACTAAATAATAGTTAAAAACTCTCCCTATCGCAAGGTACATACAATTTATCGCTGTTAACGGTTCTCGATAAAACATTACACCCAACCTTATTATCTATGTAGTCCAACGAGTAGATTCAGAGCAAAGGAACTAATCGATTTATCAGGTAATTTATGGGAGTTTGAATATGTGCATCTATACAGGGTGTGTAGCGTAAATGAGAACTATTAATCATCGGAAATATATGTGCTATAATGAAAAAATGTTTCAAATGAAAGTTATATAAATTATAAGGTATGAAATGGGACAAGTTTCGATGCAATTTATTGCTTCTTGTGAGGATCTTGAAAAATCTGGAGAAAGTTGACATTTTTGTCTGGATATTTCCATGACCATTTTACAGATCATATTGTAAAGACTATCATGCTTTCGAAACGTTTCAATCTAAAGAAATTTCGATGCAACAACCTTCCAAAATAGCTGCGCGTAAATAGCCTGACCGAACGTAATTGCATACACGCGCCGATTTTCAACTGTGGTTGAGCTCTCGTTTTTATCGTTCTTTCGAAATAGTCGCGCGCGACTGGCATGGCGGTTCCGTGTAGTTAGGCCCGATTGCAATTGGAAAGAGAATGTGTCAGGAATGTTGGACACGTTCGAAGTACCAGCAGAAAAATGCACGCTTGCACAGTCGATACTAAACGTTGCTGAATGTTGAATTCAACCGGAATTGTGCAACACAGTTTTTAGAAGACAAACATAGTAAATACATGCTTTCATGATTTCGCTAGACTAAGAATTCAGTTGGCGAACGCATTGTTTGACTAATTGTCGAACAGTTGGCGAACGCATTGTTTGACTAATTTTATTTTCTCATGAAGAAAGGTAGTTTATTTTGTGCCATTGCACAGTTAAACCTTCGGACTTACGTACATATTCCCTAATAAAAATGACAAGATTGATTTTATTTAGACTTTGTGCAGCTTCTATTGTGATAAGTGCTCCACTAAAGATATCTATACGATCTATACGACAAAGTACAATATTAATACCGATATAGGACCGAAAAATAACGGTCCCAGACCGTTATCCGTGTACGAAGGACCGTAATCGAAACCGATATCAACCAAAATTTCGGTCTTTCATAACAGTTATTCAGAATATCGGTCCTTCATAACAGTTTCGATCAAGCCCGAAATGAAACAGTTTCAAACAGTTATTTCCGGGACCGTTTCAATCCCTGGCAGGAACTCGCATATGATACACCGATATTAACGATGTATGTAACTGTAAACACGTTCGAACGTATCGATCCTCGTCGAACTGCAGAACTTTCTCTGCGGTCATTAGAATCCAATCGTTTCCTGGATTCCACGAGTGCTTCCTTCGAGCAGCAATCTCGTTCGTTTACATTTCCATGGAAAAATGTCTGCTAACATCGCGTCAAACGCTACTTCCGTATGGATGTCCGACGGATCAACGTTAAAAATGACCTTTTGCATACCGGAGGAGAATGATCGGAGATTTTCGTCTCTGAAAAAGAGGAGGAGAACGTGGAATGAAGACGGCCTCGAGAGGAAAGCTGTATTTCCAACGAGGATACGTGTCTTATCGCATTTTCCATTCACGGAAATCGTGTACGCTTGCATATACATATATGTATAATACATACATACGCGCGTACATACGTATGTGGCGTCGCGTCGAGTCGTGTCCCGAATGTGCATCATCGCAGCAACGTAAGTGCGTTTCCATGGTGTTGCCGTGGTTATAGACCTCAGGTTCACCTTAAGGTTGGCACGAGGTGCAAAATTATTGCTCTTCGTTTAAATTGCGCGAGATTTTTCCGGGTCCGGCGGATACTGTATTAAGAGGGCCGCTCGTAGAGAGCCTATCTTATTGCGATTGCGCGTGGATCGCTTGAAAGGATCACAGGACAAACCCCAGGCTAGAATTATACGTGTCGGCCAAGTTCGCGGGTGCACGAATCGCGGAAATTACGAGGACGACGCGAAATATGACTCGTACTTCTCTTTCATTCGACCGTGACCCATAAATTTATTACGGCGAGCCTGGTGGGTTCGTGCCGCAGCATCCGGGGATCAAAGAAAAGACTCGGATATATGATCCGAGTATTCTTCTTTTTTAAACACAGAAACGTACCTACACAATTTATAGTTCTTCGCGTTCCAAAGTGGTTATTCTTTTTTTCTTTAAACGATGCACTGAATTTCTTCGCGAGAATAAATTGAAAACTGTTAAAAATAACCTCTTCTCCAATTTTCATGTTAACCCTTTGAAGAACCATTTTAACTTTAAAGTTACAGTGATTAAAACGTCTTTAGCTCCAACAATGTCGTAGAAGGGAGAAGAAAATTAAAATTTTTTCTACGGCTACATTGTCTATTTTTTAAGTAATGAAATTATAAAGACGCTCCCATTAGAAATTATTCAATAAATTTCTTTATTCGAGCACGTATTGTTATATAAAAATTGTGCAAAATCTAAATAAATTCAGTCTTGTAATTTTTATAAAACAATAAATATCCGATACATTTTGTACTCGGTACGGTTAGAGTTAAATATTGACAAAATAAAAATTGTCTACATCGAGATTGCAAGGAATAGAAAGCAATTTGAATGTTTTTCTTCCCTTAATGATTTGAATAGGGTAGATATCATATATTGAAATCTTCAATTTTTAAACAATTTTGAATTTCATCTACTCAATTTTTTTACATATACATGCATAAAGATCCGTAGATCCTAGAATATTTTCACAATTTTCATTTTGATCTACTCATTTTTGTCGTAATAGTTTAATCACAAATGTATTATTTTTGCATACGAATAATATTGTAATTATTATTTACATGAAAACGTTCAATGGTTCAGTCCAATGTGAAAATTATAATCACAGTGAATTCCATTAAACCCAACATGTTAATAGGATGAAACAAAAAAGGCAAATCGCTAGAGTAGAATTGATTTAGTTATTATCCAATTTCTACTTAACTGGAAAAGGATAAAAGCAATTAAGATTTTCTCTGTTCTAATTCAATAAATGAGTGACTCCTAATGGTAGAAAATTTGTTCATTTATTTTATTTCATCGCAAGATTATTAGAAACATTCTTTTTATGGGAGCGTATCAGAACAATAATACTAAAATTATGTACAAATGTCATCAGCATCTTAATCTAATACAAGTTAATTAGTCTGTCGAAAATTGATAATTTGTTGACAGTAGACTTTTAGCAAATCCACGGGTTTGAAACAGCAGGATTAAGCGATTAGTCATACGCGTAGCATGGGAAAGTGGGTCAAATAATACCGGACTATTCACCAGTATACAAGTTCCTGATTTTATGGTCGCCGACAGAAGTAATTATTCATAATGTCTGAATCGCTAACGATAATAAAGTACCGGCAACATTCGAAGACTGTCATAGTTCCTAGCTTGCGGTTAATACCATAATTGGTATCGTAATTACATACAAATGATTAAGTATTCTCAAGGATATTTTGCAACTTCTGAGATAATATGAAAATATCTTTCTTTAGTAGGCGAACTTCAAAATCATTATAGTAATTATAATAATAATTTTAATAATCATATTTCCGTGATTAAAGATTCTTTGTACATTTTAAAGTTCACACGTGGACATTTTCATAATTTACTATTAACCCTCGGCGGGCTCGGACTAAAAGTTGCTGTACTATTATTCAAAATATTGTTTACAATATTAAATATGTTGGTGTCTAATCAATTACTAAACATTTAAACAGTGTGTGCGCTATTATATCAATTTCATATCCACAAGATGAAAAAAATCATATAGAATGGAATTATTCTAGCTAGAAAGAAATGTTTAATTTTCGAGTTAAAGTTAAAGTCGAGTTAAAGAATAAATAATTCCTTTATTTTATTTCTTCTTTTTTAGTTCCGCAGATATAAATTACAGAAAAGTTGGAGAGCTATATTTAATATAATTAGTATACAAAATTGTTTAAAATAAGTAGCAGCCAAGGAACTGTCCTTTGAAGTAAACTTCAAATAAACCACTTAAAACAGTAGGGAAATGTTGGCAATAAAATTGAAAAATAATTCGGAGTGTAAAGGATTTAAATAAGATATCACGTTTCGTAACTCTTGCAAAGAGCAGTGACGTGATTGACCTGTCGCGCGAGATCGTTAGCCCAACATGGTAACGACATTTCTTGAAATCGGATGATTTGCCAAGCTTACGAAATTTTTCAAGTCTCCGCGGATCTAATTACGTGGAAAAGATCATATCGTCCGTGGAGCAGTCGGCGGGAGTCGCATAATTTAACGAAGCACACCGCACGGTTAATTGATCCTGGGTGTGACGATGAATTAATGTGTAAGGTAGCAACGAGGTCGTAATTACTTATTCAACAGATACTGCAAATAAGGTGAAAGAACCTCCAGAATAATTGGGCACGGAACGGGGATTGTTGAACTACCGTTGATTTATTGCCAACATAACAAGGAGTTAGTACGTTCCGTGTTGCATGTTATACAATTTACTCGCTTTGACGAAACAATATTATCCGCTCAGCATTATAGAAAATCCGTAACAGGCTTTATTACCTAATTGAATTATGTCACCGTACATTCAATATACAGAGTGTTGTGTAAACGGCGAACAAGCTGAACAGCAGTAATTCGACGAGAAAAAAAAGAAACACGTTAAAAATGTAGTGTCTACTTTCCTGTAACTGTGCTCGTTTGTAAAATATTGTAAGTAACTGTGCTATTGGACACAACTTGGGTAAAACGTGTATGTTCATTCGTGCATTCATTAAATGTTTAACACTTTACCTACCGGAGGCCTATTAATAGGATTTTTTATAATTGTAATTTATAATTGAAAATGCTTTTTTACACAATAATCCTAAACGAAATTATTAGATTACGTTGCTTGAGCTAACGTGATGGGTCACGATTGAAATTGCTGTTACTATCGAGCATCCTTAGACGTGGACTTTAAAAAGATATATGGTGTTCTAAAAATGTCGAGGGGGCGGGTAGTCTCTTGTTTATCTCTCGTTGCAAGGGTGCGGGATATAAAAGCGCTAGATAAAAGATCAATCTAGGCCGCAATCGCCCTGAAAAGTCCTGCTTTTACGTTTACGAGACCCCATTTGCATTATTAATCGTGTGATTGTAATTGCAAATATTAACTAAACCTTTCATTCAAACAAAAATCATTATAAATAATAAAATAATGCCAAAAGTGATGTACTTATTTTTTCTTATTTGGATTGAGGTGGAAATCAAATAAATAGTTTTTCTATTTATCGAAAAAAATCGATCGTCAATGCCTAATAGATATTATGATGAAGATAACTGTAAAATTTTAATGTAATTGCTCAGGTAGAACTCGAGATACCTTGTGTACCGTTTTGAAAAACGCAACTCTGAGAAAAACGCGTTTCAAGTTTACGAATGTTCTTTTTCTATAGAAAAAAAAATTTTTCGACTTTTTCAAAATATTATTATAACCTAATCCCTGAAAAGGGGTGGTTCCTGAGGTGATTTGCAGAACCGACGCGACGCGGCGCGACAGTTACGGAGATAATACTGTACCACCACTAGCGAAGTTGGAGGTTTCCGGCGCACCGTGCGCCAGGCTGATGCAAATGGGCGAGTAGCAATTCTGTAACGCGAGGCAAACATCACGCTGGCTCGGTATGCGATACGGACGATTAAAGCTTGTTCCAGCCAGTTGGCTGTAGCGATTTGTCATTAGTCGTTGCCGTGGCCCATGCAACACGCGGCATACGAAATACACATTTAAGGAGAACGCCGAGCGTAGATCGCCCTGGCTCGACACGTTGCACCGATCCTCGAGGTTGCAACGAATAAACGAATAAACGTACGAACGAACGAAGGAACGAGCAAAGTGCAACTCGCTGAAGTAGGTTTATCCACGCGTCGTTACAAATAACTCCGCGTGATGCATTCGGTATTCGCGTTCAGCGGGGTGGCTCCGCTATCTTGGACATTTCTTCGCTTTAATATCGCCGGTTCTGGCTGCCCGCGGAAATTACGATTCGCTCCAGGCTATGAGCTGTTTACGAGTCCACGGGGGCGGGTCGAGGTAACAAGACGTCTGAATGCTGTCTGGTCTTGGAGGTTTGCGACCCTCTGCAGGACATAGTCCACCATCGACCCTACAGGGTGTCCGCAATGCAACTTCGCATCGCGCTGTCCTTGTTTCTGTTCCGTTTCTCTGCATACTCTTCAGATGAGAACATTTCGTATCGTATCGTCAAGCCTCTGATTGGTATCATCAACGAATTAAATTAACATTGTTTAGAAATTTGCAAGAAGCATGAAACATTTATATATCACAGGCTTGGCCAACCCAAATGATTTCACGGTCCACTTTAATGACGCGTAACGTTACAGCGGGCATTACTAAAGATATTTCTCGCGTCTGCCTAACCTATTTATACCTGAAAACTAGTATGGCAAACTACATTCCATACTTCAAAAATTGGACTTTCAGCATTGTCCCAAGCACCGTGCGACGTGGAGAGCGATTAAACGCGAACATTCCTCGAGTCGTTATAATAGATAACAATAACTACGAATTACATCCATTAATTTGTACATTGCGACCGTATGATATTACTGGAAGCAGCAAGACGGTAAAATATGGTAGTCTACTGGCTATTATTTCTGCCTCTCATTACTCATGCATTGAGTCGTAGGCGTTTAGTTTTCCATGAGGTTACATTACACGGTGCCGCAAGCTATTTGTAACTACATGTGGTTATACGTGGGTAAGATGCACTCGAGAAATGTAGATTGTAACCATTTCGTGGTGTTATGTATAGTTCATGACCAACCGAACTGTTACACAAACCATTTCCATTAGAAACGGATTGATCACTTTACATTGCTACAGCAATGTCCAATTCAAATTCCTAAATTACATTTTCCTCTCGTGTTTACTCGATATACATTCCTTAACACTTTTTTACTCCATATACATTCCATAACACGTCGACTACCATGGCAGCAATCTTAAATACATGTATATCGACCTTTAACTGGTATACTGGGGTCACTTATGGCCCCAACGAAACTTGTGTATACAATCTTTCGCTACTGTATTACACGAAAATTACAAATATACCAACACTTTTGGACTTGTTTAGAACATTTGAATTATTTAGTCTGTATACATTTGTATGTTTCATCAAAATCGGAACTTTCAGCCCAGCTCTCCCCTACCTCGTTTCAGTCTAAAAATTTTAACACTATGTTTCTCGTATTCAATGTTTTGTAATCAGAAGATTCGTTTGAGTGAGATCCATGATGCGGATAAATGTTAAATGTCGATAAACGAAATATCCGAAATATTCGAAATGTAAGATGAAACATGACTCATATGCATGACATTCTTCGAGTACTCATAAAGCATTCTCTACGTTATGGCTACCGCATCGTAACCCGCTCCACTTCCTAGGTATTGTTACTTTACCGAAGGATTCTTGAATCCCAACTCGTGTACAAAGCTGGCACGGAAGGAACGTTCCAAGGAACTTCTTGTGTACCACTTCTACCACGGAGTATCTACACCTACACAGTATGTATGCTTGCTACTAGAATACTAGATCAGGATCGCTATTCTATTGGGTTGGCAAGAAAGTAATTTCGGTGTTTTAAGGTGAAATAAAACCGAATTTTTTTATTTAAGCAATGAATTTTAATCAATAAAATATTTTCCATTGTGCTCGATGATCTTTTGCTATCTTTCCGGTAGCTTCTTAATTCCGCGCTCATAAAACTTCTGGTCCTTATCGGCAAAAAACTGATCCAAGTGCGATTTCAGGTCATCATCATCAGTGAATGTTTTATCATTGTGTTTTGCCACTCGCATCTTTGATAACACGTGAAAACTTATTGGAACTTCGTTGGCACATAGCCCGGACATTGCACCATCAGATTACCATTTATTCCGAAGTTTACAAAACTCTTTGAATGGGTTTGAATTCGCTAATGATAATGACCTGAAATCGCACTTGGATCAATTTCTTGCCAATAAGGACCAGAAGTTTTATTAGCACGGAATTATGAAACTACCAGGAAGATGGTAAAAGATCATCAAACAAGATGGTAAATATTTTACTGGTTAAAGTGCATTGCCTGAATAGAAAAAGTGGCATATTTATTTCACCTTAAAATATCGAAATTATTTTCTTGTCAACCCAATATATCCTATGCTAATATTGCAGTATTAGATTAATACTCTTGAAATTTGGCAGGTTAAAAAATACAATATTTTTCCGAACGAAAGTAAAATTCCTTCGGTAAAGGGCAGCGAAAGGCAGGCATACCATTCGCGCGACCGCTGCGCTGGAGGCAAGTGGAAATAAGTGTCGAAGGCATTTGACCGTGAACAGGTGAGAGGGTTAAGCAGCTTCTATGTTACGCTCGCTTTGTCGAGATCAGGGCTTGGAGGAAACTGTTAAAATTTTCGATTAGCTCTGATGTAACAGTTACTTTTTCACTTTCCTGTTCTAAGAAAGCAGTTATAAATCCACTGAAACTTTTACTCCATATAGGGTAAACTGTGTATTTCTATTGCTGGCACTGCAGTTGTTAACGGTACTTTTGATTTAAACGGCAAATATTAAGAATTCCTGGTATAGAAAATCATTTTTGATTGCTTCTTATTTATATTTCACAGCAACGTTGTAAGTTTTCATAACGTAGTTCCACATACAGTGGATAACAAAAGTAAGTTAATACTCATATTTTCAATAATGAAATCACGATAACAGTAATATTTATTTACTTATAAAAATAAACAAGTTAATTACATATGTAATGATAATGTTGATAACAAAATTTATCACGATAATCACAGTGATCTGAAGATTTATCAAGATATTGATCTTTCTATACTAAATATACAAAATTTGGTGTGTGTGCCAAAAGTAAGTTAAAGTATCGTGTAATAACAGTGTCCAACACCAAATTTGTTTCACAATTACATTGTGATGGTGGTACTTATAGAGTTTTATGCGCTGGTTCCGAATCTGCTTTCAATTTTTCTCCTAGACGAACAGTTCTCGAGAAACAAGGCTTCGAAAAAAAAATATTTTTCAACTTTAAACACATATTGTGATGGTATTATAAAAGATATTGAATTGTTCTTTGCAGCAAAAGATTCTGTAGACTTTCCCGAATACAGCGATATCTAATACTAATACATTCTGAATGTTTAAACATGTTTAAACAATGATTAAAGGCGGTGAGACATCACTTTTGCAGCAACTTTTCAGGATATTTTTGAATTTATCTTAAAAAATAAGGGTTCAGCGGAAAATCGAACTATACCACGCGATAGAGCAGACATTTATTTTGAGAAATCACCCTCTGAAGTTTGCTACGTCGACGTTTTTTCCCGAACCAGAAAGCAAAATATCATCGCCATTACAACATTAACAATAAGTTGCCGCCAGTGGCGCTCACCACTAGCGCGATCTCAACTATAAATTGGCCAACTCATGCCGTGTGAAGATATTTAACAGCAGATTCTGTTACACGTGTATTACTGTAGCCGAGTACATGGAAAAAATACACGAAAAAGACATAACACGTTGGCCGCGCATGATCGTTCGACTCCGGCTTCCGGAACTATCTCAAAATTAACTGTAACTTTAAAGCTGATCGTAAAGTGTCGGTAATTTATTTGACGCAATTAAAATCAAGGTGAAGTTTCAAACGGTTTTATGCACACTAAGAGACGTTCGAAATGCACAGTCAGGACCGGGAAGAGTGACGTTAAACGTTATAAGAGAACCCGAGCCGAGGACGTGAAATATAAACATATAAAAATACGTTCCGCTGGGAACCATAAACGAAGATTATTCCTCGTTCCGTGCCATTATACGGCGAAGGAACTAATAAGATGCTTAAATCATTGTGCCGAGTTTCACCGGAAACGCCGGAATCAAATTGAATCTCTATTGATGTTTTTAAAATTTATAGAGATGTTAGATTGAATATTGACATGAGAAATCCATATTTGTAGGTCAGATATTTTCACTTCCAGTAGCGACTCAAGCAAATAAACGTTGAAGCAAAGTAAGCATTACCATCATTTTTAACAAATTACATGTTTAAAATTTTTTTGTCTAATACTATATGTATGTAATATTATAATATCAGAACTTTTTTAATTTAGAATTTAATCAGAATAATTCCTTAAATAATATTTGGCACTTGTTACAATGTCTGAGAATATTTTCCATATTTATTTAGAAAATATCTGTTCCTGTTTCTAGAGAAACTTTCATTTTTCACTTTTGTTAATTCTATTCAAACCAAAATTTTTAATTTCAAGAATTCTTTTATGCTCTCATTGGAACTTAGAATATGAAAACTTTTAAAAAAAAAAAGTATCGCATGCAATAAATTCCAATGTACCTTATGAGAATTATCCTTAGTGTACATACAATTTTTTACGATGAATGATAAAATCGAACTCACGTTAAATTAAACACCACTGGCACATTTCTCGTAGAGCGTACTCGACCGCGGAGATTCCAATGCGAGCTGAGAAAAAGTAGATAGCTGAACGATGTTGGTTTGCCAAGTGGATTTGCTGATCTCGTTTCCGCCGTAGGTATTTCAGAATTTACGAAGCACCGCGACCGGTTGACGAGGGCAAGAAGTTAACTGGCCGTGCGATCTTAATGACGGCCAGTTTATTAAAACTCGGAAATACACACCGTCGGCAATTAACGTCGCGCGTACATAGCACCTTTCACGATCGGCTTGTCAGGTGACCGCCGATTACATGCTTGGCTCTATACGTACCAGCGTCTAAGGAGATCCTTTTTTTCCCGGAAAATGCAAGCGGCGCAATTTGCTCCGGCCAACAACGTAGACTCGGGTGTGCGGATAGTGTTACCGCTCAAAAGTTAGCAAATTTCATTCACCTGGCTGTGTGTATTGTATCGACTCCTTCTAGAAAAATAACGAGCACTTCGATTTGCCATTTCAAGTGTCAAATGTCACTTCCTGTGCTCGTTCAGAAAGACTGAAGGCAAACAGCTCGGTTCTTGCTCCAATAGCATGATCCCTTTTCAAGACAGTCTGTATTCTCAATAACACAAGAGAGTGTCTCCAAGACAGTGTCTTCAAGACAGTCTGTATTCTCAAGAACAAGACAGTGACTTTAAGACAGTGTCTTCAAGACAGTCTGTATCCTCAATAACAAGACAGTGTCTTCAAGACAGTCTGTATCCTCAATAACAAGACAGTGTCTCCAAGACATTCTGTATCCTTAATAACAAGACAGTGTCTTCAAGACATTCTGTATCCTCAATAACACAAGACAGTGTCTCCAAGACAGTCAGTATCCTCGATAACAATGTCGATTTTCACTAATTCAACAGAATTTATATGATGAATCTTAGATATTTTTTTACTGGAACTATTACATAAGTGTAGTATTGGGAATCAGGTGACTGACATTATACTGATCTACATGACAATCTGTAAGACGATCCTAACATGCCTCAGCATTCGCCTATTGTCTGCACGTTCGACGAAGGTAATAAAGTCGTTAGGCCTAAATTGATGAAATATTAAAATTGAGGCTGCCGGTGCATAATTCATACGCCTTCTCGTCGCCTTGTATACGTTATTATGCGTGACTTTACACACACTTGTTGCAAGTCGAGCAGTTTCCGTTTCCACGTACAACATAGAATTAGGTGCCAATTATACAATAAGAATTTTTTATTTTGCATGAAGATCCGCAGTCTGGTAATAAGTCGAGTAAAAACAATGTTCAATTAGAAATCAAAATGCCAAAGAACAGCGACCTCAAGCGCTGTCTCTGTGTCAAGGGTTATAAACTTTCATACTTTCTACTGAAATTCCAGCACGAAATTGCGTTCGCGGTCGTTCCGTAATTACACACGTTTCGCTTCGTTTCGTCTTTACACGGAGAAGCAGAACGTTTTCTGCGGAGTAACTCAAAGCGCGAATATATACTGCCCCGCGAGGATGCGAGAGCTTGTGATTTTATCTTCGTTTAGCACCCCTGCTTTTAAAGATGCTCCTTTAAGAGGAACAATCTAACAAACTGAGGCCGCACGCTTTCCATTTTTGCCCTTGCTACTTCTAGAATTGATAGGAAACGATTAAAAGAACAGCAGGCTGCGGGGAAAAGCGGAGAAAATTTACACTCTCTCACGCATATTATGTACACGCATATGCTGCGTACACTCTTATGCTACGCTATGCCGGCGCGTACTCTCGGTGATTTCAACTACGCCACCTGCATGAGCGAGCAGCCGAATACGTGGGGATCAGTTTTGGTCGATTTTGGCAAACTAATTGTGCAAAAGGAAAAAGATACTTCAAATGACCTCGGGAATCATTCATTTTAAGGACGATTTTTGGGACACCTGTATACTTGCATTCAGGTTCAATTCATTTTTCATGATATTACTTCCGAGACTTATCTCATATCGAAATCAATATGAACGTTTAAATGTGAAATATTTCCAGAGAAAGCATTAGAGCGCGGTTTGAGATGAACGTTACGTAACATTTGGGATTATGTGTACACGGAACAATCAAACACTTAATGTATATACGTGTCTTGTCAAAGGAACGAACCCGGTTCCATTGACTCGGTTCAATGAAATCAGTAATTACACATAACGAACGATCCTAAGTATAGACGTAACAGCATTCCTCGGGAGTCTTTGATCTAGCCTTAACGTTTTCGCGCGTGAGTTAACCCGAACACAGTTAATTCGTGGAATTCGACGTTAGACGGATATAATCGAACTTACCATACCATAGAGCGCAGTTACCGCGATCTGTGTTCTTCAGAGGTTGAAGCATATCTCGGATAGCAAATACACGATACGAATGGTAAATCATTCTGCAGTTACAGCTCGGTTTTCTTTTCACATTATCAGTTACTAGACATATGAAAACTCAACTAAACAACTAATTTTATTTAGATATCATAGATTCAATCAGTGTTGATAAACAATTTAATATGTATCTGGTTTTTAATACAAAATTTAATTTTTCTTTAGAGCTAAAATTTCCTGCTGCTAATTTATTTTCGCTAATAAAATCGTTTCGTAACAATATTTCCAGTTGTTGAAAACAGCCTATCGCTAGTTGTTTGTGTACTTGGTGTAGCGATATAATGTATTGCAGCAACATATAGGATAACTTCCTGAATTTTTCTTCCACCATTTTATAATATTCTCAGAGATCCCGAATACATTCGGGATTCCCGGACATTTTCGGGAATTCCCGTACCGCCTCGCACACCTCTATTATAAAATTACTTAATCACGACATCAATTTTGTCCAAGTCCGATTGGTCATCAAGTTTCTATAAAAAAATAATCGTTTACATAAACATCCGCAGTCTAGCTATAATTAGACAATGGACCTTTATGCAAAATAAAAATGTTCTATCTGAATCGCAACAAACTGGAGTGAAATATAAATTCATTTTCATCCTTAATATGTTTAACAGCGTGAAGATAATATAAGAATATTTCTAAATTTTTCTTATTTTTGTCATAAATACTTAAAATCCGCTGGCTAGTTATAATAATATTGAAGATACATCTGCAAAACAGTCGAAACAGCTGCAAAGATTCTCAGCTTGCTTGCTAAAATCTTGCTGATTAGAACTGACTTATTAGTAGAATGCGAAATAAAAATGTTCTGCATTGATTGTGGGAAGCAGGAATAACATAAAAACTGATTTCATCCCTTAACGCCTTTGTTACATTAAGAGCAGCATTACAACATCTTGAATTTTTGAAATCCTTTACTGTTTTATATTCCACCCAACTAATTTCTTCATAAATGCATAAAGATCCGCAGTCTACTTATTAGGTCCACGATATTCAAAGGAAAATGAATACTGACGCCTTACCTCGAAACTTTTTCCGATATAAGTTTCCTCCATCAGCGTACAACACATGTAACCAGGACCATCGCCGACAGAATATTAATCCAACGAATATCTTACTTTCAAAGTGACAGGAAGTATAGTTGTGTTCGTAGCAAGGCTTTACGCGAACCGAGCAAATTCCGAGCACATAGACGCATTAACAATCGTACGTCAAGCAAATGTTGAACCGAGGAGGAAGATAATTGGCTGTTCAGTAGCTCTTTCGCGCAAAGTAGTCCAAGCGGTGCTCGAACAATGAGGGCTAAACGATACTCGAGGAGTTCGAGTCGCCACCGATGCCCCATTCAGGCATAGTTTTCTCGTTATCCAAACAAGGAAGCAGCACGAGCGCGTTCACGGTGTACCAAACGATTTCTATCGTCCCCGGCTAGGTAGCAATTCCAAGCCGGTGTTGTTCAGAGTACGCCGACCTCCGCTCCGCTCCGGCGAGATTTCAAATCGATTCCTCGCTCCGTTTCTGATTGTCAGAGACTCGGAGGCGCCGCGCCGCGCACGAATAAATAAACACCGATGTTTAAGGGCCAGATTTACAGTTAAAAATTTTGCAGTTTAGGGTTTAGGGTTAAGAAGTGTCGGCAACTCAGCTGGGACATGCAAATCTATGCTATGGGCGGATGAAGTATCAGAGTTATTGGGTTTTGTAGATAAGGATTCTTGATTATCTTGTGACAGTTAACGATTTTTGTGCAGCACGTCATCAAAGTATAGTCCTTCACGAACATTCAAAAAAAATTCCAATTGAATCGATGAAAAACTGAGTTGTCGGCTGATTTTTGTCCAAAAAGATCGGTTTCTCGCCCACTGTGCGCCGCTGCACGATAAGACGACCACAGGTGCAAACACGTACTTACATTCTACGTATGCGAAGCCGGGCTGGTCAGTGGATTTTCACGCAGCGAAGCTTTCCACCAGCCATGGTTCCCGTGGTGTGACGAGTCACGAGAAAGCTGACCCTTCGTTGCCGATCGGAATTCTACGTCGCGCGTCGGAAGCACTATCAAGGCCAGGGTCGTAGGCACTCTTAGCCCGTCGCAAGGTGAACCAGACGCTCCCCGGAGCATACGAGAGTTCCTCGGGCAATTAGCAAACACGGACACAATAGCGAGGAAAATTCGTGAGCCTGGAAGGTGGTAAGCGTGAAACTGCATACCAAATAGAGATAAAAAGTGCTCTTGTTCACTTCGCTACTCTCGTGAAAAGTAGAAAGGCGCGGCGTGTGTATCTACCTACCGAGCGTTTCTGCGTACGCTAACATGGCCTGGAGAGCAATGAAAATTTCCGAGCTGGAATACACTACCGGCTGAAAGTAACATTAGAGCATTCATGAAAGTAAAATACGCTTGCGAAGTCAACGAACTAACGCAACCAGAGAGAATTTTGCCAACTGGCGTTTTAGAAACTCTGAAAGCTGAGACCTACTTGGTTTCTACTGTTGCTGCTGAAAAATGTTCGTTTCGAATCGGGAAAATGATTGTGGTTGGGCGATGTCAAACTTGGAACTAGTAAATCACATTATGAGCGGTTAAACAAGCGCTCTTCGCGTTAACCATTTGACGTATTGACCTAACCGATCTCCGTTAGAGTTTCTTCCAAAATGATTGAGAACGCCTCGCCGTAACAGCACGCACGGAGAACTCCATTGATAAAACACTCAGACATACCTATACACCATTTTGATGTTTAAAATGGAAGAATGAAAAGCGACATTGATTCCGCGGTAACTTGACGGACGAATGAATTCTAGTGGCTTGGAAGATAACGCCGCGTATGTCTAGCCAATTTTATCACATCCACGATCGAGCAGTTAAACAAGCGCTCTTCGCGTTAACCGTTTGACGTATTGACCTAACCGATCTCTGTTGGATTTCTTCCAAAATGATTGAGAACGCCTCGCCATAACAACACGCTCGGAGAGCTCCACCCATTCGTAGTTGCACCCGGTGGTTGCTTCCGAAGTTTAATCCCCTAGCTCCTTTACGGTCGAGCCTAATTCCCAAGCAGTCGCGGTCGGGTGGAAAGAAAAAAAGAAAGAAATGCTTTGCATCTATCATACGAGGCTCTCCCATCGGAAAGCCTATTAATCTCCAGGAAAGTAATCGATCGATTCGGCACTTGGAGGCGCGCTTGTTTTGCTTCCAGCGGCAGTCACGAAGAAATATTCGAACAACTACGAAAGACGGCAGCCGATGTATTTCGTATCTTGTCATCTTCGAGGAAACCGACCCTTTGAGTTCGTGGTAGCTGACCGTAGGGAACCCGGTGCCCAGTGGAAACCTTCTATCAAGGCCGCGGCCAAGGCAGTTCTTTTATTTTCTGGGCATTTGACGAGAGCGACATGCCAGACATTCCTCGCTGGAATAGCCGTGTAACTATGCCCTCGGCATGGCCTATGTGCGTGTTCGGCCATACACGCGTCTGCACGTGTGCGCGTTTACTCGTGTGCGCCCGTACCTATACTGGGTGAGCTATAGAAACTGAACATACCGATTTTCTGCTGGATTTTCTGGCAACCGCTTCAACATTTTCCCTCGTCAATCGGCAACCGTAAATATTAGTCTAGATTTTCATAGATATTGCAAACTCTACTGCACGGCGGAGTGAAAAAAAAAGAAAATTATATAGTCACCATTCTTTTCTATAATTAGAAAAAACAATTAGCTAGTCATTAGCCATCAATGAAAGTCAAATATCAAATGATTGCACAAGTTCGTGCTCGATTTGAAAATAAAATTCTATTATTTTAAAAGTATTATTTTAAATTAAAATTTTAAAGAATATATACAGCTTTATTAATCAATTATGTAGTCACCATTCTTTTCCAAAGAATTTTCTAAAGACTGGTGAATACATAATTGATTAATATAGATGTATTCTTTAAAATTTTTCAAAGTCTTCTAATTTTCTCGCTTCTTTCACATTTCACCTGCTCATTTTTGTCATAAACGCATTCGAGTCTACTTATAACTTATAACTTCACGTGATACTCACTTGAACATTTTCGAACTTTCCAAAGTTGAAATTTACGGTCGTCGCGATAAATTGCATACATCCGAATCGTACTTTATTCATGAGGTATTCCTTACAGTTGTGTATTTATAGCGCCTAGAAAAACTGTTGTCAAACAATAAAACTGGCCTTTTATGAACTGTGTATTCTAATGTTGAAGTGATTATGCAAATTGTCCGGTTCGACCTTGTACGCGCGGACATTTAAAGAATTCGGTGCGGAATCGGTATTCGCTTTCTCTTATCCATAATTCGCGCACACCTAAACCCGAATACATTTGCACAAAAAGTAACACACTTTCGAATTGACTTTAGTAATTACAGTTTCTAATAACCGTGGATCCTTTTGAAGAGGGAAACACGCCAGAGATTGTACAGGTTTTGCACTCCAAATTCACACTTTTGCAAAGCAATTTCAACCTTTTACAGGTTTTGTACTCCAAATTCACCCTTTTGTAGATCAATTCAATCTTTTACAAATACAGTATTTTTAAGTAAGTTTTTGAAAAAAAATTTAATTAAATGTGAATTAATTGTTAAGTAATTTAAATTTTTATTTATTGCAAAGGTGTAGATCAAATACTTATTTTAAAGTAATTACCAATTCATTAACTTTGTAATGTATGAAAAATGTGTGTAGATAGATATGCACATATGTATATTGATTGTTGCCATTTTCTGATTGATAAATTATTGAAATGAAAGTACATATTATTGAAGCGTATAGACTATCGAGACTTATATGGTTCCCTCGCAATAATGACACCGTTCACGTTCGTCCATGCAAAAGGGTGAATTTGGAGTGCAAAACCTATAAACAGATTCATTTGATTACCCAATGAAAGTGTAACGAAAACAATCTCGCGGAAAGGGAGCATAACACCTCTGATAAATTATTAAAGACACATTCGTCAATCGATTTTTACAGGAGACTATTATTCTTGCGCGAGGGAATAGTATCTGTTTATTCCACTATGTAAAAAGCAAAACAACCCGAGATCCGATATTAAACTGGAGCCTGTAGTTGACATTTATGCATCTGGTTACGCGTGTGCATGCGTAGAGGCCCGATCGAGGGACGTGCGTGTGCGTAAAGGACGGAGCCTCAAGGCCGATCGTCGGTTAACCCTTTCTCCATCCTTTGCGTGGCCCCGAGAAAGACAATTTGAAGCTGTAGTAGAGTTCTCGCGAACGTGATATATCTTTGTCAAACATTATTATTGCGCGTGCAACGTGACGCCGCTAAACAATGAAATGGTACACGGAGAACATATGGTTGCTTAAGTAAGCGAGCACTGGCAATTACGCGCAGCTACTTCATTAACACATTACCGACCGGTGATTATTGCATAATTTTGAAAAATCTATGGTACATGGCTAAACACTTTTTAATGGAGCCTTCAATAGCAACAGCAATTTTCATTATGAACTAACAAGTCACCCTCAATAGCGTCATCTAATAGTTTCATTTAAGATTACAATGTAAAAGACAATTTCTATGCTTTCTTTCGGTACAGCACAATTATTTAAAATCCTATTAATAGGTCTCCGGTGGGTAAAGTGTTAAAGACCTAAGAAAACAGTTTTCCGAGCTTCTGTACTTGGAAAAGTAAGGGTGTCCGACAGAATGACAATTTTGTACAAAGTTCAAAGCACGAGCTGTTCTAATACGGCTTTATTCACCTTTCGAGGCACGCGCAAGGACACGCGCCAGCCCTGGACCACGCATCCATCTTAAGGGCCTTCGACCGGAAGTCCGATATGTACGACGCGAGCAATTACGGTGGTAATCATGGCTGCTCACAGAACTGGCTGCGTGCCTCCTTGGAGGATCGTTTTGCTCCGGGGTCCCATCGGCCACGCTCGACTTTCCGGTTTAACCGCTCCTTCTTCTAATCGCTCTTCTTCCTGCCGAATGATCTCTTCGTCCTTGATCTTTTCCACACACTCGACGTAGTTGAATGGTGTCTACTATTGACACGATCCTTGGATTTGCCAGTTTCCGGTGCAGCAGAATCGTCGTGAATATACAAGTGACTTTCATTAATATTCGTACCCCTTTTAAAGAGGAATAACTTTTTTACTATTGGACTATACGATCTGAACTTCCTTCAGAAGTTAGAGTAATTAGTTTACTACATAGTGTGAAGAGATATTTTCTAAAAAATTTCAATTACTGTCGGAATTGTAGAGAAAATACTAAAAGTTGCGTTTTTCAACTTTTTATGTGGGCCTGTATTGAAAATGTAAAAAATACAATTATATGCATTCTGAAAGTTTCATCAAAATCGGTTGACGCGAAGAAAAACGACAGACATTGAAAGACGTAAGAATTCTTAGATTTATTGCAGTTAGTTGCAAAATCATGAAAAACTGCAATTTTTACCATCTTTAAACGTTTGTCGCAATTAAATTACAATTAAAATTACACACTGTCGCATATAACAGAAGTATTGAAATCCCTAATATTTCAGCTTCTACCAACAGGAAAATTTCCCTTATTACTTTTACCAAAATCAATACGGAATTGTATAAAATAAAAACTTCTTCACCAGTTTAAATTTGTACCGCGTCGCAAGCAAATGTTATGTTAATATTTCTATCTCTCCTTCTCTTGTCGGATCTACTTCTCAAACCGGTTTAATAATCATGTCACTGTGCTAGTCCTACTAATATACATATTTTTCGTACCCAGATAAATCCAGAAGTGAGCGTAACGCTTTTGTGCATACACTGCTGGACAAAATTGTGAGCCTCTTTACCGTCATTTTGTGTTCAATAAACGATACAAATTCTTAAATATTTATCTCATAATACGTTTCGGTTCTTCGCAGTCTTAGATTGTAATAACATACATATGTTATACATATTAACATATGTAATAACATATCAAAGATATCAAATATAAAACTGGAGTTCATAGTCGCACTTGCGCATTATAACAACGACACTTGGTTTATTTAATATTTTTTGTATACATACAACAAAAAACAAAAGTTTCAATAGAAATATAAAATCGCATGGCGGGCCGCACAATTTAACATGGCGGGCCGCGGTTTGGCCAGGTCTGCTGTAAATTAATATATTAGCAATTCAGAGAAATGTTGTAATATTTTTAGAGGAACATTAACAAATTGTTGAAAGAAATTTAGTAAATGGGTACCCGAGTACCCGGTCGGTTACACAAGGGCTAAGCAGTAAACCGTATACACGCAGTAATAGGTACATTTACTAGAAAGTTGCGTGGAAATATACATGTACACATTTCTACGAAAACTTGATGTGATTTTAGAAAGCATCAGTCAATGGTTGTAAGACTACTCGATCGCTCCGTTTCTAATTTCCCACGTGTAGGATGAGACAGTTACGTCAACCGAGATGTTGCAGATAGGATGTGTAACGGATGGAGCAGCAAAGAACCGCTGATTTATTCTTGTGGTCATCCGATATATCGTATGAACTACCGGAGAACCAGAAATGAGATAGGACGTGCGAGAACACGAAAAGGTATCCTTGGGCATCAGAGGTGTCGATTGTTGAACGGTGTCCAGTTTCATTCATCTAGCTATGAGAATCAGAATGATCGTCTCCGGATACAGATAGGAATTTTTATGAACGGACGAGGGAGTCTGCTCTGAGTCATTGTACCCCAACGTGGCCCGATGTACCACGAAATATCCTGAAACGGCCGCCAACATGATGACGTACAGTGTTCACCAGTGACTTTCACGAAAATAAATCTTTTAGCCTGTCCCGTTGAGTCACAAGAGGAGACTATACTTGGTGGATGTATCACTAACGGAGTCCACTTTTCATTCTTCAATGGTCGCTTTCAACTTACAACAGACAGTTTCCCACAACTTTATACAGAAATTTTCTATCCAACAGTTCATTTGTTTAATTCGTCAGTGTTGCGATGCGTTCCAATGTTTATGTGCATCTTTATTCAGATCTTTAGCTATATACAGCAGCGGACAAAAGTTTAAGACCGCTCTATTTTTATTTAAATAAAATTTTTGCCCAACTCTGTTGACTAGTTCTGGTAGAAATAGTTTCGTCTTAACTGTCGGTAGTTCTAGTGTTAAATGGCCTAAGTAAAATCAAGTTAGCTGGGACACCCTATATGTTATACATATGTAGACTATGTAGACATTATGGCAAAATTGGGTAGGAGCTATTTGAAATAGTAGAAAGATTATAAGAATTTAAGGATATCGATAAATTGTATCAACTTATGAAAATTATTCAAGAAAGAAGGAAATTTATATCTGACTTCAACGACTTACAATTGCTGAGGAAAGTTTTTATTTTGTATAAAGGTAACGTTGTCTAAGGTAACGCGCTAACAGTACAATCTGTAATTCACAGGACAAAATACGAGTCTGTCTCTCGATTATGACTATCCTCATTAACACAGCCACCGACGCTATTTCGTATGAAATTTCAGTCCTATCCTCGGGCTGCAAGCACGGTCGATGTTTCTAATACAATTTTTACTCTCGGACACAGTAATCTCATCCTTACATAACGTCGCAGCGATGACTCAATCTTGGGAACGCTAACAATCCGAGGAAATCTGTTACAATGGAAAATCATCATACGTAAAGTACATAGATCCTACTCAATCGGGTAACTTTCGTTTTTCGTTCATTAAGTATACACACGAGAGGGAACACTCTTCGAGTTTTCCCAATTTATAGGAAAGATTCGTTACGAAACAAAATAGATACGAAACGATCTGACTTATAGTGCATAACAGATTACAACTTGCTTGGGAAAAGTTGCTCGTAAGATACGATGTATATGCGTTAGCTAGAAGTCTTTAAATAGATAGTTTATACATCCGACTGCCTCGATTTACATTTTACTATCAATAATAATGCCCCGTGCTAGCTCATGCCATTTTAGAAATAATTGGTCTACCGATGAATAGTTTATGTCCGACTGTCTCAATTTACATTTTATTATCAATAATAATACCCCGTAGTAGTACATATGCAGAGTCGTCAGATTAGCACTCGTGTCCCCACTCTACTATCTTCCCCTTCCACGACGCCATTCCCCACGCTTCCACTGCGGGAGAGGGGGTTACTTTTTCCCCTCAATTTTATGCTCCCTCCCCCCATCTGGCGACTCTGAGTACGTGTCCTTTTATAAATAGTTGATCTGCTGACGAGCAGAATAACTGTTAACTAAGTCTACTAACTAGTCTCACGGATTTGCTCATGTTTATTTAACATTTCAGAGTATTTTTCGACACGCTGTTTTTCTTTAGAAGTCCCGAAAAAAATTAAAAATCGTGGCCTTTACTTTTTCCTTCGCAATTGTGACCAGTAACAATTTTTGCTGATTCTTACTGCTGATCCTTACTAGCTAATCTTACTAGCTGATCTTACTAACTGATCCTTACTAGCTGATCTTATTAGCTGATCCTTACTAGCTGATCTTATTAGCTGTCCCTTACTAGCTGATTTAACTAGCTGATCCTTACTAGCTGATCTTATTATCTGATTACTACCTAATCCTTCTAACGTTTCAAAATAACTCAAGCTGTTGGGTCCAATTTTGAAAGTTATTCGTTTTTAAAAGGTGTGCGAATACTTCGTAGTACTTTGTACACCCACTTTATATGACCTTTAATTATCTTTTTAGGAAAGTCTTTGTAGTCTTTGTAGAAAACGTAATAATTGATGATTACGGATTATGAACAGTTTAAAGTTCAAAGTTGGTGACATCGCTAACATTTCTATTACTGATGTAGAAAGTTACTTCGTTACAAGAAATGGAATATTCGTATAAGAATTTATAGGAAGCATATTTCTTTTCGTGCATTGAAATAATGTGAACATATAGCGAAGTGTAAAATTAGTTCTGAAATAGTTGTAGCCATATTTATAACGGTGGCGAATTACAAG
The DNA here is from genome assembly GCA_028455765.1 of Lasioglossum oenotherae. Classification (NCBI taxonomy): domain Eukaryota; kingdom Metazoa; phylum Arthropoda; class Insecta; order Hymenoptera; family Halictidae; genus Lasioglossum; species Lasioglossum oenotherae. The sequence continues at coordinate 6,401,555 of CM052291.1, read as the reverse complement.
TACGACAAGCATTTATTCTGAAACCGTTCCCCGACGACGAAGAATGCGAGTTTTGTTCTTCGTGTTACTTTAATTAGAGTAAGGACTGGCGAGGCGCGGCGCGACGCGACGGGGAAAATTGGAAAATGCAAAAAAGATTTCAACGTCGAGACACCTTTTGTTTCATCATGGCCGTACAGTGTGCCGAATGCTCAATCTAGGTGGAGAAAAGTCAAGTCTGAAAATAGATTTACCTGTCATTTATTCCTTTTTAAGAATGTTTACCGAGACTAATGATACCTATAACTATTTATTTACGGCGAAATCATACGTTTCATAAATAAAATTGCGCCAGAACGATCAATACGATTCTTTAAGCTTCTATGCACCATATTCTAATTAACATAAGTCAAAGTTTACATTAATGTTCGCTCAGGTTTTTAGTAATGCCTTTTATGCCGTTTAGTTGACTTCAACAATGAAGAACTAGAAAGTTCCAACGAGTACCATCGAGATTAGATATCCAGTTTGTTGCAAATCAGATAAAGAATCTGTATTTTGCGAAACAAATCCACTGTCTAATAATACAGGGTGTCCCAAAATTCGTGAAAATCCCGAAAGGGGGTGGTTCCTGAGACCATTTCAAGCGACATTTTCCTTTGCAAAAATGTTATCCGCGGCTTTGTTTAGGAGTTATTAATGAAAAACACGGACCAATCAGAGCGCGAGCTAGACGCGAGTTGCCACAGTCGGCCAATAGACATTTGGCGCTTTCGAAATAAATTAAGAAATTTGAATTAGGTGAGGTTTGTGTTATTTGTTTGTGGCCAAGTTGTAAAAATAAGGGTTCGGGGAATTATGAGCCACTTTTCTCAGGGAATTGTGAGCCACTCGATTTTTGACATTTAACGAGCTAACCTCACGTGTTTGATGTTTCTCAATGATTGTTGATTTGTTATTTGCATGGAAAATATGCCGAAAAAGATGTACCGCCAAAACACCATTCATTGCAACGTCTGCGATCGTGCCATCCATTTGGAATGCGCCGGAATGACCGCAAGAAATTGGACTTGTGAGCTTTGCATTTCAAATTAATTGTGGTTATTTTTAACTTTTTTTTTTAACCGAGATTTTCCAAATTCAAGAAAATGCAAATTTTTTGTAATAGTCTTATAAAATCATCTAAGTTGCAGATATTCGATTAAACTATTGTGTCTAAAAGAAAGGTAAATCTTCATACTACAACATTTAGCGTTGAAGTTTTATGAAAAACTTAATTTAATAGCAGTTTTTTGGCAATAAAAAAAAGTGGCTCACAATACCCCGACTTCCCCTACATATACGCACATAACGAATATGTATTCGTGCCACTGTGAGCCGGAATCTGTGGAACGGTATCCAAGCTCATTCACGCTGAATACGAAACAAGATTTTCCAGGTTGTTGACAACACTGAATTCAAATGTGTAGAATGTCGGTTGGTAGAAAATGGCTACGCAGACATTGGCTGATAGCGATTGAGGTCGTGAACGAGAATCATGGAGAAGATCCTGAAAACTCACTTGGCTTGTTACCGGGTTAAATTCCAGCCGCGGGCGAGCGCCTAACATGCACGCTTCAGCAGAATATCTGAATGAGGCGGGAATATAAATGAACGTGTAATGTTGTTGACAGAAAATGTTACACGCCGCATGAGTAAAGCGATCGCAAAACCCGGTTGTTCGAGTTAGAACTCGGTCTTAGGGTGGGTTGAGCAGTGAATGAATAATTAGACGTTCCTTCGGTTTCAAATAACTAACTGAATTCTCGCGCGCGTTCGGAGGACAGGAAGTGTCACGAGCCAGAATCAGCGCATATAAAAATCGGCCGGTCGGGGCACCGATACATCGTTTCGGGATTGACAAGATACACACAGGCTGGTTTTGAACTTTCTCGTCCGGTTACGTAACGACGCGCGACGTTTCTACAGCAAATACGGGCGACCGGTTCACAAAATTCATGCATAATAATAATCCGAGGATATGACCGGCCGTAGACGTCCTTCCCGGTTGTCGTCTAGAGGCTGTTCGGATATCTGTCGACCTGATTACTATCAGACCATAAGAACGGAAAGGGTATGTTGAAGCGAGAGACTGAGGGGCGCCGTGACACACGTGATACTCTCGTATATGGGTTCGTTCTACCGTGACGGGGGCCGATTTAAGTTTAAGATACGAAACTAGCAGTCTGGTTTTCTGGACGTTCGATCGTTTCAGAAAAATCGGCTCCGGTTGAGTTATGTATTCTGCATAAGAATTCACGCTCCCGCGATACCGTTTGTGCAACCGTGTGCGCGCGCGCGAGCGCCAGCGACCGCGAGCACAGTCTCTCCAGGGCTTTCAGATTGTCTTCTAAATTTTCCAAGGCATTTCTTTTATCGACGTCCTTCTATCGCTGTGCCGTGCCTTGAATTCCGATCAAAGACGGAGATACACCGGTGGGCGCGTAGATAAAGGAAGTCGTTACCGTTAAATTATGAATCCCAGCTTTTCTCAAGACATTGCGAATTTAAGGGATCAGATTGGGCAACGAGTTTTGAGTGCGAGTCGGTACGATTCTAGGAATGTTATCGCGACATGCAGTTGATAAGAGTCCCGGCTTCTTGGCATAGATTAACCAAACTTCTTTAATCATCGACAGCTTCTTCTTCTGCCAATATTCTAATTTCTAATCAGAATTTATATCTTTATGGTTATAAATCAAACTCAACCTTTTGCAAATCAATTTCATCCGTTAAGAATATTGAAAATTATTTATTTATTTATTCGGATTCAATTGTATGTATATTTATTTAGACACATTTTATTCATGTCCATAAAATAAAAAGAATGATATTTAAAGAAGAAATGTTTAACTTTCGAGTTCAAATAACTTCGACTGCAAATGTTTAATTAATTACAAGAAAATTACATGAAAAATAAGTAATAGGTCGAGGAAAGCAGTTAGATAAAAGTGAGGTCGATCGATTCGTTCTGTTGCGCACGGAAAAGTACAATATTAATAAAATTGCGAAATTATTAAACAGAAGTAGGTGCGCGATATATAATGTGTTAAAAAATCCAAGTGTTTATGGAGAAACGGAAGGAAGTGGAAGACCTAGCGTTACTTCCAAACGTGATAAACGTGCAATTTTGCGTGTTGCGTCGAATTTTAAGGACACAACAAGACAAATAGCCGAAGAAGCAGGTGTGAAAACAAATTTAAGAAATGTACATCGCATTTTACAAGGAAGCAAACACATTAAACGGAAGAAATTAAAAAAACGGCCACCCTTAATGGATAAAAACACAAAGCAGCACGACTAAAGTTCGCTTGTGAACAAGTCCACTGGATGAAAAACTAGAAAAAAGTCATTAGTAGTGTCGAGAAAAAATTCAATCTAGATGGCCCTGACGGCTGGGCCTACTACTTTCATGATTGCAGAAAGGAAGAACTCCATTTATGTTGCCGTCAAATGGGTGGTGGCAGTGTTATGATATGGGCCGCTATTGGTTACTATGGAAAAACAGAAATAAACTTTTTATCAGGTCGGATGAATACTAATAAATATATTGAACTAATAGCAGATCAGTTACACAAGCCTGCAGCTCGTATCACACGCTGTCACTATATTTTTCAACAGGATAATGCAGGAATACATACTGCAAAATCTGTGAAACGATTCTTTTCTTAAAAAAATATTAATATTTTGGAATGGCCCGCTCGTTCTCCCGATTTAAATATTATAGAAAACGTGTGGGGAGATTTGTCAAGACGATTCTACGCGAATGGGAGTTGCGCCCGTGGCGGCGCCTCTTTCACCACGTCCTCGTTACGGCACTGGTACGCGATGCAATCCTAAGATTTTACATGTTTACTTTGGAAATAGTATGTAATATACAGGATACAACGGAGTGTACATTTTCTACCTTTAAATATAAGAAATTTAAAAATATGTTAGGTGTCTTATTATTTTGTCGAGGACTGTATATATTACATATATTTGTAATTTTTAGTACCTATCCTTGAATGCAAGCCGAGACTAGATAGTTCTCAGTATTGGATGATCGCTTATCATCAAACTTTAAGTCACTGTTGTAATCTGTGTTATATTTACATGTAACATACAATTGGTTGTATTAACATATAATCCCTCATATCGGTTTCTCACGCATATTTCTAACAATTTCCCAACAACAAAGTTTATCATTTATCACGCACGAGAAATACATATAAGGATGACTAATTAACTTACCGTTTGATCAAATATGTATTTAAGGACTCGAAATCTAAAACTGAGATCTGTTCAGCATGATTTAAACGTGCATCGAACCATTAGAAAATAAAAACAGCACGACGCGAAATTTGTTCTCGGTTCGTTTAAAAGATCGGGCGCCATCTATTTATCTACGCATTTTCACATGGTCGAGTGCATTAATGCTTATCAGCCGCGATCACGTTGTTTCGTAGTATGTATTGTACATACATACGTGTGTATGTATTGCTACCGACACTGCCAGGCACTGTATTCGCCATCGTCGTGCCGCAAAAGTCCAGACGAAAAAAAATCATCGCAGACGATATCGCGTAATATTTTATTCGCGAAACGACATTAATTTATTATGCGCAACACAAGACAGGTATTGGCAGAGCTCGTGCTCGCGTTATATTCGGACTTTGCCTCTCTGTTTCGCAGACTTTCCTCTCTAAAACGTGCGTCAGCAGCCATGGACAAAGCAGGGACAAGTTCCTTGTTTTACATTTGTTCGGAGCGCAGTATGGGTGGGTGACCCAGCCTAGATCGTTCCTGTCGATCATTCCTGCTGGACATCGTTACGTCGAATAACATACACTTTGGCACTAATAGATAGCACATCTTCCATTTTTGAAAGTTTCCTAGTAAAAACTGGCGACGATAGACTCTTCATTACTTCGTCATTCTTCATTACTTCGTATATGCAAAATTGAGTGAACTGAATATAATTTATTTAATCAGACGAGACATTGACCACTGCAACGCGGGTTCCAAAATTTGTTGTTGCGGAACTCCATCCGTCGCTGTTCTTTCGGAAGATTTGTAAAACCAGCATGTTGGATGCAACGTAAGTAGACCGCAATGCGGTTAAGCATCCGAAAATAAGAAGTACGGACTTTAAATGCTGAATTACCTACACATGAGAAATTTACGGCAGACAAAGAGTCGAGATACTTTCACTGGAGAGAGCTTTCGTTCCGTCGAACCGTAGCCAATGATCATGGAATCGCGAGTGTAACGAATGCTCAAACCCACACATCGGTAATTGTGCATCGTTCTCGAAACACCTGTAATTTTTTTCACACGGTATCTTTCCGATGTTGCCTGGCAACACGCGAGATTTAAATTATCCGATAGAGTCATATAAAAATTTCAAAGCTCCGCGCCGCTTATCAGACTAGCTTTATCGGCGATGGTAGCACAAGGAACTGAACAACTTCTGAATCCTGTTACGCGACCAGTGACATAATTGCATTTTTTAACGGTGCGAATCGCTCGCGTCGTGCCCTTGTTGCATTACATTTCGCGTGTGAATATGTATTCGAAAGTTCGCTCTATTTCCTAACGCATTTCCCAGGATAATTCGGTAATTTTTCTCTCATGGTTGAACGTCATCATTTTCTGTGACTATTATACACAAAAAAGTTTATGTGAATGAAACATCGATGGATACGTCAAAGGATTGCAATAAGATGACATAACGAAAGAACATATTTGATAAATCCCTTTGTACTCGAAACTACTTTAACTGAAAAATTAAACATTTCTTCCGACACAGAATAACTCCACTCTATACATATATTTATTGTACCAAAATAGGTGTCTAAATAATAATAGAACATACCCCTATGCAATTTAAAGCAATACAGAGAATGTACGTTCATGTAAACAACAATCTTTTGATGATTGAGGTAGAAGAAAAATGGTCTTATTTTTATTGTCATATTTTATTAAAATATGAGAATGATTGACAAACTTGTTTGTCTCGCAGACGAGAATGCATTCTCATTGAATTGTACAAATTTATTCAGGGCAAAATATCTATTTTTACGTATTTTAATCTCGATGGAAGAGAAACACCGCAGTAAACCGTACGCCCGCAGTGACGGGTACATTTACTCTGGTAAGATGTCAAGGAAAATTCAATGTTTAAGAGCAGATAATAACAAACGAAAGTAACCGTAGAAATTCTTTCATTCTCGTTCGACGTTAAATATGATCGTGATATTTGTCGACGCGTAGGATTAGTCATAACGATGAGATCAGTATTTCTTTCCAGAAAAAGCTTGCTATCTCGTTGGAAATTTTTCCCTTTAACACTATTTTTACCGCACAACGTGTTCACACGGAAAATCATTTCTCCTTCCAAAACGATCCGAAGCATTTTCTCTGAATTGTTCAATTTGCTTTACGTCGCAAAGAAATGAATGTGTCATCTAAATCGAGACCAACATTAATATTCATTCGAATAGATAATTTGAATAAAGCAGCTGTTTATTATAAAGTAAAGTGGATCTTATTATAATATATATAATTATTATTATATATTTACTGTATAATGTTAATTATAAAGTGAATCCTATTTTAATCCCACAACGTGTTTACACGGAAAATCATATCCTCTTCGAAACGATCCGAAGAAATGAATGTGTCACCGAAATCGAGACCAACATTAATATTTACTCGAATAGGTAATTTGAATAAAGCAGCTGTTTATTATAAAGTAACTGTAAATCCGACTTTCTACACACAAGGTTCCTGCTCGTTCTCAACGAGACGTTATACGTATAATGTTAGCCAGTCACTGATGAAGAACAAATATCAAGTTACAAGTAATTGTTCCATGTTTTATGCTAATTATTTGTCATGCAAATGGTTCAAGCATCGCGAGTCTGAAACTCATCTATGAATAACAGTAAACGTATGAAAGAGGAAAGGCACCGGGAGAGAGAGAGAGAGATGTATGGAGAGAGACAGAGAAAGAACGACTGGAGTTAGCTCCGAGGTTAGCATCATCGCCGAATTCGAATCCGTGGTAAATCATCGTTCACATGATTAAAGTGGCGTCTTGGAACCTTCGTAAAATGTTCTCATTAATTATGAATAATATGATTACGTGGTGGTTCCCATGGTTTCCCTTTTGTGAGACCCGACTAAAGACACTTACGAGAGAGAGAGAGGGAGGGGGAGGGGGAACCAAGCAGCGATTCACAGAGCACAAGCGCGAGAATGAAATTCCTATACATAAGATTTTAACACGTGCGTCACAAAACAATTATTCAATGGAACTCCATAAAACAAGATACATATATCATCTCCAGCAGCGACGTAGTCATCGATAATATTATTTAAAGCTCGCTTTGAGCTAGGAAACAAACTACATCTACATATTAGAGACCGACGACGGTAACACGAGTAGAACTACAGTTTGAGCAAGTTCTGACGAAGAAGTTGGACGTTCCATGCTTACAATTAGTGGAATAGTGCTAATTCGTGCGCAGATAATATTTTAACAGCTGTCTTATAATCCAAGTGCTTACCATCATGCTTATCGTTATCACAAAAGATTGTGACCTCACGCGAAATGTACACATTACTTTTTTCGTCTTTTCATAAGTCGAACAGCATTCGCAAATCCTACCCGCCGATGTACAATCGCTAATCAGCACGATACACGAACGTTATCGTCGCGGAGCTCGTTACGGGGAATGTTGTTCCGCGATCAGCAGAATAAATTCTTCTAACTCACCTGATGCCTGTCCCCGAGAGAAATCGATGCATTTAACAGTGATATCACTGAATCATCCTCGATTTCGTTCCCAGTTCCGTATCCTCCCTGGTCGCGTGGCTTGTTTCCGGGTTATGTACACAATTAAAAAGAGAAATGTTGACACGATCGAAGACCTGACAGAGTCACCGTAATCACGGAGAATATCATCGGATACCGTCTGTTTAGACCGACCGAGCGGGCCCGGACGACTGAACGTGCCACTCGTTGCGCCTTCACCGACAGCCTCGATTCCTACCTTCTCTTTCTCTTTCTCTCCCTCGCTCAGATCCTTTTCTCTCCCGCTCTCCCTCTCTCTCTCTCCCCCTCTCTCTCTCTCTATCTCTCTCTCTCTTTCTCTCGCTCTCCCCCACCCCTATTTCTATGCTAATTGGTGTCTTGTGGAATGACATCTGTGTCCATCTCAATTTTACTTTGTAAAGGAAGATGTTAGGAAGTGGCCTTCTGGGTAGCTCAGACACCTAACATATTGATGAGGTGCTATTTCTTAGATATCAAGAAAGTGTAAATCCAACATTATTTGTCGGCAAAATGATTGGAAATTTGTAAAAAAAAAAACGTAGAAAAACTGAAAATCGATAACTTCAAGTCCGATTTTGGTTTCACCGACCTGAAACAGTAGGAAACTAAGCAAGGACGGTCTCCTTGAATATGTATGTTGTTACTGTTAGATCTTGTACACCTTCCTACCAGCGGGGTTTCTCACCCATGGTTCATGCAAATGTGGGCACCGACATTGAACAGTTGACATTGAGCGCCGGGAAACGGCGATTAAGCTCAATATCGGTGAACGCGACCGCCATGCTTGGTGATTGACCGCAATGTCACTAACCTCGATAAAACACTGATTACTCTCACCTCACCCGAATACGAAACCATTTCTACCTACCCATTTTCAAGGGATGCGTGTACATCAAAGTTATGTCGACCTAAAAGCTAAACACCAAATTTTTTCAAACAATAAATACCATAAGTTGTCATTGAATCGCATTCTGTTTACCATTCAACTTGCAAACCATATTTAACCCTTTGACAACGTAGACGATACGAACAATGCCTATACATATAAAAGCGTAAATACAAAATACTCGTTTAGATCGACAAAAAAGTAATTTTGAAACGTTCTTTTGTAGAAAAAGCTTAACAATATGGATTTCTTAGTTTGTCTTTCATCTGTGTATAATCTTTATACGGTTCTTGCTCAATATTTTTTGTATTTCTTGTATATCGTGACGGCTCACAGTGGTCCGGATCGAAAAATTCAATGATATTTCACCTTTCTGTAAATCAATTTCACCATTTTACAAATAAAGTATTTTTAAGTAAGTTTTTGTAAAATAAAATCAAATCAAATGTAAATTAATTGTTAACAAATTCAAAATTTTATCATATTTAATGCAAAGATGTAGATGAAATACTTATTTAAAAGTAATCACTAATTCGTTAACTTTGTAATGTATGAAGATTGTGTGTAGGTATACATATGTATATTCACAAAAAGTTTCATAAAAATGAAAGTACATATTATGCATATTGTATTGAAGCGTATTGAGTATGCCTTGAGTCTTATAAATATATAAATTAATCGAGATAAATAAGTACTTGATTTTACATATTCCTAATGGGTCAAATTGATTTACGTAAGGTTGAATTTGACTTGCAAAGGGTTAATTTCGACTGCAAAACCTGTATATGAAGGGGTACTGCCGCTGTAGCGTGTTTTGCCTAAAATGGAACAAATCAATTGAACTCGGTGTAGGTACATTAATATTTCTAGATCCATTTCGAGACATTCGTTTTGCAAAGCGTCACGCTTTCAGAGTGTCACGCATCAACGAATCTACCAGGTATATATCGTTTCGTGAGTACACGTATCATTTTATTGGTACTTTCGAGGACACGTGCGCGGTTTAACTGTAAAACTTAATGTTGCGCCCCGGAACGACCAAATACGCTGGACTGTAATTTTCGTTTCGCTCCATTGTTCGCGAGCAATAAAAATCGATCGTTACTGCGGTATGGTATGCAAGTTTACAAGAGCAAGAGTTGTTAAACATCTTTTCATCTCTTTGAAAAGATGCTCTTTTTTTCACCTTTACTCTACTTTAAAAAATCATTCCTTTTTTGTACGTCGTTTGTGTTCTTCCTTGCAAAACAAGCTCGCGAAAGCTGCAAACAAAAACTTTTACTAATTTTTTACGAATTAAAAAGATAAAATAAAATGAAATGATTCACCACGCTGTGCATATAAATATATATGTATATTTCATTTATTAAGCCCATCATAAAATCCTTTTCTAATTACAGAAATGAATTATGATTATATAATGGATTAATGAAGCTATGTATTCTTTAAAATGTAACCATTGAATTTTATTTTCAAATCGGACACGAACTTGTGCAATCATCTGACGGATTACTCCGCATATTTGTGCATTATAGATAGCCACTTGAAATATCTGGAAAACAGGTAATGTACGATGATTTATAGAAATCTAACAATAAAGCAATTTCAAAACGGTTTTGGATTAGCATTTATAATTTCATCGAGTAAAACATGTAAGTTCCTCATTTAAAGACATTAGAGATCATCGCGTGGATTCTTTCTATCTCAACGTAATTAATCATAAAAGAAACACGAATTTTATAATCTGATAATGCTGATTGCGAATTCTTCCTGTCTCGACATAATTAACTACTCTTGTTACGTTTCATTATAATACGAAAAGATATTCAGCTGATCCAGGTTACATCATTGTATTATTTGACAAATGCCAGAGCAGCTCTGGGGTTTTTCTTGCATTGTGTTGATTTCCGACAAGCCAATTGCAGCAGACAATGAGTTGTTGAGAGAAATAGAGCAAACTTTGAATGCTGTGCACCACGTAACTGCATTTGTGTCTATTGTAAGATGGACAATAGCATTCAAAATAAAGTGCAATCGTACATTTGTAACTGTGCTTTGATTTTTAATGGAAAAAATAAGCGTCCTATCGAAAGAACATTTCACTTTGATTTTCGGGAGCCGTTCAGACGTCTATCAGACGTCCGAATGTCTTGCGGCAGGCGTCTTACAGATGTCTTTGAGATGTCTCAATGCTATCTGGGATATCAAGGCTTGCCTTTACATGTTGTCATTTTTTAAAAGCTGCAGTCTGAGTACAGTCCTCGACAAAATAATAAGACACCTAACATATTTTTAAATTTCTTATATTTAAAGGTGGAAAGTGTACACTCCGTTATATCCTGAATACTACATACTATCTCCAAGTAAACACGCAAAATCTTAGGATTGTATCGCATACTATAGCAAAATTAGAGAAAGATATGTGAACTCGGACTGACATTGCTTCGACAAAAGTATAAGATATTTGACTTATTTTCCAATCATGTGACTTCTACCATTAAGTGTTCTACTGCGAACTCTTTCACCACGTCCTCGTTACGGCACTGGTCCGCGATACAATCCTAAGATTTTACATGTTTACTTTGGAAATAGTATGTAATATACAAGATACAACGGAGTGTACATTTTCTACCTTTAAATATAAGAAATTTAAAAATATACTAGGTGTCTTATTATTTTGTCGAGGACTGTATATGTATAAGTGTTCCCATATGAGTTCTCATATAAGTATGAGCGGTTGGAACTTGAAACATCTGTATACTGTATCCAGTATACATGTTTTCATATTAATGTTTATGTATTTGGCTATTCTTATTCTGTAAAAATTTTCTCTTATTCGTAATTCTTATATTGAATTTTGTATGATGTTGAAATAAATCTCTCATGGGATTTTCTATAATAAAAACAAAAAAGCATACAGCAAAAATTCTCGAGATAAGTCTACATTTCAAAAGTGAACGCGATTCCCGCGTAGAATTTGGCGTAGCGATCGCAGGAACAGCTTATCGACGGAGCAATTATAAACTCCGATTTCTGAATAATGCAAACTTTCTATACACCCGTAAAACCTGGTTGGCGATTCGTGTTTCGGGCTTGATGACTGTTCAGTAGTGAGGACCTCGATTGAACTTCGATAGATTTCTTTTCGAAAACATTAGCGCCGAGGTAAATGCATCGCCGAAACAACGAACTACGTTCAGAACGGTAGTGTTACATATCACGGTATCTGGACCATTTCTTGATCACATGTAGCGCGAGGACAATAAAAGTGAGAAATATACTTGTGAAATAAAGTAACAACGTCCGTAGGGACTTGGCCATCTTGGAAAGATATGTCGCATCGGTCAAAACGTCAACAATATAGTGTGTATTGTTCAATACATGCCGCCAGCTTGCTTTAACTGCAGTTGACTTACACGCCTAATCAACGAGAGAGTGAAGGCGACACGGTGGCGTATTTGACACGCGGACGTAATCGCAAAAGAAGCACAGCTTCGTCGAATAATGAATCGCAGTGACGGGTTGGTACAACGACGACGTGTAGTTAACAGCAGTAGTAGCAGTAGTCTAGGTCAGGATGGTTCAAATGATATCGGCCAAAATGACAAGTTATCTGGCCATGGCGGTGATACAGATTCATCTACGCAAAAAGATCTTAATTCAAATCCCACGATCGATGACGATTCCGATAAAGAGACACGTTTGACGTTGATGGAAGAAGTCTTGCTGCTTGGCCTCAAGGACAAGGAGGTTTGTTGACATTTATTGGTCTACAGTGAACTGCTGCAACGTCGCATTCTGTAGAGCGAGCGAGCAACTTTACGTATTCTGGCTGAAAAGTATCCAACCTTGTGCTGTAGCGGGTGGAAGTATTATTCCTGGTTGATATCAATGTTGTCCCCTTCAAAGTATTGTCCGTTAGATGCCACAACTTTCTTCCAGTGATCCTCCCATTTACGGAAACACTCCTTAACACTAGGTTTACCCGTCAAATTGATGGATTCTAATATTCTTAATTTGCAATTATTAAAATTGTAAAGATGCTTCCTTGAAAAATTTTTAGAATAATGTGAAATAGTTATTTCTAGAGCTCCGTAAACCTAATGTTAAAATCATCTGTTTCTGGCAAAATTTAATGCATATCCATTATTCCACACATTTGGTCATTATAATATGTGACACTCATTTAACTCGATGCTTACAAAACTGCGTATCGTTTTCAAATGACGGTATGCAGAGACTTGTTGCATGGGCAGGCCACTTATTACAAGGTCACCTCTAATGTAAATATGCGCTATCCGCCTTAGCCCACTTAGGAACGTAGATATACACTACCATCCATAAGTATTTGACCACTTGGCAGAATCGAATCTAAAAGTTTATATCAACGTTATAACTTAAATTACTTTGAAGTAGAATGAATATAAATGTATATGATTGAAATAGAAGAGCATTATAATGCATTACACGTTAAGGATTTTACCAGTTGTTCGGTCTTGAGCAGACTGAACGCGAGATATTTATTTAGACACAGTCTCCTGCAATAACCCAAAACACTCGACGCGACGCAATGGTCCCAGAGTTTGGGTGTCATCGGACACCACTTTGGGTCCGTCTCAAGAGCGAACCACGAACCATCAACAGGGCAATCTTATATAAGCAACACTTTAGTTTCCGTATCGTTTTCCCATATCATTCGCACTTGGTAATTTCCATAGCCTAAACTCCAGTAAGTAGATGAAAGTTATTCAATATATCTACCTCGCTAGGCAATGACGGCATTTACAATTCGAGGCAATCTAGCAACAAGATTTTTTAATGTTTCTTCCTGGAAATAATAAACAGATAGAGCGGAGACACACTTGAAACCACCATACTTAAGTGTGTTTGCTCGATCAGTTTTCATTCAATTTTTCTTATTATCTTGTTATTCACAGTTATTGATGTTGAATATTATCTGTATTATTAATTATTACCTTTATATGAGTGTATAAAAGAAATACTGTGGCAAAAGTTACATTGGGATGCCTTATTTTAAATATATTTTTTATATTTTCGATAAACTGAAGGTGGTCAAATACTTATGGACGGTACTATAAGCAAAGGTTGGATACTTTCCGGACAGGCCATGTATACCCAAGTCTGAAGCACACATTCTTTTACAGGGTTACACTTCGTTTTGGAACGATTGTATAAGTTCTGGATTACGTGGTTGTATCTTGGCAGAACTTGGATTTCGCGGTCGTGTGGAATTGGAGAAAGCTGGTATGCGTAAAAAAGGTCTTTTGGTGAGGAAACTACTGTTAAAGAACGACGCGCCGACAGGAGATGTTTTGCTAGACGAAGCATTGAAACATTTAAAAGAAACTGACCCACCCGAAACTGTTCCTAGTTGGATAGAATATCTTAGCGGTCAGTATACGCATTAACCCATTGCCGTATTTTAACCAGCCACGTTCGTCGTGAAGAAATTTCGAATAAAGTCTGACAAATACGAATGTTACACCTTTCTTTTTAAATGAAATAAAAATTGATTGGTTTGTAATTTTTGTAGGCAAATCTTAAGAAAGTGGTACCAAATAAAATCCTATTTTCATTGGTACTAACTAGACTCTGGATCTTCATGCAAAATAAAAAATTTGTGCATCAATTGCAAGACACAGTAGCTAAATATAAACTTATATTTTTCACTCATAATTTTAATGTAATGAAAATAATATATTAATACTCCTAAAGTCATTTAATCTTTATGTTTTAAACTGTTTTAAATTGCTCCCACCAATTTTTGTCACAAATGCATGAAACCCAGACTCTATTAATAACATTTGTAGGTCCAAAGCAGATCAAAATCGTACTAAATTCTATCGAACTTGATACTCCAGCCTTTTTTGAAAACTTTTATAAACTGTAAATGCATAAAGATCAGCAGTCTAGTAATAAATAATTAAGGATTAAGATCAATATGTAGCCATATAAAAAAATATAAATTTTCTTTTCTCTGCTACGACATTTTTCGGGATAAAGACATACAATGGCTGTAACTGTAAAGAAAATGATATGGCAAAGGGTTAACTGCAAGGCATAGTTAGTAAGCAATGCTTAGTAAGTTAGAGCAAATTTTTAATATAATTTTCAATTCCTTTAGGAGAAACATGGAACCCACTCAAATTAAGATACCAGCTAAAAAATGTTAGAGAAAGATTAGCGAAAAATCTTGTAGAGAAAGGAGTTTTAACAACAGAGAAACAAAATTTCTTATTGTTCGATATGACAACACATCCTCTTACCGATATCCTTGCCAAATTTCGTCTTGTAAAAAAGGTATATATAAATATATGTACTGATGTATATTATTATATTATAATTAGACAGCTAATCTTATGCACTTATGACAAAAATGAGTAGGTGTAATGTAAAACAGTAATAACATTAAGAGTACATATTACTATTACATATATTAAGAAAGAAAATAAATTTCTATTTCACTCCAGTTCGTTGCAATTTGGTTAGAAAATTTCTATTTTGCATAAAGGTCTGCTGTCTAATTATAATATATTTTACATTCGTTGGTTACGTTTCAATTTGTAAAAATAATATCTTATCTTGTGTGTACGCGTGGGTGTAACGATAAGATTACTTATGTTTAGTGGGTTTTGAGGTTTTTTATTTATATCGTTTCACATTTGTCGATTATTATTTAGGTCATACTGTAAGACAATATTATTATTTCACAGATTCAAGAAGCTGTATTAAATCGTTGGGTTAACGATGCTGGTCGGATGGATAGGCGGATATTAGCTTTAGTAATTTTAGCTCATGCAGCCGATGTACTAGAAAATGCATTTGCACCACTTTCTGATGATGATTATGAAATAGCAATGCGACGGGTACGAACATTATTAGATCTTGATTTCGAAGCGGAAGCTGCTAAACCTAATGCCAATCCAGTCCTATGGGCTGTATTCGCTGCATTCACTAAGTAACAGATCTTTTACGAACTACATATGTATAAAGCAAACATTGGGTACTAGCGTGAATACTTGGGATTATAAATTTTTGCATAAAATTTTCGTTGCAATCTGAAATGTAATACCTACAATCATTGTTAATGATCATACAATTCAGACCAAATACCTTGAACCCGACTGTATGAAGCAGATTTAGAGTATTAGTCATTTCCATTATTGTTATTTAATACATTTAATAGCTGAAATATGAATGTTCATATTTAAATATTTCAAAAATAACAAAATTTAAAGAGTGAATGAGTACGTTGTGTGTGGGTTAGTGCCATGTCGGTTAAGAAACGAAAGATTGCACTGTGCCGAGTTCTGTCTCATACCTTCTCAGTATCTATTGTGTCTGCACATGAACTGCAAATAAGTTTATAGACACAGTATTTATGTGGCTATTATGTAATGTCAAATTAAGTGCCACATTCCTGCTAGTTGTCTGAATGTTAAAGCGATGAAAGTAATTTTTTGCACAATTGCGACAGTGGCGATGAATTTCTACGATTTCTTTAAGTGTCCCCTTTGTACCAGATTCGATTACAATAGCTTTACTTCTAAAACTATTTTTTAAGAAAATATTACATTGTAGCATCGCTAGGTGGCAGTAAAGTACTCAGATGTTAAAAAACACGATCTAGAATTATCGTTTTCGTTACCCAATTAAATCTTTCTTAATTTGTCGCGAAATCGATAACCAAATATACATATACTGTGGGAATAATATTTTCATTTAGTAAAAAATATCGGCGTTCACACGTTCTGTTTTTACTATTTGCGACGTGCAGATATGTTTTTAATGTTTTCTGTTATTAATTTATCATGTACATTGTAAACATTGTAAGATGTGATATGTGAGTAGAAAAATGCAAACTGGGGATTTTATTATTATAAATCGAGAATCGCTCTTTGAAGACAACATAAACATCGGTTATACGTAAACCTGAATTTTCCAGGAATAAGTGTTCTTTTTCTTTTCATATATTGAAGACATGTAAGTAAATATCACTAACATACGTCACTTCTGCAAAATTCTCGCGTGTATGTAGAGTAATCAAGAACTGTTTTATATTATTTTCAGTCTTTACAGTTGTGGAAGATCGTATGTCCTTATACAAAATACGCTTTTTAAATCTACTAACGACATTGGTACTATAAAAATTTTATATATAATTCTCAGTATAACATAAGTATCTTTTAAAACAAAATTATCATTGATGCGATTGCTTATCACATTTTGGAGTTTTTATATATATATATATATATATATATATATATATATATATAT
>CM052291.1:6008605-6384431 GCA_028455765.1 Lasioglossum oenotherae | reverse complement strand
TATATATATATATATATATATATATATATATATATATAATAATTATTCGTAATATTCTTTTTAATGTATTTATTTAACAGTGGCATTTCTGTGTATTTAATTTACAAATTATATTTCTGAAATCTTCTTACTTTCATAGCAAAAGGTTTATTCTGGATTTTCAAACTTTCTAAAGTAACCAACATTGATTCCAATATGGAATTTTCGAGTATTTTGTCGCGTTTCAATTATCATTTATATATTCGTACAATTTATAATATCCAAATCGAAAACCTTGAAAAATTCTATACATATTTCAATTGTTAACTGATAGTAAAGTAGCTGAAAATTCTATATTTTTAGGAATAATATTTCCGTTATTAATTTAATTAACCTACTAGCATAGTACTTCTTAAATTGAAATAACAACTTAATGTTAAATATCTTTGTGTGATTACATATTTCTTGTGGGTCACCTTGTATTCATTAAATACTGATGTCCAATAACATGAAGATATTTTATGTAATGTATTATTCATAATGTTGAGGGAATTTTTACATAAGTTTGTATAATATATAAAATTATCTCTTCTTTTTAAGTAATTCTGTTTCAGAAAATGATAAATTTATTTTTGTCTCTATATATACAATACACACACATATAATTTAACAGTAATAAACAAAGATAAAGAAATAGGAATTTTAAAGTCCTTTATTATTGCTGCCTTAGTATTGTAGCTATTGTTATTTCTTTATACTCATATAGCAATACTGAAATATTATATATATATACTACATTTAAAGTAATATAAAACCAGAAGAGGTTTAGAAAGTATTAGTTATTGTTACATTTCTTGTATTATGATAAATAGTTAATAAACACGATAATTTTATACTTGCACATTATTGAAATGTTTGCTTACAAATAAAAAAACAAACACTACGAAGTTGTTCTAAGCAACTAAGCTTGCTGGACAAGCACATTAAAAGAATATTATACTAGCAATCTTAGCGCTTATTATATCAACGTTATAGTCAGTAGATAAATGCTTCCATTGGTGCAAATTTCATTCGTATGTGCAAATAACATATTGATGTATGCATATTGAGTTGTATAATTTTTAGTTTCATAGGAGCTCTACTGCCACTTGGTAAGATTGTCCTCGGTTTTGGAGAAGGTGCTATATATAAATTCAATTAGATGTGATTGATTCAAAACAAGTTATATCTTAAAGTAGCTAGTATTTTATATTTGTTTTCTTAATTTTCTAAAAATATATTATTTCGATAATGCATTTCTAAAAATGTATATATATTTTTTTTGAAAAATATGTGATACACCAATATAATGCAGACATCAGCACATTAATTTTTAGTAAATTGTGTTCAACAAATTTGATGAAATTACAATATCAATGTGGTATTATGGGTACACTAATAAAAATCAATTCTTTTTCAAATAAATCCTACACATTATTAATGAATTAAAATGTCAGCTATACATTTGTATATTTATGCGTAACTACGGATTATAACTTTTTAACATATTTTAATGAAAAAAATGTAATGTATATTGTACAGAAGTAAAACCGAAACAAATGGAAAATATGAAATTTTCATTCCCATAACAATTATTTGGTTTTGAACCACAATATAATAAAAATATGATAATAAATGTTATTCGCAAAGGCTAGCATAGATTACCTGTTTACAAATAGTTTTAAATACTGATACATGTTCTTGTTTTCATTACATATAAAACAAATAAGTCATTGGAAGCAGGATATATTCTAATTTATTAGCCATGAACAAGAAATTTAAATTTTACTAATAAAATTTTATTTATATCTTTCATATATCTGTGTGTACAGTACTGTATTTACAATGAAATCACCCACTTCAGAAAACTTATTAGGATTATAAAAAGTGTATACAGCTTGTATAGTCACATTGGTATACGTATACATATTTGAATATCGAAAATTTGTAGTTTTATACATTTGCAACAAGTATTAATTTAATTTTTATAATTATTTCTAGAATTAGAATTACATTATAGTAAATAACTGGGAAGATTTGATAGGTACCCGTTAATTATTTAAAGTAGAAAGTATTTTAATAATTAAAGTACGAAGAGATAACTTGTACAGAGTTGTACTTGCGATATTGTATATGTATGTACAGTTAAATCACATACACTGAACACATAATAACTGAAATATAGGCACAAAATCAGATAGAGTACATATGTACACAAAATATATGCAATAGCATCAAAATTTATACATTGCTATATTTTCTCTGTTCTTCCATTTGTAAGGACTTTAACGTGGTGCACATATCAGAGCATTGGCATGATCCAGCCATGGTTGTTTGAATTAGCCCATATTGACCTGTAAACATCCAACTTTCATCTTTTTTAAAAAGTTCATCCGCTATGCCTGGTTGTAGACCAACGCACACATCTGATTTCACTGTTCTCAAACTAAGTATGTGTGACGGTTGGAATCCTCTTAATGCTTCAGTAAATGTTTCGGTATAGGCCCAATTTATATCACCAACTAATTTTCTATAATTTAGATCTCCTTTAAATATTATCAATTCAGCTTTTGATAATTTTGCATACAATTCTTTATCATGCTCTCTCATCTCAGCAAAATCATGTGGTCCTGTCCAATAGGATTCTTCCTAATAAAACATACACCGATTATATTTCATATTAAGTAGTAATCGAAGCCCATGAAATGAAACTTGGTTATTGAAATTGGCTCGGATTCGCGAGTACATATTGAACTTGATCCCATCCCTAGTTAACAGGGACAGAAATCGTATAAGGAAACTATGTTTTTATAATTGCTTTGACCGCGCCGAAAGTACAAAAGATGCCGAACGTAGAAAAGGACAGCATGTAAACACGGACCGCGCGGCGACCGAGACAGTGAAAGGGCAAAGCGAAGGGATAGTGAGATTATGGAGATCCTTAGAGAGCTAGATTGCGACTTTACTGTAGAATGAAAACAGTCAAATATCTCAGCAACGGTAATTTTTAGGGCAAATGCATCTTAATACTTTTATACTCAAAATACGCTAATATACCGAAATCAAGAATAAAAAATTGGACATTCTATTCAAAAAAACAAAGATGACCTCCATATCTCCTGTACACCTCCACTTGCAAGAATGCCATTTGTATTATGTAGTTTCTTAAACCCTACAACTTCTGTAAGTAACATTTTCTCGTATTGTTTGAAATAACCAAGATATTCAAGTGGACAGAGTTCGTAGGACACACTGTATACATATAGTTCACTTAATTATGTGTATAGAAGAAAATATGCTGTGCGTACCTCTACGGTCCATGTGTTGGTCTTCAAATAATTGTTTGCTAGTTCAGCGAATTGTTTTAAATCTTCATTCGATGAATTACTCATATACTCCAAAGTCCAGTGGAAATCATTTTTGGTTGTATCGCTTACGTACCATGGATATCGTTTTACATAGAATCTTATTTGTACAGCCAGTTTACTAACCATCAAAAATATTGCTAAACATAAATCAGTAAAGAATTCATATCCTGCATTATCCAGTACCATATCTATAATACATGTGTCATTAGTTTTCTTTCTCTGTAATAAATTCCAAACTAATTCTGAGCAGTCTACAAGAATGTCTGTTTGCAATGATTTCAGAACTTCTATGGGGTTATTGCTTTGGCTAACTTCTGCTCCGGCACTAAGCGATAAATCACATCTACAAAAAAAAAATTCATTGCAAGCTTTGATAGAATTTTGCAAAGAAATGTTGAAAATTATGTATACTTATTGCCCCAAAGATTTAATTGCAGAAACTTGAACAATTCTTGCTTCGTTTCAACCAATGATAAGGACTCTGCTCTTTTTGTATAGTTCAACGTATATGCGCAAAGAGTTTCTATACTAACTAACGAGCCGGTAAAAGCGCTTTGCTTCTGTTCTTGAAAAACATCATAATTGTGTAAATACTTTCTGAAAATAAATATATACTTTATTGTATTTATCTATCTAACTTAGACACAAAATGACTACACAGAAATGTTTAAAACATACGTAAGAGCAAACTCTTGTGCAAGGGTTCGGTACATATAACATTCACAATATAACCAAAGCGTATTAAACCATGTAGGTGTGGTTCCTTCTATCTCGGTACGTTTGATCAGATATTTATTCCACTCGTCGGCATCGTTATTTGTTGCATTAGGTAGCGTTTGTAGAGGCTTTAAAGTTTTATTAGTAACTATTTCATTCTTTAATTTACTAATAAATCCTATGATCTGTTTAATTTCTTCCGACACATTCTAAATAAACACATCATTTAAAATATTAGATTAATTTAAATAAACATTTCAAGCCAGAGGTAGATCTAACTTACACCTAATACCTCGCCATATAGGTTTGCAATATCTTCTTTGTTGCGACTTAAGGTATCAACTATTTTAGTCAAAATTACTGGCAATCTATCTTTAATTGTTATGTAAGCGAAACTTCTGTAATAAATAATCATAATTGTGATAGAAAATAGTTCATCGATAAAATTCATATATAATGAATGTGGAAGCTTATCATGATTAGACTTGCGGATGTTTATGCATTTATGAAGAAATTAGTTGGGTGAAATGTAAAACACAGTAAAGGATTAGAAAAATTTAAGAATATCATCACGTTATTAGGTTGTTGCATAAAAAAGTTTCATGTAATAAACCTATAGACTATAACAGCATTTCTTGATCGAAACGTTTTATAAGAGCAGCATTGTAAAATTGAACATTTCATATACAACAACCTAAATAATATTTTTAATGTAACTAAGTCATTAAGGGATGAAATGAAGTTTTATTTTATTCCTGCTTCCCATGATCAATGCGGAATATCTTTATTTTGCATAAAAATCTGCAGTCTAATCATGACTAATATTCAGAAAGTGGATTTTATGCATTTATGGGAACAATGAGTAGGTGCCTTTTAAAACAGTGAAATAGTTATAATGATGTAATAATGCTAATCTAGTGTTTCCAGCTTATAAAAATGATTAAAGTAAGAATTGAGCATGTATCTAAATATATAGCTCTATTTAGTCACATGCAAATGATGCAGACAATTTATATTTTGCTCAGAGATCCGCTATCTACTAATATCATTTATATTAAGAGATATAATGGTCATTAGGTTAGATATTAATAAAAGTTATTTACCGTTTATAGATCCCTCTTAAAGGTATCCCAGTCGGTGTATATGTATCTTGTAAGTCAAGAATGTCTACGGAATTTGATCTTTGAGACATGATTTCAGAATCCGGAATCGCTATCACACCTATTTATTAAATAGATTACAATAGTAGATTAAATACAATCAGTTGTGCGCAAAACGTGAAATCTGAAATATATAACGAAAGATAATGTTTAATTGTTTTGATTGTACTTTACGTAATAGAAGAAGGATTCTTACTATTTACTAAGTGATTGTATTTTTTTTATTTAATGTTTTTTTTGGAATATTCCGCGGATGTAAGACTGTGACGATCAGGCAGCGCAGGGAACATTATCATCATATGACAGTAACCACGTGTGTTACGCGTGCGTATTTCTATTTCTATTGCCATTCTGATCTTCGGCAAATGTTGTGCGTTGTGTACAGTTGTGTCTGGTTGTGTCCAGTCACTGTATCTATTTACATACGCACAGAACATGAATGCCAGAGTGTCAGAGTTGTTTCAATCGAAATTACAGTCGAAACATAAAGTAGAAATACCAGAAGCGAAATTCGTGTCAAATCTTTCTTGAACCTTTGATACACTCATGTTTACGATCAATTTCGAATCTATCATGTATTTATATACATAAATGAGAAAAAGGCTAAGGGTGGATTTATACTGGAGCAGCGAGGTGAGCTGTGCGGTGAAAGAAAAGAAAATACATATGTACTTTTTCATTAGTATATGTCGAAATGTTGTCACCCATGTTGGTTTGTTTTCACCGCGCCGCTATCATCGATGCTCGCAGCTCCACTATAAATCCACACTAAGAAAGAAAGTGGATCTGATTGTTTGTAATCATACATAATTTTGTTATTGGTCGAAATGATAATGTCAACGAATAATCTGATTCTGCGGTACTGCGATATGGTGCAACATTTCACGCGCATACGCGACGATTTCAGGCCTCAGTAAAGTAAGATTCTCGATAAAATGGCGTACCTTGAGCACCCCGCGGTATTTTAAAAAATTGGTATGATTTGATTCTGAAAAATGAATGGATAACATGTCAAGGTAGTTTCACTCTAATAACATGTGTATTCGTGTATATTTTGTAACTTGTAGGATTTTCCTGCATCATCTTTTAGCCCTTTTGCGTGGGGAAAATGCACTACGCATTTCGCCAGGTGAGGTAGAAAATATGCCAGAAATGCGCAACACTTCACACCCTATCTAATTTCGTTTCATTTATATCGCTTTGATAGTAATATTTGATAATTTTATTATGTCTGGCTGTTTAACACTAAACCTACCACGAGGAGTCAAATGACTCATTTTAGATTTTTTATTTGACAATTATTGAAATTGTAAAGGTGCTTTCACAGGAATTTATTGAATATATTTTTTGACTCCAGTATGTATTATAGTAAAAATCACACAAAATATAAATAAATTTAATCTTGTCATTTTTATAATACTATACACATCAGTCACTTTTGATGGTCGGTAGATTTAGTGTTAATGACTATACCAACTCCTTTTGCCAACAATGTCGGCAAGCATCCCTTGACCACCTTGCCATTTAATTTTTTACTAAAAATACTGCTGTAATAACTTTTTAGAACAATCCCTGAAATCATCCCTTTCAACGAACTAGAACATTTATGGGACACTCTGTATTTATTAATAAAAGAGGGTAAAACTTCAACATAGAATAAAAACAAGTAATACATTAAAAAAATATTTATACGGAGCAATAAATTAAACGTTATATTGCTTAATTATTGCTACACGGTCTATTTAAATACTTAATTATTCTTTCATCGCTTACAGATTATACAACAAACTAACTTTGTAAGAAAAACGTTACAAGTCGGATCTAACACCAAAACCAGCTTCAGGTGGTGGAGATGTTAAGGATGTTAATCCTCCAGCAGGATCTGCAGCAAATCTAGGTGAATTTTGTGGACCTGGAGGTGGTCTTTCACCCTTCTTCAATGCATCTATTATAGCGGTAGCACTTTCTGCAGTTAAATCCTCCTATAAGGAACATTATTTGTTTACAAAGTTTATCCATTGTTACAAACTTTGTTTTCAACTATTCAAATATTAAAGAAATATGTTCAATTCTTTATATAAAGTTATACTTACATAATAGTCATCATTAACTTGGAACATTGGTGCATTAGCGCAAGCTCCGAGACATTCAACCTCGGACACTGTAAACAGTTTATCTGCAGACATCTCTCCAACTTTACAATTTGTAGCTTTAATTACAGCATTTAGAATAGAATCAGAATCTCGTAACCAACATGGTGTACATGTACAGATTTGAACATGATATTTCCCCATTGGTCGCCTATTGAACATAGTATAAAATGTAGCTACTTCGTAAACCCTCATATGAGGCAGATTCAATATTTCTGCGACTTTGTGCATAGCAGAAATAGGTAGCCATCCGTGCTGGCGTTGAGCTAAGTCTAGCAGAGGTATCATTGCACCACGTTTATGGCCTTCTGGGTAGATTTTCATAAGGGCCTCGATACGTTTTTTATTTGCTTCATTAAATTCGAATGGTATCTTTGGATTGTCCTCCTCGCTGTCTCTATGCTAGAATTAAGGTAATATGGATATATGATCGATTGATTGTAATACAAGTTATAAATAAGAATACCTACAATAAATAATTGATCCGACGAACGGACGGTTGAAGTCTGTAACCCTCTCGCATGTTTACAATTCTGTATAAATAAAATATATTATTAATTCGAATACAAGACAAAGCATCGTATTAATATAATTTACATGATTTACATATTTTGAAGGAAGAAATAATATTGTTAGTTAACTCTCGCAAGGTAAGGTCTAATATCTAGGTCTAAATGAATTTCATAAATAGCCTCGTTTTTAATTAATTCGTTAATATTTCGATTAATATTTCGTTCATCATGAAATAGTTTTTTATTTAATAAACATAAACACAAACGGTAATAAAATTATGCGTCATTTCAGTTAATAATCTATTTATATCATTCATAAACATAAGTAAATACTAACAATGCGTTTCTACAAGGTATTTGATTGTTTGACATTTCGTATATTCGCATACGTTTTAATATACTTTATTAATACTTTCCGACATGATATAAAATGATAGAATCACGCAACTTTATTATATACAACTAAAGTTAGCTTGTGAGAGTAATATAGATTTTTTAAAAATAAATATGTTTGAATTAAAAGTTATGTAAGAGTAATGAAGAGGTTATGACAGTATAAGTTACGATACACAATTTTCCAAAAATGACAATAAATAACTCACATAGAGAGCTCGAATGGCACGCGAAGTGACAAACATTGTTATTCAATGCTCGTATATTCACTATACAATTGCTTCAGGCGTATGTCTTTCTATTTTCTGTATTTTCTTACGTTTCTGTAACAACTGGTAACAACTAAAAATTGCCTATTTTAAATTTTAAACCATATATACTTGGATATCAAGATGCGGTATTTTCGCATTCAAGCGCCGCCTAACGTGAAAATGTAAAAATTAGGAATTTGGATCTTTTGATGCAGATCATTGCAGATTATGCCAATACGATCTGCATCCGTTTTTACTGATCTGGACCAGTCTGGACGTTCTTTTCATTGGAAAAAATGACTTTATGCCATTCGTTAGGCCAGTGCACGAGATTTTCTGCGAATTGTATATATATATATATATATATATATATATATATATATATATATAGCCATGAACCAACAGATTGTTTCGGTACTTCCGCGCCAATATAACTGTCTCAAGTCTCAAGGCGCAGGCGCAGGGTGCATGGTGCAGGGTTCCACTACCTCGTCATCTAGTATACCCGCGATTTGTAACTAGAAAATACCTAGAATCTTACTAGATTTTGGGTCAAAACATGGGTTTGCGCCCGGACAGTTTTTGACCTTATACAAGCATATTTTGAGCTGTGTGAGGGCTCATTTTAAAGAGGAAGGTTTATCCCATCGCGCTCTGGTCATGATTTTGACGAGATTATGTTTATATCTAATAATATGCGGGCCCAAAAATGTAGGAAAAAAAACCGCAGATTTCAATGCATTTTTCTGTCTCCCAAAGACTTTTTGACTTATATGATGACCAGAGCGCGATGGGATAAACCTTCCTCTTTAAAATGAGCCCTCACCCAGCTCAAAATATGCTCGTATAAGGTCAAAAACTGTCCGGGCGCACATTAGCAGAATTTTCCCCATATTACGCTCATCAAGACAGAGTCCAGAGCAAGCTAGAGCCACATTTAGTTCAGCCAGTTTAGACGAGATGGCTCCCAGTCAGGAGGACTAATGCGCTACTGTACCGTAACATTGAAAGTACAAAGTCTGCTTGGGAGGATTTGAAGGGATTATATGTATAAATGATTTGTATGTAAAAAAACTATGTGTATACAGTGTAACAGGTATATAAAACACCTATCAATCTAAATAAAGTAACCTTGTAACCTTGTAATATGGAAATAGCAAGCAACGCCATCTCGTGTACATCAGACAGTGCGTGTATCTTAGTGTTACCAAACTCTTTTTTTGCACAGACGTTGGCCATACTGATTTTCTAGTTGCAAATCGAGGGTATACTACCCCCTTATCCTCTCTGCTAGAACCATGGACATAGGAATAAGTCCTATGTCCATGGACGAGATGAATATCATCTATGTATTTTCTTTATGCTTTATGGTATAGTACTGTATAGTACGTTTGCGAGAAGTGCCGCGAGTGTGTTCAATTACCGAAGAAGAAAAATAAAGTTGTAGACATTTACATAGTTCGTAATTATTGTGTACAATGTAATGCTTATGTTTATTTGTATTGTTCGTCATACAAAAAAGAGAAATAAAATTGAGGAATTTTCTACGTTCTGTAATTAAATACAGTATCTCAAGTATTTCTCAATGTTATACACATAATTTCATATTAAGCATAGAAAATAATGTCAAGTACGATAACCGGAAAGAATCTGTTACGACCCACTGGATTGCAATGTAAAAATCTTCAAGAATATTTAAAATCACGACCCCCGGAAGTGTTGAATAAACTCTATCATAATCCTCCAATTTGTTTGGCTGTCTTTCGTGAATTGCCCGTAATAGCTAAGCACTATGTTATGCGACTATTATTTGTTGAACAACCAGTACCTCAAGCAGTTATTGCTTCTTGGTGTTCCAAACTTCATTTTGAGGACCATCAAAAGGTAGTGTCGATATTAAATGAATTGAACGTGTGGAAGGAAGTTTCCATACCAGGAGGATTACCTGGATGGATTCTAAACACTACGTTTAAGAAAAACTTAAAAATTGTTTTACTGGGAGGCGGTAAACCATGGACCATGTCGAATCAAATGGAAACTGACAGTAAACCAAGAGACGTCGCATTCTTAGATTCATATGCATTGGAAAGATGGGAATGCGTTTTGCATTATATGGTTGGCTCGCAACAACAAGAAGGTAATTCATCTTAAGCAAAAGTAGGTACAAATGATAGCATTGAAAAACATTTAACTACATTGTTTAATAATTACTTTATAGGAATATCGGCTGATGCTGTAAGAATTCTTTTGCATGCTGGATTAATGAAAAGAGACGAAGCTGATGGAAGTCCAGTTATTACCCAAGCTGGATTTCAATTTTTATTATTAGAAACTGCATCGCAGGTAGCTAAGAACAGATTTATAAAATTTTTATTCTAATATACTTACGATAATTATAATAAATTATTATTTATACAGCAGCTATATATAATATTTATTTCCTTATGTCAGGTGTGGTACTTCATTTTACAATATTTAGACACAATAGAAGCAAGAGGTCTTGATTTAGTCGAATGCCTCACATTTCTCTTCCAATTAAATTTTTCAACACTTGGTAAGGATTATAGTACCGAAGGAATGTCTGAAGGTTTATTAACATTTTTACAACACTTACGAGAGTTTGGCTTAGTTTATCAAAGGAAACGAAAGGCTGGAAGGTACTGCTTACTTGTTTGTGCTTAGTGATCACTCTGGTATATGAAAGATGCAAACAAATTTTTACATGGGATACAATAGTGTATTCCTTTGTTTGATGCAATTTTCATTTAGAAATTTGTTCGTATCTTCTGTATACACTCTGCTGTTTTATATTAACAAAACTATGTTTTACATATTTAGATTTTATCCTACACGATTAGCACTAAATATTGCTACCGGACAAAACAAACCATTATCTAGAGATCCAGAAAAAGAGGGTTATATTGTTGTTGAAACAAATTACAGAGTATACGCTTATACAAATTCAAACTTACAAGTTGCCTTACTCGGTCTGTTTTGTGAAATGTTGTACAGGTATGTTCGAAAAAATTATATTTTATACATGCAGGAATTGAACGGAATAATGGAAATATTTTGTATATTGAAAAAGATCTTTATTAACCCTCGGACTGCGGATGTTCGAGCAGCGGCACGACCTACGAAGCAAGATCATTTTGATCCACTGTGCAAGTTTCTTATTCATGTACATTTCGAAAGTTATAAATGCAGAATTTGTGTTTGCTAGTATTTTATAACAATAGTACTTGTTACTACAATAGCTTGTAGTATTTGGTAAATAATAATGATGGAAGGTATGAAACACACATAAGTACATACACGTATCTACGTACATTATGTTGCACAGATTGGAGTATCTGTTGTGATCGGGTGATCACATCAAGAGTCGGGTAAAAATAACCCGGCATTCATTGAGCGAGGGTTAATATGAAGCAAGAGTACCTTTTACATTTAATAGATTGTTAATGAGAAATGTGATGAATCAATATCTTTTGTGCTTCGGATGATGATATTGAAAAACAGTAATTCACCTCTTCTATATGTATTGTATATTGTATGGTATACGTATAAGCTTTGCTTGTATTAGTAGACAGTGGATTTTATGCATTTATGGCAAAAATGGATAGACGTAATTTAAAACAGTGAAACCATCAGAATTAGAAGAATTTAAAAATACTGTTTGTATTATTTTCAATTTTTTAAACTTGCTAAAAAAGAAAATAAATTTCTATTTCATTCCAGTTTGTTGTAATTCACGTAGAACATTTTATTTTGCATAAAGATCCGCTGTCTATATATTAGTATCCTTTTGTAACTGTATCCACACATTTTCTGGATATTTTTATGAAATTCTTAAAACTCTCTTGCATATATTCATGTATTGGTTATTTAACTGTCAACAATCTATATAGTCTGAATGTTCTTAGGAATGAAATAATTCCAATTTCAAGTAGTGCTTATTGAAAAATTAAAATGTGTACAATTGAATGGCCACTGGTCTGAAAAATACAATACAGATTTATAAGCACTGTTTCCATTATTTTGTTCACCTCTCTTATAATGTGTCTATACATTTACTTGATTACTATTAATTAATCGATATTTTGTTTGTAGGTTTCCAAATTTAGTCGTATCAATATTAACAAGAGATTCTGTACGTCAAGCTTTAAAAAGTGGTATTACTGCGACTCAAATTGTAGGGTATGTTTTTCTAGATAATTTTCTTTGCATATCATTCAAAAATATGAAAGAAAACAGTTAATTTGCACCTTGCTATATTAACAGTTATTTGCAGCAACATGCTCACGGTAAAATGATAGAGGCAGGTCCTCCAGTTTTACCCCCTACAATTGTAGATCAAATTAAATTGTGGGAAAATGAAAGAAACAGGTTTATATTTAGCGAAGGTGTTTTATACAGTCAATTTCTCTCTCAGACTGATTTCGAAGTGCTCAGAGATCATGCCCTCTCTACCGGTGTGTTAATTTGGCAAAGCGAAAGGTAATTATATCTTATAAAATGGAAATTTTCTACTTTGTTTACAATATATAAAAACTTAATATTCTGATTATTTAGAAAACGGACCATGGTAGTTACGAAGGCAGGACACGACGACGTGAAAAAATTCTGGAAACGGTATTCTAAAGGTTCCAGTTAGTAAAACAAATGTTCTAAGAGTATGTGCCAGAGTGTGCGAAAAAACTTTACATTCAGTTATGTTGTATTTTTTTAACTTTAGTACTTGTAACATAAGTGATTTATTAAATATGTACACACCAAAAAGTAGTCTACATATACATAATTTAAAACTACATGCTACGAAGAAGGAAGTTCCAGTGACGTAGAATAAGAAATTGTATGTGTAAAAACAGAATTAGTAGATTTCTAACAAAGTGGTGGTGAATTGATGAATGAATAAGTGTTTTAGAAAGATAGTCATTCTTTACCTTTATTATATAATTATGATATTTTATCAATTTATACAATAGGTAAGTAGTAAGTTACTAACGTCAACAATTATTTTGAATTGTATCAAATCAAGTTTGTAAAATTTACCTGCTTATACAAGGTACATATAATATGTTCAAAAAGATTTGTAGTTTGTATAGTGTATGTTTAAACATACATTCCTAATGAATTAGCATCTTCTTTTTAAGGCAAAAAAGTACAATAAAGTTCGGAAATGGTATCATTTATATAATTTTGAGTACTCAATTGTCAATTATATCAATTTAATGTCAAGTAAACATTCGATAAAATAAATTGTCCGCACTTATTTTCGAAAATTTTATTATCAGTTCCAAGCATTAGAAGATTCCTCTTGTCAGCGCTGTGGTGCAGCTTTTGGTTTTGGCATTTTATTTAATAATCCCTGAATTTCTTTCTTCTCATCATAAGTTTTCCATAATTCATATAAATTAATTATATATCGAGCAATTTCTTGAATCTTTTCCATGTCTGCATTGAGTTCAGCAAACCATGACTTCACATCCTTTTGTAATATAACACAAGCTATTTGTAAACATCCTACAACAATATATAAAAATTTGAATTATACCTTATTTCAATACATCATTAACCCTTTGCACTTCTTTGTCGAGTGTGACTCGACATCAGCGAAAGAAAAATGTAAATGAAACGGGTTTTTATATTTATTTGGTTCTTCCTTTATTTATTTAACTCTAACTGTACCACGACCGGTCAAATGATCGCTTTCATATAGTTTATTTTAATTATTGATAGGAATGGGATCAAGTACCTCGCAAACAGGTTTGAACCTTGATTGATGGAATTCGAACTCTCTATAAGTACTTCGAAAAAAAATAGTACTCCCAAGTATACTCGAACCTTTGCCAGACAGTTTCGAACCCTTTACAAGTACTGTCGTAAACGTAAATAGTACTTGCAAGTATACTCGAATCTTGGTCGAACAGTTTCGAAACGTTCGAAATTTTTATGAATATCGTTATGAATTTCCGTATTCTTGCACACTCCGTGGCAACGTACGGCTGTTCCGGCGCGGCGTCTGTTTATTTTTTTTGTAAACACGCTGTGGAGATGAGAGAAAAAACGGGGTCTCATAATTTTACATGCTTCTACCGATGACTGTAGTTTGGAATGTACTTTGTTACAAAAACTGAGATATTGTATCGAACATTATCTAGGTGATGTCGAGAACAATCATTTGTATATGTTAACTGCATTATTGGATCCACGATTCAAAACATTAGCTTTTTCTAAAGATGAATCTATCCTTCGAGCACGGGATGCCTTGACTGAAATAGCCACTAATTATATTAATAATGATAATTCATCTACAACATGTGATAGTTCACAGATGCAGATGTCTGAAAATCGGCACAATAGCGAATTATCAATTTGGTCATCCTTTGACAATGATATAGCAATTACAAATAATACTGCTAATAAGTAGACTAATAAGTCTGCTGTGTTAGAAGTAGAAAATTATCTAAAATCACAATACTTAGAACGCAAAAAAGACCCATTATTATTTTGGCGTAAAAATTCAATCAAGTACCCCATTTTATCAAAAATTGCACGTGACTGTCTTTGTATAATGGCCACTTCTGTACCTTCAGAAAGAGTATTTTCAAAAGCAGGAAATATCATGGATAAAAAAAGAAATAGGGTAAAACGAAGTATTGTAAATGAAATATTATTCTAAAATAGTTACGAATTTAATAAAGAAAGTGCTTAAAACCTACTATGCAGTTCTGATTTCCCAGATTCAAGTACTACTTGTGAAAGTTTCGATTACTTTCAACATCGAAATACTTATAAGTATCTTTTCGAAACTTGTTTGTACTCATTCCGAGGTTCGATAACTACTTGTATACAATGAATACTTTTCAAGTATAATCATTGAAACTTTTATTGCTTTTAGGTAGTAATTGAAACTCATGAAATGAAACTTGGTTATTGAAATTGACTCGGATTCCCGAGTACATATTGAACTAGATCCCATCCCTAATTATTGAAATTATAAAAAGATGCTTCCATTAGAAATTATTTAATCAATTTCTTTATTCGAGCACGTATTATTATAAAAATTGTGAAAAATTAAATAAATTCAGATTTGTAATTTTTATGAAACAAAATATATCCGACAAAATCGCAACAAATTTTGAGAGCTATATTTCATATAATTAGTAAAGAAAACTGTTTAAAGTGAGTAGCAGTCAAGGAACTGTCCTCTGAAGTAAATTTCAAATAAAATACTTAAAATAGTAGGGAGTTGTTCGCAATAAAATTGAAAAATAATTTGGAGTGCAAGGGGTTAAAACATATAAATATATTATCTTACCAATTGCTATTTGATATGGTGGATATAGTAAACAAACATCTGTTCTCAAACTGTCATTAATTATACGCCAAGTAAGCGTTAATAACTGATCGTCTGGGCCCACATCTTGGATAAGCGTTAATAGTGGACGATATGGTTGATATACAATTAAACAACAATCTAAGTGTTCCATAAGATAAAATTCACATTCCAAAATATGATTTGTACGATATGGAAATTCTTGAGAATACGCATAATTAAATTTATTTTTTACTGAAAACATATGAAATGTTTATTAAAAATAACTCGTTTTGAATTTAATTAGATACATACCTACAGTTTGACAAGTTGTAATTAACCTAGTATTAGAAATAACTCCAAATTCTTCTACTTTTGATGCTAAAAAGACCGACGTAGGTGCTAGTAATAAAGGATCTATACATTTTAAGCTGTTGCGAGCATAAAACCTTTTAAAATAAACAGTGGCTGTAGCTATAACTTGTTGCCTGAGTTTTAGTTGTTCACCCAATACTTGAATCACTAAACAAATAAAATATTATTATAAAAATATTTTATTGTAAAACAACTATATTTAATTCTGTATACTTTATGGTTAAGGGGACCATAATCATTTTATTTAATTCAATTTTTATATTAACCCTCTGCACTCTGAATTATTTTTCAATTTTGTTTCCCTACTATTTTAAGTGTTTTTTGTTTTTAGACTGTGGATCTTTATGTAAAATAAAAATGTTCTCCATTGATTGTGGGAAGCAGGAATAAAATAAAAATTGATTTCATCGCTTAATGATTTTGTTATATTAAAAGAGCAACATTATGATATTATGAAATCTTTCTAATCCTTTACTGTTTTATATTTCACCCAACACTCTTCTTCATAAATGCATAAAGATCCGCAGTCTACTAATTATATTAAATATAGCTCTCAAACTTTGTTGTAATTTATACTTGTTTTTAACTAAAAAATAAGAAATTAACATACATTACATTTTTCTTTCTTTGATGTAGAGTCACACTCGACAAACGAGTGCAAAGGGTTAAGTTGCATTGGTATATAGTAGATACATGATTAATAATAGATTAACTGTGTAACTTACAATTCGAGAAAAAGATAAATAGTTTCTGATATTCTTCTTCCGTTAAAATAGAAAGATCATGTTGCCGTTCCCGAACGAGGTCTTGTTTATCTAGAAGCCATTGTTGACTAAAACATAAAATATTTCGGTAACTTGTGAAGTAAGATTCTAATATCAAATTCTCTAGAAATATGTCTTACTGGTGTGAACTTTGCCAAAAATTGCCAGCCATATTATTGTTACATTAATTGTTGTAACAAGAAACTCAGATTTTCCACCGCTGGAAGTCTTCCCGACTGCTTCCAGATTTATTTAGTACCGAATCGATTTATTTCACTTCCATTTATTTCAATCGTGGCATGCTTATTTGTTTCGGTGTCAATTTCTGAAATGTCGATACATTTTCATGGTCACTGGTATAACATTTATATTTTTGTTTTCACGAGCCACTATTTATCAAGAGAACGTTTTTGCATTTAAAAAAATGTTTACTGATTTCGGTGGATCTTGAGAGTGACTGTACTGGACTGTACTGATCGCAGAAAAAATATCTCGTCTGATTCACTATTTCAAAGTTCCCTATGTATGCGATCAGCCGATTTGCTGACTTGTTCAACACTTGTTCAACTAAATTTTACCAATCGAAACTATATATCACTATATATATATATATATATATATATATATATATATATATATATATATCGAAAGCAATGTGTATAAAAAGATGTAGGGAAAATCAAAATTTGGAATATTGACGCAATACGATTGTCCAAAACGAAATAGAAACTTACAGCTTTCCACTATGTGCCCGCGCATTCAAAATTCTAGTATAAAAGAAAACGCATAAAATTGATGAAATGATTCATGAAATAATTTAATAAAAAAAAAATATATGGATCAATATATATATCTTTTTATACGTGGGAGGATAACAATGAAGTATAATGTCCAATGTTTCGCATTTATCGATTGCAAAATAAAATTTAGATACCTGATTATTTCATTGCAATCTTAAACTGTTATTGTAAATTGTATTGTTTTTATAACGTCTACTTTGAAGATTAATGTTTTAAGATTATTATTGGTTCGAAATTTGTAATCCTTGCGTAAAAAGTGTAATAATACCCGCGATATAGTTTTCATGACACCGTTTTATTTTTAGTCTAGCGTATAATTACGGTACAGTATTTTTGACGTTAATTTGCGCTATCATCGATCCGCAATTACGACTTAACATCGGCCGAATAAATGTATCGGAAAATGAATGTTCCACGTTCAGGGACACGTTTAAATAAGGATACGCAAGCCGATAAAAGCAGCAAAGTCAATACTGCTTTATATAAAATAATAAATTACAATGTTCTAATCGCATAGCTAAAACCTTGAGGAATTATAGGTCGGTATTAATAAATTCTCTAAATAAAAAAATGATAAAATCCATAATCACCAATAAGTGGAACAATTTGCACAACGATTATAAACATCTCATAGAATTCTATACGAGTTTAATAAGATCAAATTTAAAAATAAAATCCATAATAACCAATATAATAAGTAGAACATTTATAAAATGCTCAACTTATACCTTTGTGCAAACGATTATGAATATCTCATAGAATTTTAGACGAGTTTTAAGTTTTAAGACCTTTGTTCTTTACATTTCAGACAATATTAAAAATATACATATATATTAGTTTTTTATACGAAATATGTAAAGAATTGAATTGAAAAATAAAAATAACTTTCACGATAACCATAATTTAATTTTTAAGATATAAATGTTCTACAATATATACCATATATAATATACAATATAATTGAATTTTAAATTCTATGAGATGTTTTTGTGCAAATTGGTATAAGTTGAGCATTTTATAAATGTTTCACTTATTGGTTATTATGGATTTTTTCATTTTTAAATTTGATCTGATTAAACTCGTATATATATGTGATTGTTCTATGTAATCTCGCAGGAGTAACTGTTACGTGTATTGTCCGCCATAGAGACGTTAGCACGCTTAATTATTAACAAGACTGTATGGGTAGTATCGATGAATGAATCCTGTTGCGCAGACCGGTAGCTTTCATTGTAAAAGAGTCGATAGCTACTGTATAGCATGTATAGTCCGTCAGGCTCGCGGGGTGAAC
This sequence comes from Lasioglossum oenotherae, assembly GCA_028455765.1. Classification (NCBI taxonomy): domain Eukaryota; kingdom Metazoa; phylum Arthropoda; class Insecta; order Hymenoptera; family Halictidae; genus Lasioglossum; species Lasioglossum oenotherae. Next base: position 6,365,314 of record CM052291.1, on the reverse strand, counting down.
GTCAGTGCGCGAGGTTCGCTCGCGATATTTTCCGTGATTTAGCGAGTAGATTGTAACCAAAGAGGTCTTAGAATACGGTTATAGTTGTATACGATGGTTGGTGTCTCGATAACGTATGATTTTTCGAAGAATATGCAGGAGAAGAAATGTTTTCAAAACGAAAGCGACGGTCGGTAAAACTGAAGGGAGCAGGCGTGGACTGTGGATTTGAGTCGGGCGTGGGGATGAACTCTACGGGGAATGCGAGAGGGAGGAGGACTGGGGCGCTTCCTGTGGTTGGCACTAGCCTAAAAAAGCTCCATAAACAGAATCGCGGCCGAATGTCTTTTCAATGTAACGAAAATGGTGAAGTGTGGGAAAAGGTGGGCATTGAATAAAGGCTTCGACAGCTCGAACCATGACAGAGGCGTCAGAGGAGTAAGTAATACTGTAATGCCTGCGGTACATCCTGACGATTGTTCCGCTTCGAAACCTGAAATGTCCGTGCCTATGGCTTTAACTCCTCTGCTCTCCTCGATATCACGTTCGTAACGCGGATCCTGACAGTTCTGTCTGACCTCGTCTCGCCTTTTCTCCTGTCAACATTTTCGCCACCCACCAGTAGTCTACATGTTTCGTACATGTCTCAACAATTTTCTCAACCCTCGAAATACATACAACTAAAACCCACTTCTGAGATGTGTCATTCTTGTTGGGAATCTGTACAAAATCTACACACGTAAACGTATGATTTTGGCCGGAGTGTTTGTGTGTTCCTATGCCTGTGTAGGGGTGACCGTTCATTCATTAAATCGATGTCAGCGCGTAACATCTGCTATTTCGTTGTGTGTAACAGCAATTTTTCGACTTCACATACGTGCATTATCGGTCTTGCGCGTTTTTAAACTATGTGCGCGATCGTTTCGATGTTTAAAGAAATTTTTCAATTCCTTGCCAAATGTAAAATCGTTGAAAAAATCACATTTTTCCCAAACATTCTCTTGGCATATACATGTTTTGTATAATTCTACATTGCTTGTCCCATATTAAAATATATTATCGATTTTCTTTGCGATAAAAAAAGTAGTGTATTGGTTTTTCCATTGAGTAACATAGCGTGTATGCGTTATTACCTTTCGTTTTTTTTCCTTCTCTGGTTTAATAGCCATTGAAGAGAAGTGCTATTTTCCAAATGTACAATATTAAAATTTGTATTTGTTAACTTGTAACATTTTACTTTTTAGTGGTAACTATCTGGTGAGGGTTCGTGCCCAGGTAATGACAAGGGATGATAGTTCCGGTGGTTGGGTTCCTTTAAGCGGCGGTGGTTTAGCTAATGTTTCGGTTAGAAGAAGAGCTACTTCTTCAGGTGGGCATCAGTCTAATAATACCAACGGGTCTGGTATTTCTACTTCGACTGTCGTACCCTCTACTACGAACTCTACGCAATCTGTATCAACTGCAGCTGTCACTACAACCCAAAGTCATGGATCTTCAAGCAGTTCGCCGCTTGGTGCGACAAAGAAGAGGCACGAGTATCTTATTTATGGGAAACGAATCACTGATCAATCAGTAATAGACACAATTTCTAACAACTAGACTGCGGATCTTTATGCAAAATAAAAATTGACTGCATCGATTGTAAGAAACAGAAACTAAATTGGATGTTGTATCAACATCTTCAATTTTGAAAATTTTCAATTTCATCTTCTCAATTTTCCTATAGACGCATAAAGATCAGCAGTCTACTAATAATGTTTAAATATAATCTACTGTAATCAGTTCTTTTGACGCATCGTTATCTTCTCATAGGTTGTTCTTAGCTGTACAATTAAAAAAGATTTTGAATATAATAAGGTAATGCCAACTTTTCATCACTGGAGGACAGGGGAGAAAAGGTTTGGTTTAACGTTTCAAACAGCTGCTGATGCAAGAGCTTTTGATAAAGGTGTTCGTACGGCTGTTGAAGAATTATTAGAAGGTAGTTTGCAATTTTGTTAGCATCTTTTACTTAATCGAATCGAATTGAATTAACCCTTTGCACTCCAAATTATTTTCCAATTTTGCTGCCAACAAGTCCCTACCATTTTTCCATCTACCATTTAAGTGTTTTATTTGAAATTTACTTCAAAGGTCAATTTCTTGACTGCTACTTATTTCAAACAATTTTGTTTACTAATTATCTTAAATATAGCTCTCCAACTTTGTTGTAATTTATATTTGTGGAACTTATATTTGGTATTTAACTAAAAAGTAAGAAATTAAATAAATAAAGGAAGAACCAAATACATATAAAAACCCGTTTCACTTACATTTTTCTTTCTATGATATCGAGTCACACTCGACAGAGGATTGCAAAGGGTTAATATACAATTGTGTTTTCGCTTAAATTTATATTATATTAATTTACTTATTATTTTACTGCTACTTTCTATGGAATGTACAAATGGTAAGAATACTAGAATGTTTGCAATATTCGCTGAATCGAAATGAATAATGAAACCATTATTTTACATAATAATTTCACAAATTTTATTTCTAATTTAGGATTGGCTAATTCAACGTTATGCGGTAATTCATTAGATGCCGGCGATGAGGATGTTTTTATGGTATGTATTACAAGCGATCTTCACAATGTATATTTTCGAAAATATTCTACAGTTTTTCCAGTATTCTAAAACAAAATTTTCTTTATTTTGTAGACTTTGAACTTGCCTGCGGAACCGCCGGAGCCACGTCTGTCGTCAGAAACATCTCGTAGTATAGTTCGGGAGACTAATTGTCACTCCCAGTGTTCAGAGTATCCTGATTCACACAAACCTATCCATTATATTGATCCATCTATAAAAGCACCATCGCAACATCCTTTGGCAGCATCAACTGCCGATGCTGGATCGGATAACTATCCTTACGTGCAGCTCACAACTCTTAATCACGAGTATTTATATCCTATTATCGATGATCATAAAGGAGATCGGTTAGATAGATCTAATACTGGCGGTTCTTTGAAGAAGCCAGATATTATAGTATCTGAACCCACGAAAAATACTATGAATCGTAATATTCGATTACGATGTAAACATTGCCAAGAGCTTTATACGGAACAGCATAATCCGAGAGGATCGTGTGAATATGCACCTGATCCTGTTAAACGCGGAATCGCAAAAATTTCGTGTCTGTCATGTGCTCAGGGAATGCTGTACCATTGTATGAGTGACGCTGAAGGTGATTTCTCTCAGAATCCTTGCAGGTGAGGATTTAATATCTCTCTCTCTCTCTCTCTCTCTACTATGTAATTATTAGGCTGCAGATGTTTATGCAATTTTCAATTTTTTGTTGGCAAATTTTGAGAAAGTGGAAACAGATAAAATTTTATTTTCTATGGTGGTGGCCTTTTTAGATTTGAGATAAATTAAAATCGTACTAGTCATATTTTACATCCTAGTATTTTTGAAAACTTTCAAAAGCCATAATTGCATAAAGATCCGCAGTCTAGTAATTATCTTATAAAAAAATCTATATAAAGTCAGGGACAAAATTAAGTGGATACCCTTCCAAATCCGTAAATAATTTTTTTCGAATTGGACCGAATGATTTTTTCAGAATTTTGTTTACCCGTTATTTAGCAACCGAATGTTTCTAACATGTGAAATAAAAGCTCAATTGAAAAAGCTCATTTTTTTAAAGGATGTCTATTTAATATGCGACGCAAACATTTTTTATTTTGCTTAAAGATCTGCAGTCTATTAACGAATAATTATGTTACCACTCTTTATTTTTGGTAATGTTACTAATACTTGGGAGTACATCGTAATGTACTAAATAAATATTAATTTGTGTAGTTGTAGTACAGAAGAAGGATGTGGACGCAGATGGTTTGGATTGGCATTATTGTCACTGATCGTTCCTTGCTTGTGGATTTATCCTCCGCTGAGAGCTGTTCATTGGTGTGGCAGGTCCTGTGGAATGTGCGGGGGACGTCACCATCCGATGGAATAACTGGAGGAACCCTTTGATATCTCTCCTGTATACTCAGTCGAATCAGCCAACTTTTCTTCATCACGTGGTACTGTAGCCAATGTGTACGAATGTCACGATTTGAGTATGGGTCGTTGTCAGAGGTATCAAAGGGGTAGACAGCTTCCAGTACATGCACTTATCCATCAGCGTCGTGTCTGAACTAATTCGTTTAAAAAAAAAGAAGGAAAACGACAAAAAAGATATGAGCACAAATTATCGCATTTAGCCGTAATATCATGTATATTCCATACATTTTGTATATTTTATTAGCAAACTGCATTATTTAATCACATCTGTACATTAAACAGTTTGAGAATGGACGTTGTTTAACATATACTCTGAATGATTGGTCCACAAGAATAGTATTTGAACTGACCAACTATTTGTGATACACGGTGCGGGAATTCAGTCAAGATGCGAGATATACAAAATCTTTTATTCCCAATTTGAAAGCTAGTTTTTGCCTTGTGTGAACTCTCTTTATAATGAAGAAACTGGTAAAGGAATCGTTTGCTACACGATCACAGACTTCTTGATTTTGTGGTAATTCAATTCAAGATATTATTTATTTATTCTTCTTGTACATTTGTTTTAGAAATTTAAAGTGATTACATATTTATCACTATAATACACGTTATTCGAATTCTTTTTTGTTTTTTAAGATAGATGTTTTGATGACTTCATATTTAAATCCAGTGCCGACAATATTTGTAATATATGTTTTTTTTTACATAATCCTCTTAGGACGAAATTGCACGAATTCAATTTATTTGAATTAAGAAGTAGAAACCAATGTATATCTAATTTTTAAGTTTTAGGTTTTACGACGGAGGAAAGAGTAATGGTTTTGAATCTATTTCATTGATTAGCGTAAACTGGTTGTCAAAAGTTATAGTTGCACTTTCACAAATAAGTATCGAAATTAATGTTAAAAGTTGTATCATGTTATTAAAAGAGATTATAGACAGTCATCCAGGAATAACAGTGAATGTCTATAGTGAATAATTTTTTTATTGTCGAATGCAACATTGTTTCGAAGGCTCCTTATATTGTGCTCTTTGTATTTTTAAAATATCATTAATATTTATATAGTGATTTATCCGTTAAATAGAATTTCTTATGCTACTATGTTGGCGTAACGTTAAATGCTAACTAATATCAGTATTTACAAGCATGGTACTTTTTCAGTACTATTAATCTTACTGTTTCATCATGCACAATGGAGATAAGTTAAAGAATTGTCATATACATATAATATTTATTAGTTTGAGGCTTATTACTCGTTGGAACATATATTTCTGATTTAAAGCTGAATGACAAATTTGAGTTACATAAATATTGTAAACCTGTATCTATATTGAAGTTAAAACATCTTTTGCTTTTTATGGAATGCAGTGTATGGTTTGCAAATCTAAATCTCTATTTTATAATGTATTATAGTCTTGTAACATATGTATCAGCATTGTTAAAAATTTCTAATTTACATCTACTTGTACTCTTAATTATTTTTCTAATTTTAATAGTAATTAGTAGATAGTTCATTTTATTCTATACTATGTATTTTATATAATTATTGAATGGTAATGCACACCATTTTTGAATGTTTAGGAAATTAAGATGCTTTTGAAAGAAGGATGCAGATGGTTTTTAGCAATAATTCTGCTTATTATTGATCTTTATCGTACATTCTTTATTACCAGCTTTAAAAACCATGATACATATGGTTGTAGAGTCTCGTGCTCTCGAAGGATCTGACTTTTATATCTACATTTTAATTGAAACAATGTTAAATCTGAATTTATTAAAATGCAATATGAATAATTAAATGTACCATTATGAGCATAGATATCTTTTTGCTCGGTGTACGTGAGCATAGTTTTTTTTGCTCAGTGTACGTGACCATAAATATTAATGCAGGGAATCTTATTACAATTTTCAATCAAAGTTTTGAAAATGACATGATCAATAATGATTCAATAATCATGTTATAACTGTTGTAGAAAGTTTTTACATTATTTTTAAGATGCATTTCATAATGACTAGACCATTGAATCGGATGTAACTTTAAAATATTGAAGTATGTAATTAATTATTGTATCCTTAATTCATTAAATCACCAATTTTTGCAGAAATTTAGTTATTAAAGAAAAAAGGAAAGGAAAGATTTTGAAGTGGAAGACAAGAAATCAATATTATTATTTTGTAAATTTTTTGTTATGTTTAATGTTTCTAGTCCAATAATAGTAATGTATTTTTAGTTCATTTTAAATTGAAACAATTTCTTATTCTTTTGTATCAAAATTTTTTACTTGAAATTTATAAAAAATATATGTATAGAATTGATAAGTCTGTATAAAAGATATATAATTTCTTCGAAAAACTCTAACATATATTTCATGTTTATCGTACTATATACATTTGTATTTAATTTCAGTTTATTTTCAAAATTTTCAATTGTCAAACACGTGTTTCCTAAAGTTCTGTGGCATAATTAAATGCTTCAAACTAGCACAACACGATTTTATATTTATATATTTGTAAGTTGGTTTCAAGAACTCAGTTAATAAGATCCATAATATTCATATATATCCCTGAGCTCAGTTTCTTTAACTTGTATGTTCAAGTAATTGTTCTAAAATAATATTACTAGAATTTTGTCTTTTAGAATTTAAAGATATAGATACAATTACATTTGTTAAAATGCAATAGCTTTGTTACATAAATATTAATATATTCACTGTCATATTCTCGTTTTACAGTATATTGTACTACTCTTTGCATTAAGGTGTAGTATTAAAAATAAAAGTAATGATATTTTTTACAGTTATATATATATTTATCTTCCATTAGGATATATATATATATATATATATATATATATATATATACCTTTAGCTGTAATAAACCAAATAGAATTCATTACAAGTATTTTCATGAATATTAACTTCAATTATATATTTCGAAAAATATATATACGTGCTATGCATTCTTAACAAATATATTTGAAATTTTACTTAGCGAGCTTAGGGGGACATTACATAAAAAATAAAATATAATTTGGCTTCTTATGTATATGTATGTGACATGTAATTTAATATAAATATATTGTGTGAATCTGAATATGCCAGTGAGGCAGTATTTTTGCAAAAGAATTCTATAGAAACTTGTGTAACTATAAATATACAGAAATTAAAAAAGAAGAACTTTATTTAAAAATTTGTCAACTATATGTAAATATTAACTTGTTTACTGCCATAGCAATTAATAGTTTAATTTTCGATAGTAAACAAATTATCTATGTTTATCGATTCAAAGTATTCCACTTTTGATATATAGACAGTTTCTTTGTGTATGATATTTCATTAAATATTATCATTGTTTAGTTATGAATAAGTACAAAAATTATTTTTTCAATAAGTCCGTTGTGATGACTCGTACCAAATGAGAAATAAAATGTAATCATCTTCACAAATGTAGTTTTGTACGACATAGCGTGACTGTATGAATGTACTTCTATTTAAATTCTTTTTATTAAAAAGAATGAGTGCATAGTGTGATGATTGCTCTGAAAAATGTTATTTCGACGTTTGTCATCGTCATCAGCGCCCATCGTGCGGTGATCGGTGCTCCCCCCATCCTGGACATGCCCCCATATGTACGATTTCAGGAAAACGAGGGAATCCCGCCAGCGGGAATCGAAACCCGCGATTGGTGGTAGCTAATGCGCGCACCCACAGAACCATCCGACTTTTCCTAATCTCCATACACATTTGGTGTTTGGGGGGTCCTGATCCCACAATAATGTAAATGCTGCAAGATTAACGAATATGATTTTAATTCAAAGATTCATTATATCATAAATGTTTAAATCTTGTATCATTGTAATTAAAGGTATGTATCATAATCCAAATGTATAAGAAATAAATATATTGTACCATGATGAAATGTCATATAAACTAAGTTTGTTGCTCTAAAGGTTTACGAAATATATTAAAGTACTTTCTGAAAAAATGCAGTGTTATTCTCCTTTTGCCAGTCACTACAGATATTCAAGTATACGATCTTTAATTGAATTTGTTTGCAACAATACATATGTATAAAGTATTATATTGTACCATGATGAAATGTCGTATAAACTAATAATTTTGTTGCTCTAAAGGTTTACGAAATATATTAAAGTCCTTTCTGAAAAAATACAATGTTATTCTCCTTACACCAGTCACTACAAATATTCAAATATACAATCTTTAATTGAATTTGTTTGCAATAATACACATATGTATAAAGCTATAACTAACTATATATGTATAAATGTAATATATATATATACACATTACTTTAATTAGGATGTACAGTATACGTTAATGTGGAGCTGGCGTATGACCATCTACATAGAAATTCCTTGTTGCTTGTGGCAACTCCAATTCTATACCGTCTAAGTTTCTCGTTAATATAATTTGGCAACCTAAAAGTAAGAAAACATATTTTAATATTTTTAGGTAATTTTTTATGGGTAATTAAGGGGTAGGCAAAATTACAAAATCCATCCGATTTAATCTACTTCTTCGGTGAATATAAATTCTTAACTGTGATAACCAGACTGCGGATGTTATGCATTTATGACAAAAATGGGTGGATGTAACTCGAAACAGTAAAAACGTTACAACGATTTAAGGAAATCCATATGTTATTTTCAATTCATCACAATTATTAAAGTTAGGAGGATATTTTTGTATGGTTCCTGCATCTTGTAAGTGACGAAGAAAATTTATATTTTGCATAAAGATCCGCAGTCGAGTGATAACAATGTGATTTCTTCAATGGCCAAAATTTATATTTTATCTACTCTATGTCTCAGGCTTTTCTCTCTGAATATTCGCTGCATGTTTTCCAAGTAACAGTAAGGAAAGATCGATAATTAGTTACAAAAATTATCCTGAACGATGCTGTGGAGATTGTACTTGTTGGTCATTCCAAACAATTCTGCTAGACCTTAGTCTCTAAGATATCTGCGATATTTTCAACACTTGTCTAGCGTTCGTTAGATTTAAACTACGTTTAAAGTTTCCCTTAATTGTGAGTAGTATTATAATTAAACTCCAGATTTTGAAAATGAGCGAGTGCAATTTGGAACAGTGAAAATATTAAAAGACAAGGTGTATGAATATATTATTTTCACCACATTAAAATTATTAATGAAGAATATAAATTTATATTTAGCTCCTGCGTCTTGCAATTGATGCGCAAATTTTTTATTTTGCATGAACATTCAGAGTTTAATTATAATATTTTAGAGATATACATGTATATTAAATTAAATATAACTATAGTGTTACGGTATGCCACAGAAATTTTTTTAAGAATTTAGCTCAATGATGCATGCGCAAATTACACCTCATAAACGTAAAAATAGGAGTTTTGAGTGCGATAACAGTATAGATTGATCTTTTATCTAGCATTTTTGATTACTGAAAGACCCTATCGCATGCATTATCGAGAAATAAGAAGGTACATCCCGAATCCCGCATCCTTGCGATCCTGAAAACACGAAACTACCCCCTTAAACATGTAGAATATATCTTCAATTACCCAATCGTGAATTCTCTTTTAAAAATGGTGCCAAATCTAACAGATCTTCTTCCTTCTCTTCAGCCATTGGTAATTTATCTACATAATCATGATGTACATACACGTGACATGTAGTACAAGCAAGGGATGCTTCACAAGCTCCTTCCATCTCGATTCCATGTCTATGAGCTAAATACAATACATTGTCTCCTACTTTTCCTTTCACTGGTATCTTCGTTCCTGTCTTATCAATAAATGTTACATTTACACTAAAAAAAAATAGCAATCAATCATTTCAATGAAGTATTGTAAGATCATTCTATATATTGAGATGGTTTTATATGATATTTTTATAGTAGTTTATAAAGTATACTAATTTTACCTACATATCAGCTTCTGTTTTTGGATCTTGCATTTCATATTCACCGTGACATGAATCTAAAAATGTATAAATATATATGAGTGTTTCAAAGTGAATTCGAGTTTTATATTTGTTTACATCGTGTTTAGCGACATCTAGATACATTGACATTTCGTAAAAAGTAATTGTATATTTACATTTCGACGTATGGAATTCGAGAGCTGGTGTAGTTATTAAGTGATTGACTGGTAAAAATGATTTTTGTATTACATGTTTCCATGATACAGGCCTTAGAATAAATGTCATTTTTGTTGTTACTTTGGTTCCAATTCCTGCTCCAATTTTACGAGGATACCGCGCAGCGCACGTTACACAAATAAAAATATTCTTTATTCCACTGATCATAAAAGACAAAGACTGAAAACTTGTTCAATCATATCACTATGTTCTGTCCAAGATACAGTATATCACCCTCTCTGGTATACGTATACCAGATAGCACACCGGCTCGATTTTAGCCGGGCTCTTGTGCGCGAAATGGTGCGAATTTTACCTGCAGGGGGCTCGAGCCCAGGGCCTGCCGGCCGGGCCGGTGTTCGGCCGATTTGCAAGATTGCAAGGGTGCGGAATTCGCGTTTTCATTTCGTGATAACACAAACACGGGTTTTTTCAGTAGTCAAAAACGCCAGATAAAAGATCAATCTAGGGAGCAATCGCCCTCAAAGGTCTTATTTATTAACTTATTATACAGTAGAATTATTGCACAGTAGAAATTTACTAACGACATTTGCCACATTGATGCGACCCGCCCTGTGTCGTGCATGCGCGAGAAGAGTTGGGCTCAATCGAAGCACTGATTCGCCACATTAGTGTGACCGTGCTGGCCTCTCAAAAACAGGCTAAATGTGCGTATGCCTCTCTTTACTGTTGTGGCACGGCCTACTCTGGGCAAACCATTTTTATAATGGTAAAATTTATTATGAATTGCAAGTGATTTTTTAAATAATATTCATACTACAATATGACTGAATACGACATATATTCGTTAGTATTATCACCGACGAGATATAAGGATAGACCTATCATCTTATGGGACTTCGTATCCACGCTATGAATTACCGACTGTGCAAAAAAACCAGAGGTTTTCGTATGCCCTCTACAATTTAGAGTGGTGAGTTTAGGAATTACGTAGAATTTCAATTTTTATTTTTTTTCAATTTTTACCTCGTCTGTGCTACCACTAGCCACTAAGAAAGCTGTCAGCACAAACGAGATAAAGGAATCCTATTCCTATATCCCGTTTGTGCTGTCAGCCTATTTTAGCTGTCAGCAGCCCCGACGAGATCCTGCCTGGGGCTCCAAAACTGAGTTGGTAATACAGGAAATGATAAGAAAAAGAGGCCATGTGGCCTCAGCAAAGATGGCCGAAAAAATACATTTGGTGATAGGTCTATCCCATGGATATAGGAATATATATCCATGGTCTATCCTGGTCTATCCTTATATCTCGTCGGTGGTATTATATTATAATGTTTCTAAATTATGATTTGTCTACTGCGTCGCTTCTCGAACTTTCATAGTTCTAGGATTAATTGTATATATATATATATATGTATATATGTATATATAATTTGGCGGGTGTAAATTCATATGGCGCGAATATTTAAATAATAAAAATTGCGTTCATGAAATAGACTTCTATAGAAATACAATTTTTTGTAATTTTTTAAGTAAATTCAGAAAAAAATACTGCAACATAGAAAGTTGTCTGGATTAAGATTTAAATTTTGTGGGCGAACTTGTAGAAAAGAATACTGTTGTCTTTTTCCACATGTTGCGTATAATAGTTTAACTAATAGATATATTAAGATAAATAACATTTATTAGATAGAGGCTTTTAAAAGACTCTGATTAAGTAGTTAATAGACACTGACATAAAATCTTTATTACAAAAAATAAATTAATTCATTCTACATACAAAAATACATGACTAATATTAATAATACTCTCTACTCGGTGATGATTTAATAATTATACTGCTATTGATGTTCCCTATTATCAATGCATGACAATGATGACACTGGTAAAATTAGTAATATATAATGTACAGTACATAATATGTAAATGTCAGGAATCTTAATTCCGACATAAATTTTCGAAATGTATGCTTTAAATTATAATATGTTGTTTAAAAATGTCTCGTGGATAAGAGAATGTTTACTAAGACTTAATTAAAAATTGATATAAAATTTTTTTCAATCAAATTAATCGTAGCAGTCTGTATTTTAATAATTATACTTGTGAGTATATTACACGCGTAGCTAAACTTATAAGATAAATTATGGCTTCTTATTCCATTTACAGAATTTACAGAATGTTTACCTGTAAATGAAATTAATGTAAACTAAATGTATATGAAATGAAATAAACATTTTATCTGTACGTGCTCAAAAGCTTTCGATAAAATTAACAAAAAATTTTGTACATTTAATTTTTTAATTTCTGAATACCAAATCAATATAAACTTTTCCAAATTGCAAATATTAATATATATTAATTTTGTAACTTGACGTTAGACATCAAGCATAAATGTTGAATTTTTAAATCAATATAAATGCAAATAATTGCAAATCAATATAAACTTTTCCAAATTGCAAATATTAATATATATTAATTTTGTAACTTGACGTTAGACATCAAGCATAAATGTTGAATTTTTTATGCATAAGTTTTTCTATGATAAAGTCACATTTTGTACAACCTTAATACAATTCTCCTTACAAATATTTCCCTTAGAACATAAAATCATGAACAATTTCCTAATACTCGAAAGCATAGTTTGATATTTTAAATCAAAAGATAATTGTATTTATTGTACTACAACAATTTCATTTTTCTCTTGAAGTCTTTGAAGACTTAAAGTCTATAAAAGACCTATTACAGATCCAGTCTTGCATTATAATATTATGTCGTAACGTTCGGTGAAAATATGTGACTACGAGTTTCTATCTCACTTATATCGGAGTACTTTTTTTTATGCATTCAATATAGACAATTTATAAAATTATGCGATAATTAATCATCGTAAAAATGATTTTTTCTCTCTCTTTCTCTCTTTACAATTTTATTTGTTCTCTAACTAACGTATAGATCTAGATTCTTATCTATTAATCTATCTATAACCGGGAAATTGTACTTTCGTATTTGCTTTTAAAATTACATTGACGTTTGCTGTCGCTATGATGAAATACAGCAAACGAACATTAATAATTCTATAAATATACATATATCAATTTTAACTTATTGGTCCCTAAAATAAAAATCTTCTAATAGTGTTGTACTAATAGTGTTCATCTAATAAAGTGCTTTAAATTAAAAATATCTAGCCTCTTCTAACTACGATTTGCCTTTAACCTACCAAAGCTATATTGCATACTAAAAGTATTAATACATAATTCAACATTTACTTTTGTACTTCAGTGCAAGTCGCATTTGTTCCATCCTTTCTGTATACTGACACTCAAGTTCTTTAAGCTTTGTTGCTACTTGTTCTTCTTGAGTACTAACGATTGCGTCAAGCTTTTGTTGTACTTGATTCATGGCTCTTTTGTATCCTTCTTCTATACGTTTAATTTCTTGTAACAAGAACTTTTCTTTATTTTCTGCATACGCCTGAAAGAATTTGTGTATTAAATTGAAAACTCTAAGATAATGATTAGTAGACTTTGGATCTTTATGCATTTATGGCTTCTGAAAATTTTGATATATTTCAGATCTACATAGGAGCTACTACCACTGAAAATAATATTTTATTTGGTTCCCCCTTCTTAAAAATCATCTGGAAAAATTGCAAATTGCATAAACTTCCGTAGTCTAATGATAAGCAATGAATATTCTTCTTATTTATTTTGAAACTACAAAATTACCTTATAATTGTTCGCGATCTTTTTGGCTGTTTGATACTTATGTTTCAACGTATCGATATTACTTTTCATTTCTTTCTCCTTCTCTTTCAACGTTGTTATTTCTGCTTTCAGATTTTCTTCGCTTTCTTGTAACTGTTTTAACTTCTCGTTCATCTCAGCTTCTTTATCTTTTATCTCCCTAATCTCCTCAGCCCATTTAGTCATTACCTGAGCCATTAGATTTCTCTCTTCCTCCACATCATTCTCTTTTTGCTGTAACTCTTCCTGTAATTGTTTGATTTTCAACTGTCGTGTTAGCAATTCTTTGCAGTAAGTTTCAAGTTTGCCTTTAATCATTTGACTAACAAATTGCTCCTTCGCTTTGAAAGATGAATGAATTTTTACCTTTTCCGTGAGCATCGCTTCTTTTAAAGTTTCCACTTCCTGCGTTTTTTCACTACATCTGTTTTGTAACTCTAATAGAACTATTTTATACCGCTCATCTAATTCCTTTCTCTTCTCACGATGCCGTTCCTCTATACCCCTAAGCTCTTCCACTACTTTCTGTTCCATCTCTTCGCGGACTTCTTTTATCATAATTTCCTTTATCTTTTGAAAATCTGTACCGTCATTCGAACTGCGTGGGGATAGATTTAATTCAGCCGATACTTGTTTTTGGTTTTTAACATATTGCTCAAATTGTTTAGCTTGATTTTTCAGCTTTAGAACAAGTTGATCCCGTTCTTCCTTCAGTTTTTCAAATTCCTTTAGCCTTTCCAGCTCCTCATCTTTTCCTTGCAAATCTTTTTCCAATTGTTTGATTTTTTGCTCCATTGCCGCATCATTCTTTCTTCCAGTTTTTAACAAATCTTTGTAATGAGAGAGTTCTTTTTCTAGTTTGCATTTGGAAGTTAAAGATACCTCGCTAGTCTTTTTTAATCGATTTTCAAAGCTTCCATTTAGTTTTTTAGTTTCCAATAATTCGGTTTCTAACTGGGAAACCTTTTCCTTGTAAATATTTCGTTCATTGAATAAATCTTCGTATTTGCTTTTTAAAGTTTCGTTCTCCATATGATACCGAGCCACTTTTAATTTTACATCGTCAGAATCCTCCAGTTTCGAGCTTCTCTTGATGCTCAACATTTCAGAATCTAGTTTTGAAATTTTAGCTATTAGATCGTTTCTTTCGCTAATCAAATTTTCATATTTCATTTTCCAGGATTCCTGAGAAATTTCTATTTGTGCTATTTTCAACCTAGCACCATCTAATTCGTTTTGATATTCCGATATCTTTTTGTGAACATCCACTGCAGCATGCAGTTGTTCTTTTAATCGCTTGCAATCTTCTTCTAACTATAAAGAACAAAAGATTTCATGTATTGCGGAATTACATATACACAAAACGGATTTGTTTTAAAATATACCTGATTAATTTTTTCTAAATGTTCCGAACAATGATCTGGCAAGAGTAGACTTATTTCCTGATTTGGATGAGCATTGCGTAATTCGTTTAAGGCTTCTTCTTTAGCTGTACAGATCACACCCGCAAATTATTACGTAATTATAACTTAATATAAAAATATATACAAACTACGTTTGCAAGTCTAAATCGTAAAAAAGGAGAATTCTCATTTTTCTTTTTTAAACAATTACCTCTTTCAATTTCTTGGTGAATTTTCTTTGTATATTCTTCTTTCTTTTTTCTTTCATAGCTTAAATCTTTCTCTAATTCCATGACTTTACTTTTGTATGTGTCACATTCTTGCGTCAATTTTTCTGCTATTTTTACTTGTACCTGCAAGTCGTGTTCATATTTTTCACGCTCTTTCAGGTCAGCAAATTTTTCGTTTAACATTTCGATTTCAGACTTGTGTTCACTTATCAACTGTTCTTTTGTACTACAGACATCTATATACAATTCCTTAACACGATTCAACTCCTTCTGCGTCTGTTCTAATTGCACGCTACAAATAAATATATGTTATAAGCATTATGGTATATATTAAACTAAACGAAATATAATTACAAGCGAGTTTACACTTACGTTAATTGCACTATTTCGATTTGTGCCTCTTGTCTAACCCTTTCTACAGCCTTAGCATGTATTTCTAAATATTCTTTATTATACTCATCAGTGGCCTCTTTCTCCTGTTTATTTATACTGTCTTGGTGCAATTTTTTTAGTGTTTCGTGATTAATCGCTAAAGTTTCTTCCAACTTCTGTTCTACTTCAATTTTCTCTTCTCGCAAAGACTCGTACTGTTTCTTTACGTCGCTTAAATGATTGGATAATTTCTGTATTTGAGCATTCGCTTTCATAGCTTGATCTGTAAGTACAGATTTCAGTTCTTGCTCCAATTCGCTAACACGTTTAGCGTATCGAGCAGCTTCTTGTCGACATGTTTCAGCTACCGTTAAAGCTTCATTAAGTTCCTTCCCTTTTTGTGACAAAGTATTTTCTAATCGAGTTATTTCCTTTCTTTTAACCGCATGTCCAGCCAAACACCTATCAATTAACAATAAGATGTTACATATGAAACAAAAAATTTATTTTCAAGTGTAAAGGTTTTACCTTTGCAATTCTCCCCTTAACTTATTTGCGATATCGTCACACGGTTTTACTTTTGATCTATTATGAAGTTCACCTAATTTCAATTGTCTAATAGAATCAGATTCGTCCTCGAATGTTGTTGCCAACAACGAATCATATTGTGCTACGTCACTGTTTGCCGATTCTAACTTATTCTGAAAATACGTTATTAGTTTATTTGCGATGTACAATTTATTTGTTTTGGAGTTAATAACGATAGTTTTGTACTTTGTAATACCTGTAAATCTTGAACTGTCTTTTGCGTTTCTTCTTTTTCTTGTGTTAGAATCTGAATCTGTGCTTGAAGTTGCACTAGTTGTTGAGCATTGTTCGTAGCCATAAGATTGCGGCATTGCGTCTGGCTTTCTTCTAATGCTTGTGCTAAACGATTCATAGTATCCCCTTTCTCGACCATAAGCATCTCGTATGCTCTTCGAACATCTGCTAATTTATTTTCCAATATAACGTATGAAGATTCCTGTGAATATAGAAAAAAGGAGGTCAAGTACTAATTTATTTTATACTGTAATCTAATTATAGCTAGAACAACAATTATAATCCAAGAAGCAAGTAATCCATCTTCAAATCCATAAATTTTTATACTTTTTGTATCAACATGCAATACAGCAGAACTCCGTTTATCCGGTTTATCCCGATTCTCAAACATAGTCCCTGTCTTTCTTTTATCCGCTAGTTAATTAATATTCCGAGTCGACGACTCAGAACCGTCTAAGCTCATGATTAGCCAAATTTCTTTATAAGAATCCTGTTTTTAGAAGTCGGTTCAAACTAATTACTAGACTGCGGATCTTTACGCAATTATGGCTTTTGAAAATTTTCAAAAAATGCAAGGATATAAAATATGACAGAATTTAGTACGATTTTAATTTATTTCAGATCTAAAAAAAGGCAACTACCACGGAAATTAAGATTCTATTTTATTCCACTTTCTTAAAATTCGTCTACAAAAATTGAGAATTGCATAAACATCCGCAGTCTACAAAAATTACATTTAAATCTAAATTCAAATTTAACTCTCAGCAACCCGATTTAAATCGAAATTCAACTTTAAATCTAAATTCAAATTCAACTTTCAATCATTATATGTGCCCATAATTATGAAAGTGGTCTAAGTGAAAATTGAAAAAAAGAAATGAGTTTATCAGTTATTTCTAGACAGCGGATCTTTATGCAAAATAACAAATTTCATAATTTTTGGATAAAACAATAGCAGAAACTTGCCCATATACAGTGAGTGTTGGAATCCACATTGAGCAGCTATGACAAATATTATTGTTATACATACTTAAAATCATAAACAGAAAATTTGTCTTCCAATACAATATTATTTTATTCAGAACGAAGATATATGAATAAGAAGTATATATATATATTCATGTAAAACAATACCTTTGCGCTTAATTTGTCTGTGAGAACATCTATTTGAGTTTGGAGATTTTTCATTTCAACCACATGCTTCTCTTGTGCTTGTTTTAAAAATTTTTCATGCGTTTTGTCATTTGTTTGTAAAGCTTGCACTCTTTCTAATACAGCTATTTTTTGTTGCAACTCTATTACAGAATCTCTCGCAATATTTAATTCCTGTGTCATCTAAAATACAAAATGAAATTGATTAGATCACGATTATGAAAATTGAAAAATAACTAATTACAAAAAAGATCTTACATTTTGATTACTTTTTTCTAAAATTGCATTATTTTCCTTGAACAATGCGATTTGATTTTGAAGATCAGCTATTTCAGCTTTCGCGTCAACTGTAAGAGGAAAGTAAAAATCTTCAAGATTTGTTCAGAAGTACTTGTTTGTTATATCATTATTTTAAGTGTTTGTTTAATCTTACCTAACGCATGTTGCGTTTGATTTCTTGATATACTTGATCTTTCAATTTCTGCCTGCATAAGTGTGATTTTCCTAGTAAATTGATCTTTCTCTTCTACCTTCTGCAATTGTAATTGTTGCAAATCTTCTGTTAATCTTTTAATTTCTCTCATTCGAACTGTATATAAAACTTCTAATTGCTCTTTGCTTTCATATTCTGCTGTTTTGTAAGCAACATTGTCATCCTGTGGCCTACCATTTGGACTTGTTTTGTAACAATGATTTACATGGTCAGAAGTAACATTGTCTCCACCACCGAACTCGTGAATTTGTTTACATTCTACATTATTTTCATAAGCATTAATATATCTATTATTCGAATAACTTTTCGTTTGAGCGTCATAATGATTAGATGGTGTTTGATAATTATAAGGATAATTTTCATTGAATGTATAGTTCTCTTCGAATTGAGGTCTTAAATCTCTGGGAAATCCAGAATTCTGTGGTCTTACTAACTCGTAAGGTGTTTCGGCAGTCATGTTATTTGTATCGTCGTTTCTATTACTTTTGGAATATGGCGTATCTGTCTGATCGTACATATTAAAGTCTCTCTGTAGATCAGGAATTGTAGGGCCAATTTCCAACTCTGACCTATGATTTGTCATAGTATTTTCATAATTATTTGAATTACCAACACGATTGTATAAATCAAATTCATTTTGCAACTGGGAAACTGTTTGGCCCTTAGGTGATAAAACTCCTTGAACACAGGAATTCACTCCTATGTTAGAAGTCTCTACTTCTCTAGAACTGTCATGATAACGACTGCTATTGACAGAACTAATATCATCGTCGACGTCCCAGTCATCAAGTTTGTTATTTAGAAGTTCCTTAATCTGAAACGTTTATAAACGTGTTATAAGTGTAGATATTATACCTATTCTTTTAATATTGAAATCTTGAAAAAGATAAACGATTGTACATGTTAGAGCTGTTACTTATGAGTAGACGGCAGATTTGATGCATTTATGACAAAAATTACTAAGTGTAATTTAATACAGTAAAAACATTACAAGTATTTGATCATGTTCTTACATTAGAAGAATCACATGCAGGTATTTGGATGAACAAAAATTACCTGAGTACCCAGGTATCTCATGAATAAACTGCAGACCTTTATGCAAAATAAAAATTGTTTGCATCTCAATTACAAGAAGCGGAAGACATAATACGAGGGTAGTCCCAGAAGTACCCAACCTTGACATATAGCTGGCGGTTGTTATTTGAAAACTTACTATAGCCAAAAGTACAATCTTTATAAAGCTTAAGTTCGAAGTCTGAAGACGCTGCATTGTTTAGTATTTGTTTGACAGCCACCAATAGCATTTAGCGAGAAAGAAAGTGTTGTTTCATCAGGACAATGCACCAGTTCACACATCTGGTATCGCTGTGGCCAAAATCAATGAGTTAAAGTTCGAATTGCTTCCTCATGCACCCTATTCGCCAGATTTAGCCCCCTTAGACTATTTTCTCTTTCCAAACTTGAAAAAATGGCTCGGTGGTAAAAGATTTGCCTACATTGAAGAGGTGGAGTCTGCGGTTGATGGCTATTTTGAGGAGCTCGACGGATCTCACTATAAACAGGGTATTGAAGCTATTGAACATCGCTGGGAAAAGTGTATCGAGCTAAAAGGAGACTACGTTGAGAAATAAAGTTATTTCTTCCCAAATTTTTTGTGTTTTCTTTGTTAGGTCGGGTACTTCTGGGACTACCCTCGTACGATTACTTATTTCCTTTAATGATCTTAATAAATTTCGAATAATATATCAACGTTCTTAGAATCTTGTAATTTCCTTATTGTTTTAAATTACACAAACTCATCTATGCCATAAGTGCATAAAATCCCCAGTATACTCATGAGATACCTCGGTATATGAGATAGTTTTTATTATTATTCCATAAAATAATCAATAGTAGATTTTAAATATGAATGTTACGCCTTTCTTCTTAAATTAAATAAAATTTGTACACCTAGAAGAGATACGAAGGTCATCAGTATCTTTTTAGATGGGATCGTATGTTTTTTCTACACTGATCGATGAAGCTTCATATTCTCTATAAAAAAGTATTAACCTTATAACATCGAAAAACCGTTAGTTAGGAGATATTTTATTTTTAGTGTAGTTACCAAATCACAACTCTCTTGATAATGTTACCAATTCAGAAACCTTATGGTCAGTTTTACATGATTTGTCATTGCATATTCGACAAACAATGTGGCTCCAACAGGATGGTTGTCCTGCACATTATGAAAGAATAACGAGAAATGCATTATTCAATCAAATATTTCCGAATAGTTGGATAGGATGAGGTGGTCCCATTCATTTTCTAGCAAGATCACCTGATTTAACACCCCTCAACCTTTTTCTTATGGGGTTACTTAAAAAATAAAGTATACGCTGAGACTCTGACTACAATTGCTGATATGAAAGATCGTATCATCGGCGAATGCAATAACAAACCACCAGCTTCATTACATAATGTAAAACGATTATTACTTTCTTGGTTGCAGGGAAATCATATACCGGTGTGACCTTCGTATTTCTTCTACGTGTCTACCTACAAGAAAACTCAAAACACCAAAGTATGCATCTCTCAAAGCCATTCAACCTTATATATAAACATTCTTCACTATGAATAATAATAATGACAAAAGCCAAGGTGATAATATCTGGTGAATCACCCTGTACAGGAATATTACAGAAATAAACAGAAAATAGGATGCACCTCCTTGTTACGTTGTTCAATATCTTCTTGCTCTTCATCGTCCTCTAATCTTTGAGTACTTGTATTTAATTGAATACTTTCTGAGCCTTGAAACAAGCTCAGACCTGGTCCCTCCATCCCTACCGTCTGGCATGCAAGAACTTATCATGAAAACCAAACATTTAAGTCCAACATATTTTTGTTTATAACACCATAACCTAAATGCAACAAGTGGGTCACAGAAAATCAGTTTGAACTACAGTTTTAACTTCCACAATAGTTCACAAAGTCTTAAGAAGCTCATTGTTTATTAATCTCCGTAGGTCCACTGCAAACAATCCCGAGATTACTTAACTTTTCGAACGATTATGCACTCTACAATTTCCTTGTAAACAATCTTTGAAAAGTCAAACTCTACTACAGGAAGTCTATACTGCGGAAATAAGCTTTCCGAGTGTACCGACTCTCCTATTGGCTCGTTCGTCGAGTATTACTAGCGGATGTAGTAAACGTATTTTCTTCAAAAACGATTATTTACACATAAAAAATTAGCTCGCGGCGTTACGCTAACAATTACGGTTGTTCCCGCGATACAACGGGTGACGTTACTTTCAATATGAAAGCGGTAATACAACGAGTGACAAAAGCTAGTGTATCAGGTAATGATTAGGTTATGTATGTTTTATTGTATCATCTTAATTATCATCCATTGACAAAATAAATAAAGATCAGGAGAAAATGAAACGTTACTGCCGTCAGAAAATAAAGAGTATTTTCTAGTATGTAGTATTTTCTATAAATCACCATGACCGGCCAGTACTTTCGCCTTTCTAATTTCGAAAATATTTTAAAGTAAGTACCCCAAGTAAAGAACAAAAATTTTTATGTTCAAATCATTTTGATCATTTGAATTTTTTAGTCTTATTTACGAAGCGTGAGTGGAATCTCCGAATATATTTTATTGGAAACATCTGCTTACGTTTGTATAATACATTAACCCTTTGCACTCCGAATTATTTTTCAATTTTGTTGAAATTTACTTCAAAGGACAGTTCCTTGACTGTTACTTATTTTAAACAATTTTGTTTATTAATTATTAGACTGCGGATCTTTATGCAAAATAAAAATTGTCCACATCGATTGCAAGGAATAGAAACTAAATGGAATGTTATTTCTTCCCTTATTTAATAGAGGAGAAATCATATATCGACATCTTCAATTAAAAAAATTTTCTAACAATTTTGAATTTTATCTACTCAATTTTGCTATAAATGCATAAAGATCCACAGTCTACTAATTATATTAAATATAGCTCTCCAACTTTGTTGTAATTTATATTTGTGGAACCTATACTTGTCTTTAACTAAAAAATATAACTTAAATAAATAAAGGAAGAACCAAATACATATAAAAACATATTTCATTTACTTTTTCCTGTCTCCACTGTTGAGTCACACTAAACAAAGGAGTGCAAAGGGTTAAAAAAATATCCTTTTATACTGCAATAATTATACACTTTATAAAGGATATATAGTTACAGTATAATTTTTCAGTTAACGGAGAAATTGTTAATAGCATTGGAAATGGTCTCTGCATCTTAATTGGCATAAAAAGAGATGATACATTGGAGGACATAAAATATATGTAATATATGATATTTCTTTGTATTAATAAAATGATATAAAATATAGTTGAGTATCAGGAAATAAACAATTGTTATTTGTCATAGAGTAAGAAAGATATTGAATACTAAAATCTTTGACGATAATAATTGTAAAAAATGGGGTGCCAATGTTATGGATAAACAATACGAAATATTGTGTATCAGTCAATTCACGTTATACCATAATCTAAAGGGAAACAGATTAGATTTCCACAGGGCTATGCCTGCAAAAGAGTCAGAACCATTTTACAACAATTTTCTTGCTGAACTTGGTCAAAATTATAAACCAGAATTAATCAAAGGTAATAATCAACGAATAGAAACGAATAATTTTGTACAACAATACCGCACCAGTATGTGTGTGTTGTATCGTTATATTGCAGTATAATCGACAAGTAGGGATGGTATCAAGTTCAATATGTACTCGTGAATCCGAGTCAATTTCAATAACAAGTTTCATTTCATGGGTTTCGATTACTACTTAAAAGCAATAAAAGTTTCAATGATTATACTTGAAAAGTATTCATTGTATACAAGTGTTATCGAACCTTGGAATGAGTACAAACAAGTTTCGAAAAGATACTTATAAGTATTTCGATGTTGAAAGTAATTGAAACTTTCACAAGTAGTACTTGAATCTGGGAAACCAGAACTGCATAGTAGGTTTTAAACACTTTCTTTATTAAATTCATAACTATTTTAGAATAATATTTCATTTAAAATACTTTGTTTTATCCTATTTCTTTTTTATCCATGATATTTCCTGCTTTTGAAAATACTCTTTCTGAAGGTACAGAAGTGGCCATTATACAAAGACAGTCACGTGCAATTTTTGATAAAATGGGGTACTTGATTGAATTTTCACGCCAAAATAATAATGGGCCTTCTTTGCGTTCTAAATATTGTGATTTTAGATAATTTTCTACTTCTAACACAGCAGACTTATTAGTCTGCTTATTAGCAGTATTATTTGTAATTGCTATTTCATTGTCAAAGGATGACCAAATTGATAATTCGCTATTGTGCCGATTTTCAGACATCTGCATCTGTGAACTATCACATGTTGTAGATGAATTATCATTATTAATATAATTAGTGGCTATTTCAGTCAAGGCATCCCGTGCTCGAAGGATAGATTCATCTTTAGAAAAAGCTAATGTTTTGAATCGTGGATCCAATAATGCAGTTAACATATACAAATGATTGTTCTCGACATCACCTAGATAATGTTCGATACAATATCTCAGTTTTTGTAACAAAGTACATTCCAAACTACAGTCATCGGTAGAAGCATGTAAAATTATGAGACCCCGTTTTTTCTCTCATCTCCACAGCGTGTTTACAAAAAAAATAAACAGACGCCGCGCCGGAACAGCCGTACGTTGCCACGGAGTGTGCAAGAATACGGAAATTCATAACGATATTCATAAAAATTTCGAACGTTTCGAAACTGTTCGACCAAGATTCGAGTATGCTTGCAAGTACTATTTACGTTTACCATAGTACTTGTAAAGCGTTTGAAACTGTCTGGCAAAGGTTCGAGTATACTTGGGAGTACTATTTTTTTTTTTCAAAATACTTATAGAGAGTTCGAATTCCATCAATCAAAGTTTGAACCTGTTTGCGAGGTACTTGATCCCATCCCTATCGACAAGTGTTGTTATCTATATTTTCTCTGAAAATAACATGTGTGTTCATTTAACTACTTTCTACAGATGGTAAATTCGGAGCAATGATGGAAGTTAATATACAAAACAGTGGACCCGTCACTATAGAAATAGAATCCCCAATAAAGTCTAACGAATCGAATCAGTTAAACGATGCCTAATTATTTTTAATGACATTTGAAACACAAGAAAACTAACAAAATGTGTAATCGAGTATTATGTTATGAATTATTAATACTCTGTCTTTTATAATATCCAACACTTTTTGAAATAAATATATTTATAATAGTATTCCATGAAATATTTTATTGCACGACATAATCTTACGAAATTATTTCTTTTATTATTTACGTCTTGTGTGATTTGTTCTATGATTTTAAGAAAAAAATTTCATATTTAGAAATTAGAAATGAAAACTTCGGAAATTTCGAAACTTCTTAAATATACGAATACTAAAGGTCCATGTTATGGTTGTTATTATTTGGTTTTTCAAAATTCGTCAATTTGACAGAATTATAATAAGAAATGATTAACTCCGTTATTTCTTGTCACCCTATATTTGGTTCGTCCTTTATTTATTTAATTGCCTTATTTTTTAGTTAAAAACAAATATAAATTACAACAAAGTTCGAGAGATATATTTAATATAATTAGTAAACAAAATTGTCTAAAATAAATAGCAGTTCAGGAACTGTCCTTTGAAGTAAATTTCAAATAAAACGTTTAGAATAGCAGATTGTTGGCAACAAAATTGAAAAATAATTCGGAGTACAAAGAGTTAATCATTATATATATTATATATTATTATATTAAATTTAATTTAATGTTTGTTAGTAAATTTTCCAAAACGAATTTTAAATGTATTACGTTTTAAACAATAAAATTGCTGTTTTCTTAGGACATTTTTAATTTATAATTTATTGGAGTACGATGGAAAACACTACAAAACAGAAAGAAAGTGGAGAAACATATGTAAAAAATGTGGAAGGTATGTTGTGTGTAAAAGTATAATGATAGCAAATCTTTCCTATTTGTCAATAAGTAATAATTTTTAAAACTATTTGTCTGAAAATATAAATATATCAGAGGTATTTACG
The DNA here is from genome assembly GCA_028455765.1 of Lasioglossum oenotherae. Taxonomy (NCBI): domain Eukaryota; kingdom Metazoa; phylum Arthropoda; class Insecta; order Hymenoptera; family Halictidae; genus Lasioglossum; species Lasioglossum oenotherae. The sequence continues at coordinate 6,339,859 of CM052291.1, read as the reverse complement.
CAAGAAGAAAATACTGAAAATGCGGAACCGCGGAAATCCAAAGCTGCGCAAAATACTGATAACGAGTCATCTAATTTGCAAGTAATAATATGATATATTATATCTAGACTGCGAATGTTTATGCAATTTTCAATTTTTCTAGGTAAATTTTAAGAAAGTGGAATCATGTCAATCTTATTTTCAGTGGCAGTAGCTCTTTGTAGTTCTGGAATAAATTAAAATCGTACTAAATTCCGTTGAACTTTATACTCTAGCATTTTTTGAAAATTTTCAGAAGCCATAATTGCATAAAGATCCGTAGACTAATTATATCATTTCACTAAACTTGTAATATTATTATTAATATCAAAAACTGTTTCAGTCACAAGAAATCCAAACGGATATTGTAGAAACGGAAACAGTAGAAGAATTAAAGAATCAATTAGATACTTTAACGAATTCTTTAGCTACACTTTCAGCAGAGAAATCGAAAATGGAAGCGAACTTTCAAATGGATAAAAAACAATTGAGAAGCGAGAAAGATGAAGTAAGATTACAGTGTGTTTTTATTATCTATTAAATATATCTATTCAACAAAATGACTTTGCAGTGCGAGAAAATAATCAAAGATCTGAAAGAGAAACTAAAGAAAGCACAAACTACAAATTATTCAGAAATCGAACATGTGAAATGTAAATTAATTATGGAACGCCATGAAAGGGACAAAGAACAAGCTGATCACGCTAAAATGTTAAAGTATGTGATACATATGTATATAAAAAAAGTAAATATACAAGAAGATGCAACTTTTAAAGAAATATTGGCATATCTTTAAAAAAAAAAGATCTTTCCATTAATATAACTTCCTTTCTTCTTTAGGGAACTTCAAAAATTATTGTACGAGGAACGCCGAAATAAAGAACACTTGGAAGCACAATTGAAAAGTCAGTTTGCAAATAAAACACAATGTAAAATATTAGAAGCGGAATTGGAAATAATGAGAAATAAGCTTAAACAAGCCGAAGAAGCAGCTAAAGAAACGCCACCAATTTTATTGTCGCTTCAGTCCGAGATGACCCTGATGAAGAAACAACATTTAAATGCGATACACGAAGTAATTCATAAAAATATATACATGTTATATACATGTTTTTGTCTAGAAATGAAATAAAATGATTGGTCTATTGTTTAGGAGCAAAAACGGGCTACTGCTGCGGAACAGCGTTCCCGAGTACTGGCAATGACTCACGAAACTAGAGTAACAGGTTTAGAAGCAAGATTGGCTGAACTTTCTGAGATCGTTGGAGGATACGACAGACTCAGACAGCAAGATCAACAAGCTATTCAAAAGTTAAAAGACCAATTGATCAGTCTACAAGATTGCGAACGTGGCGATTGCCTTACCATAAACAATGAACCTGAAGACATTATATCTAAAATAAAAAGCTTATATACCAAATTACTAGATTTGGATAACAAAAAGAGTGAATCAGCACATGTTAAGTGTGAGTCTATCTTAGAATTAAAATCTAAATGTGTAAATTAATTAAATAAAAAAATCTAATGTGTATTTTATTTTTAGCATTACTAAATAGTTTAGGCTTGTACGACAAACAACAGATTCTTGATTATAAAGACAAATATGAGATTCTGCTACAAGAATTTGAAGATTATAAACAGGATGTATCTAAATACAATACTTGTAATATGTCTCACAATATTCAAAGCCAAAATATGACAACACACGATAAAAATAATAGAACACAGCTGCATATTTTGAAATCGCATAACAGTAATTTAGAAGAAAGAGTACGTATATTAAATAACGAGCTTATGGATAAAGAAACCGAATTACAACTGAAATTAGATCAACAGCAAAAGGTAAAGTTCTTTTCTTATCTTATATACTTTAAATTGTTGTTGTGATCCGTATAAAATAACATTAAAATGTTCAAAGCTACACAATTGTTATTGTAGTCTATTCAAGAGGAACGAACAAGACTGGAACACATGTTTCTGCAAAAAGACAACGAATTTCGCAACAAAATATCTACGCTGGAACAACAGTTACTACGTCAACGAGAACGTTCGATGGCATTAATCGAGGAGAAAGATAAGGAGATTTTAACTTTGAAAACATCGTTTCATGCATTGCTCCCGAAAAAAGAAAAATCTTTTGTAGAAAGTAAAGCAGCTACGCCAAAATACGAACTTCAAGGAGAAACTGCATCTGATTTAATGACAGGATTATTAACAAACGACAGTCCTCCGATATTGCATTATAGTCAGGAGTTAGCAAGGAAAGAAGTTCAAGTATCAGCTTCTAGGAAAAAGATTTTAGAATTTGAAGCTGTTCTGCGGGAGAGGCAAAGGGAAATGATTTACATGAAAGAGAAACAAAAGGAGGAGATCAGAGTTTTGCAAGCCCAGATTGCAAGGTAAATTTTAAATTCATGTAAATATTAAGAAATTCATAACTTTCGTTACAACGCACAGTGGGTCAAATCGACGTTCTAGCTGTTCACGGGCTAAAAAATCAAAGTTCTCATATCGATTTTTAACGAATGTATAATGTTTTTTAAATGTTCATTACATTCGAAAATGATAATATCAATTAAAGTTATTAAAAACTCTCGTTGCAATAAGCATTCAAAGATCAAACTTTCTCAGACTCGATTTATCACCAAAAAAATTCCTTTTTTCATAATGTATACGATGTCCTGGAAAACCTACTAAAGATTAAGTGCCCAATTTTTTTTATATGAAGAATGTATATCTATGTTGAGAACGCACCAGGAACTAAACATCATTGTTCATAAATTTATTATAAAAAAAATATTTAGTCAACTAAGGAAAACCGTCAAAGTTTTTCATCTTTGACAAGGGATGAAGTTGTCATTCGTGTCGATTCGTGTGTTCTAACAAAGTGGAACATTTTCGGCAAGATGTCCTCTAAAAGATCGTGCAAAATTCAGATCCCAACTAATCCCAACTCCGAAGTTATGATAGTTTAAACTTTAAAGCGTCGCGTGACACGCAATTCCGCGGCGAGTCGCGTTGCACGCGTCGCTTTGACGACCAGTCAGCGGCTCTTAAGAGTGTAAAGGCCTAACCCAGACCTATCGTCACTTATCACCTATCGACTATTGTCACCTTCATTATTTATTTATAACTATATATTTTTTATTCAATACTGTTATAGTTGACGCCAAGACGAATCCAACGATCTATTTAATGTGGTCTTTATATATTGAAATAATGGTGAAATAGGCATGAACAGTTAGAACGGCGATTTGACCCACTGTGCAACCTTTGGAAAGATACAGCAAATAATACAAATATTTATTCACTGTTTTAGACTCGAAGCTTGCAAATCCAGAGAAGGCGCGAACCTTGAATATTTGAAGAATGTTTTTATAAATTATCTGACCACCAATGATATTTCTAGCAAACGGCATATGTTAAATGCTATTTCTACAGTATTGCGCTTTACTACCGAAGAATTAAGTAAAGTGAAACCCTCATAAAATGTAAGAAAATAATTTTATTAGTAAAATTGCTTAAAATTCACTCAAGATTGATCGTATTCTTGATATTCTTTTAAATATTCTGTAATGGTATCATTTATAATCAATAACATTATACGAATCGACTCTTTTCTATAATTTTCAACGAAGAGTAACCTTTCAGCGGTTATATATTTAATTTATAAATATAGTGTTAATTAGTTTCAAGAAAACAGTGCAATTGTAAAATATATAATATTTTCCATATCATGTATATAAGTTTATTAAGTATTAATCTATTAACCTTCGCAGTTAATAATTTCCATTAATGTATTTATGTAAATATGTATAGTACAGCTTCTATTTTTATGAACCGTGAAAATAATGGTAACGCTTGATAGTGTTGTATAAAAGGAAATGTTAGATCTGTAAGAGCAGTTGAATATAAATTTTGTGGCCAAAATTTGTGATATCCATCATTTTTGATTACATATACGTGGATATATATAAGTGGATAAGGCAAGTTATATTTATATGTATGTATAATTTTCGATATACATTATAATGTATTGATTTCAATATTGAACACGCAGTAGCGCTCATAAATATTTAAATGATACAGAATTTACATTTTACTCTGCTTTCGAAAAGTAAGTTTAAATGTTTCATGTAAAACTAAAATGCAAAACTGACATATAATTCAATACAATTAATATTAATTTGATGAATACCAATATTTTTTAAAGATGTAGACAAAACAGAGGGTGGGCATATTGATAAGCTTTATTTAGATGAAAATGAATAAATAATTTTTTATCTAAGTATACCATTACATTTTGTAGTTTAGTCCTCATAAGTTTGCCATATGAACTGTAGTTTTGTTTTACATGTGTAACATCCCATCGAAGCTCTACATACTAACTTTGAGGACTCGGTATATTCTTCCTTTTTATTTTGAACCAAACTGTCCCAAAAATGAATAAGATGAAAGAAGAATCTATACACGTTTTTCATATATATATATATAATAATATATTATTGTATTTATTTATATTCCAGGTAATACTATATGTGCATATCTTTCGATAAAAACCAAAGAACTAAGTTATAACGTATGTAACAAACATGAACATCGATTGTACACATTTATCAAGTTTGTAATAAATGTGCACATTCTGTACATATCTGTTTGTTTACACGAATACTATCCTACCCCCGAAGTAATTAACCGAGAACTACTTACAAATTCGAATTCCACATCTGAGATAACATTATATTCTCAACACCGTGATAATAAAAATATATAAATAATACGATTAAACAATCAGCGGTTTTCCTCAGTTTTACAATATATATATATATATATATATATATATCATTAAATACCGTTATATAAATAAAATATATATCGTTAAATACCACTTTCGACAGTGTTCGAAGAAGTAAACGCCCCCTGCGTTATGCTTACAATCTGGAAGATTATAACAATTGTTAATCGTTGCCTGTTCTTCCATATTACTATTACAAATATATATACCTTCGAACTGTGTTTTATTACATCAGCTCGATGGTTGTTTTCAGAATTATTCAGTACGTCGGCGATTGTCAACACAGATTACAACATTTTATTTGATAACTCTTGTTCATTATTTTATATAATTAGACATCAGTATACAATATATATGCCATTCTTTAATTATACTTCATGAAGAATATTTCTTACGAATAATATTTTATATATATGTATATATATTTAACCGCTTTCTAGAAATTCGTAATTGATAATCTGCTAAGATTTTTCTTACTCTTTTTTTTTGTGCATCCTTACATATACAGTAGCGAGTAATGTTAATAATATTAATGTACAGAGGCCCTTAAGTAACGTTTTCTATAGTCTATATGAAATTAGGCAGGTGGGTTAAGGGGGGTTAAGTCATTATTTTGCCGGTTTCGAATTTTTTTTTTAGAACTTTTTATTTGGAAAAGATTGGGCTATTATGAAATAATTTTTTCAACCTCGATAATTAACTTTATAATGTCGAAAAATGTAAATAAATTCTATTTTTACGGTTTTTTCTCGATGAGGGCCCAGAGTGATTTAAATTTTGAAAAAAATATGGTCATGTTCCTTGAAGTTTCTCCTTCAAAGTGAGCCCTCGAAAAGGATGGCGATTTGAAAATTGGCGTCATTGGAGAAATGAGTTGGATATATTTCACTTACAACAAAATCGACGGGCATGACATCAAAAAGTGATCGATTTGGCATGGAATGAGCCTATACATATAGTGAATATACAATATACGTTGGTTCCAACGTTATTATTAGGTCATTGCATATGAATGTCAAATTTTTAACAGTAACTTTAAACAACCGCAAATATTTCTTATTGATCATAGAATCACACATTTCTTGATTGTATCAGGTTGTTGCATATGAAATGCTATTACAATCTGTAGGTCTATTATACATCAAATTTTGAGGTACTATGCTAATCCTTAACACTAAACATACCACGGACCGGCTTTAGATTTTTTTATTTCACAATTAATGAAATAATAAAGATGCTTTCATATGAAATGATTTAATAAATATCTTTATTAAAGCACGTATTATAATCGTGCCGCCACCTCGATCCGGCCGCGCGTCCCCGCTCCCCGTAGCGGTCCTAGTTCGGAGCTCCTCAGTAGGGATGGGATCAAGTACCTCGCAAACAGGTTCGAACTTTGATTTTTTTTTTTGATTTTTTGATGGAATTCAAACTCTCTGTAAGTACTTCGAAAAAATAGTACTCCCAAGTATACTCGAACCTTTGCCAGACAGTTTCGAACCCTAGGAGAATTAGGGCCACCACGGAGAGCAAGACACGCGGCCGGGTCGAGAGGGCGTAGCCTTCGAAACTCGGCCGTCGCAATTAAATAAATCCGAGCGCTGTCTTATTTTTGCCGTAATACAATCAAGAAACTTAAAATTTGTAGATAGAATACATTCGGTACAAAATTGCTTTCGTTTAATGCCACTGCTGAAAATCGGACATTTCGTATGCAACAACCTAATATTTATTACAGTAGATGCCTATATGTAGTAGAGTTCTCTCTGATGATTCTGCCCTTCTCCCATCCGATTTATGGTTCGGAAGGCAAGAACCATTGTCCATTAGTCTCGATAGAATTATACAATGACCGCAAAGGGTTACAAGTTTAAGGTTTATAACATTGGAATACGGGATTCACTTCTAACGCTTTATACGTGACCGATCGAAGGAAGTCGAGTTCATCGAGAAGCTCCAATGGACGAATGATCAGGTATATCTCTCGGACGCATTGGAGTGGACGTTTTGTGACATTGTACGATATTATCGCGAAGGGGGTAGATATAGTTACAATAAAAAAAAAAGAATTTGGATCTCCTCGTTAGATGTAGACAGTGGATTTTATGCATTTATTCTTATGCTCCCTGGAAGGCGTTTTTTGGAACCTCTCGTAGTACCCTCGTCATAGCCTCTGCGGGAAGTCGGCGGGAGACAAGTCAGGACTGTATGGGGGTTGAGGAAGTGTTGTGATCCAACTAAGAAGTACCGTTTACTGTTTTCCCCGTAATCTACGGAAAAGTTTCGGTTGGAAGTGCTCGACGAGGGTACTACGAGAGACTACAGATAACGCCTTTCAGGGAGCATACGAAGCATGGAAATCGCTCTGGAAAAAATGTGTCGATGCTCAAGGATCCTACTTTGAAGAATTTTAAACGTTTGTACTCATATGTTCAATAAATTAAAAAAAAAATGTGGTCGCATTACTTTCCGGACAGACCCTGTATCACAATAACTATTTGTTTGCTGCGAACTTTTTCTCTTCTCGATGACTAGTTCTCGATGACTTCTTAGATCAAGTCTTAGATCAAGGATTTACTGTACTGCGCTTACATGGTGCCGATCGGAATAAGCCTCACCTCTTATTCTTTCCAGGTAAAACTTCATAAAGATGGAGAGTAAAGCAAGGTTTTCTAAATGAACAAATAAATAAGTGAGATCGGTGAAAGTTATTAAAATGTTATATTGCTTATACGTTTGTTTTTGTGTTATTAGACGTTATATGTGTGCACATACCTTCCCGAAATGGATAATGTATATTTCACAGATCTCTAAAGAATGCTGTTCCTGTTTTTATCCATGTCGCGATGTAAGTGCGTGTCTGTCGCACATGTCACAGTGCTATCGAGGCAACGCGGTGTTACCTTTTGTTATATATATTAATGCCTTCGTATCGTTCACGTGGTACTTTAAAGAGAAAAAGAAGGTAACGCACACACATTTGTAAGTCAAAATGGCCACAGCGGCAATTTGGTCCAACAACTGGTTCTCGTGTAAGGGCATCGGAGTTAAAATCTGCCAATCACGACCAACCGTCTGCACATCTCCTCCGCGTATTTACAATCTACTTATGTAATATATATCATGTACAAATATAGGTAAGTTTAATGAATGAATGTATCTTTCGGAGAACCAATATATGTGTAAATCTAAGATGGGCTGGACCGATCGATGTCCTTTGCGAAAGAAAAATCCGTTCACTCGTCAGATTCGAAATTAATTACACTCGACGATACTGTGTCGTATACTTTGAACAACATACTTGGGTTAAAATAAAGATAACAAGGAACAACAACGATCAATACTTTTAGTTTGTACATCCATTTTAAAACGATTTCCATGCAACAAATATAGCGTCCACGTAGAAATATTTACGCGTCGAGGTGGGATCGCTCTAAGGGCTGTTACTTTCCTTCGAAGGTCGAATTTCGAAGCTTCGATTTCAGAAACTCTGGAGGTGATGAGTAGATTGAGGATCTTTATGCTAAATAAAAACTGTCTGCATCGATTGCAAGAAATAGAACCTAACTTGAATGTTATTTTTGATTTAAATAGAGGAGAGATCATCCATTGACATCTTCGATTTGTCAAATTTTCTAACAATTTTGAATTTCATCTACTCAATTTTGTTACAAATGCATAAAGATCCGAAATCTAGTGATGAGAATCGAAGTCCCGAAGCTCCGATTCCTAAAACTTCAGTTTTGCACTCCAAATTCACCCTTTTGCAAGTCAAATTCAACCTTTTGCAAATCAATTTCACCCATTAAGAATATTCTAAATTAATTATCTATGTGTTTAGATTAAATTATATATTCATTCAGACTTTTACTGCAAGGGAAACATAAGATTCAATACATAATACGCTTCAATAAATACATACGTATGTGTATTTTCACTTTTAAAATTGATTAATCAGAAAATGCGGCTACAATGAATATATACACATCTACGCACAGTTTTCGTACATTACAATTTTAATGAGTTGGTCATTACTACACTGCGGATCTTTATGCAAAATAAAAATGTTCTGCATTGATTAAAATTGATTATATATAATTCCTTAATGACTTTGCTACATTAAAAACAACATTACGATATTCTTAAATTTTTGTAATCCTTTACTGTGTTCCATATTTCACCCAACTAATTTCTTCATAAATGCATAAAGATCCGTAGTCTAGTATAATTACTTTGATATAACTATTTCATGTACATCTCTTTGCAATAAATAAAATTTTGAATTTCTTAACGATTCATTTACATTTGATCCGATATTTTTTTACAAAAACTTACTTAAAAGTACGTCCGTTATTTGCAAAAGGGTGAAATTGATTTGCAAAGGGGTGAATTTCAAGTGCAAAACCTGTAGGCACCGAGATCGATGTGAAGACTTACCATTATATCTTTAGCTCGTATCGTTTGGTGGATACCTAGCTCAAAAAACATGCATGATACTATCGGATGGATCCACTCGTGAAATCGGACATCGAAACTGCGAATATTCTCTTTGTTAGTATTTGGGAATGTGTAGAGTGAAACGCCAAAAAAAAGTAGACAGTGTGAAAGAAAAAGTATTTCAACGCACAAGCAACTGATTATTCGTCGAAATTTCATTTGTTGTAATGTTTAAAATTTCGGAAATGTAATGTCCGTACGCAGAACAATATTTACATAATATGTATATGTATCGTTGATAATCACATTCTATTCGGTCTCGCGTAATTGTTTATATATTTACACAAGAGAGAGAGAGAGATCGGATATAGATCGTCTATCAATATAGATTTCGTTCAACAAAAAGCAGAAGAACTTAATGCGAATGTACTCGATCGAAGGGTATATCGACTTAAAGAATAGATCTCAATGTTCGATGCAACCTTCAGCAGACAGGGCTGCCTGGATTGGTACAGATTTTAATTACCTCAGCCTTATATTTTTTCCCTACAATATACGTGGCATATAAATACATTTGTATTTATGTGGCATATATACAGGGTGTGGCCGGACGGGTGGTACAACCGAGCAGGGGGCGATACTACATGAAAAAATAAGTCGAGAAAAAGGAATAACATTTTTTTGTTTGACGCTTCGTTTTCGAGAAAATCGAGTTTGAAAACGCAGCGGATACACGTGCTATTGCATAGGAATCGTCTGATCATGATGAACCAATTCTACTTTGTGCATATACAGTACCACACACTCCACGTACGCACACTCCAACGTCCCTATTAAGACCGTAGACGCCATACGCTGTTCTTCGTTGTGTTTGAAATTTTCATCGTCGATTAAACCACTAAACACAGTTGAAATTATATCGTGTTTGGTGTCATTTTAATCAGAAAAATAATAGAAATAAGTTAGCGAAAGTTGCATAAAAAAAGTATTTACTGGAAAATAAAGTATTTTTAACTGGCATTACATTGTGAGAACACGCGGCTGTTTTATAAAACAATAATGTCCCTAAACAATCACTGCCAGTGCAGAACACGGCTGTTTGACAGTAAACGCGGATTTAAAGTACTAAACTAAAGCACGCGAACCTGGCGGAACTTTAAACTCGATTTTCTCAAAAACGAAGCGTGAAACGAAACAATGTTATTCCTTTTTTCCGATTTATTTTTGCATGTAGTATCACCCCCTGCTCGGTTGAACGGCCACACCCTGTATATATACCCTGTATATGTATACGTATGTTAAAGTTGTCAAACGTACGACCGTGTTCGTCATTAATTTCTTGTTACAATTACGCTTGATTACCTACACGCGTACTTTCTATCACAGTGTACCTATGTTGTACAATAACAAAGGTGCACTGTATCGTTTTATACGCAGAAAGAGAGAGAGTCATTTTACCACTTCTATGTGGTAGTTTTTCCTATGCTCGCGCTATATATATTTCTTTTGCCATTTCACATCGTTCGGTGACTGATGATGATAATAATAATAATAATAATAATAATAATAATAATAATAATAATAATAATAGTAGTAGTAGTAATAGTGATAATAATAATTATTAATAACAATTTTAAAAATATTTCAGAATTAAACAAGAAATAATAAAATGACTATAATAGACGATAGCAACTTAGGACATACTAAAAATACATTACTGTAAATAATAAGAATAATTTAAAAAAAAAGAAAGAAATAATGTTGAAACCTTTTGGGATGTAGAAATATTGTGTGCAAGGAGTGGTGGAGGAGGGGGGTCGATCGATTTCGTATTTATCTAAACACGGACAATGGGTTTGGACGAAGGGACGGGGCCAGGAAGAGAATTATACACGCGGTGAAGAAAATGCCAGTAGTGTAGCCGCCACTTTACTTTACTTCTGTTTTCCTAGATCACAGTCACATGTATGGCTGCTAAATCACGAAACATGTTTCATCACCATTTTGCCGTTTTTTTGTGGTTTCCCTTGACAAAAAGAAGAAGCGACGAGAGAATCGAAGAAGAAGAAAAGAGGAAGGAAGTATGAAAACTATATGCATCGAAATCTTATCAATACTGGAAAATAGTTCGCTGGTTTGTACAAGTACAAAATGTAATATAGTCGGTTAAATTCTTTGAGGAGGGGCAAGTGCGAGAGACACTCGATCCCTGGCTAGATCTCTTCCTGTACACCGGGTTAAATGGTCTACGAAATTCTTTATACAATTCTCGCAAGACAAACACTGCGCGGGCTCTAAAATGAAAGTATACATTAGATATATAAAATATTCACCATAATAAAATTATATAATTTATAAAAAGGGAGAAATATTTTGAATATAACACCGTCCAATCGAAACGTCTTACCGAATGCGGAACATGTATCATTCCAGATTAAAACTGTTACCATAAAACGAGAGAAAAGAAAAGATGGGGAGAAAGACATCGACGACCGTGTTAGCGGAAAACGTTTGAAAGGTCTAATAAGCTTCTTCGACGAGCGAGAAAATGCAACGATTAAATTATATTTTCTTGTTCATTTTCTTCTCTTTTTCTTTTACATAATAAGTACACATCTTTTGTTTTTCGAAAAGGAAAACAATGATCTCGAAGGGGGAAACGATTCGTTTTGTGGAAGCTTCGCGTTCACACAGGGGAGCAGAGATCTACACAGATTTCAAGTGCCTCTTCCCTTAAGTTAGTATTCGCTTGCCACCGGTGCCTTTAATGCTTTTGATGAAAAGAAAACGAAAAAACGAAACAATAAATCGGGAAATGGTAAGAGAGAGTAATGTAATCGTATATTATATACAAATCATAATTAGCCTAACACTGCGGGAAAGGGTTAACTTTGGAGGGAGGTGGTGGGACCGTCCCGTGCGCGCAAAAGTCCATGACAATTATACATGAAGGCCTGCAAAACACGATGTATATCTCTTTAGTTGACGATCGCTTTTGCATCGGTAATCCTGCCTCGCTCCTCGCTTAATCATCGATCATTTACTCTACAAATTACAGTACACTACGCTCTAACCACTTCGGATGTACCCTATATTTTACTTTATCATATGTACTCACTTAGCGTGTATCCGTATATATATTTCTTGTTTCTTTCTATTTACAAAATATGTAGAATAGACATTGTTCCTATCCTAACTACAATAATGCGTGCCGTGGCGCGAGACTTTTAAACCCTTCAAGGTGCGCTTTTTATTTTTTTTTCATATATGTATACATATGTATATATGTATATGCACGTGTGCAAATGCATATTCACGTGTAATGTAAGTTCATCAAGGTATACGCATTTGCACACGTGCATATACATATATATATATATGTACACATATATACACATATATGGACATATCACTAATTACATTATCTATTTTTTACAGCCAAATTCAACAATCCCCGCTAAAGTTCAACGCGTTTCGCCGATTAACCGCTCGAACATTTCTTTTGTTTCTCTGTAACGTAAAATAGCGACCATTGAACTGATAAAATTAGTTTAAAATAAATGGAGTAGAATAGAGAAAAATCGTTTTTCACGGTTAATCACAAACGATGCAATGACCGCGCATAAAACATCCCCGACGTCACCGAGCGTGAAGCGAGCAGACGAGCAGAAAGATGATCGTTAGAGAGCGATATTCTAAGGATAATCATTTTTGACAGAGAGCTGTAACGAGCAAAGTTCATCGAAACGACAATTAACAGAATACAGGATTTTCGGACAGACAATACGGACCATTCTACGTATAATCGAAGTGACTGTGGATGTTTATACAAATTTCGCAATTTCGGAGATTAAACTTACGAGAATGGAGAATCAGTTTGAAGTTCTTTTTCTGTATTAGCAATTTTATTCGATTAAAAGTAACATATAAATAATATTAAACTTGATTCAAGTTCTTGGTTCATTGTAGTTTTGCAGAGTAGGAGATATTAGAAGTATATAAACATCTGCAGTTTTCTCATGGTACCTACTAAACGAAATTAAAAAAACATCTTTCGACTAAGGAGATATAATTACTAATTTTCAATTGAATAATAAAAACGAAGTACGAAACTAAAAGTAATAAAATTACATAATAATTTATGTACACGCGGATCGATAAGTTAAACGATTGACATAAAATTAGCTATTTAGCGTAAAAGAATTATGACAGTTAAGGATTTTTTTTCTTCAGTTCCGTAAGTACCATTAATTTTCACATTCATTAGACATCTTTTTTTTAAAACAGCCTGTATTGTCTGAACTGTTGTTGTTCATTAATACGGAACATCTGCCAGAGGAACAACAAAGAACCTCCAAGAATACTTTGTATTTTGTGTATTGTTACTTGTAGAAAATATAAATAAAACGAATTGGTAAACTGATCACAGTTAAAACATTGAATAAGATTGAGAAACTAGTGATTTTTAATGTCACGCGATAAAGAATACATTTAATAACGATATGCGATATTATAAATATTCGAAGAAATACTCTGGAATAAATATGTTTGAATATATCTATAAAATGTATATGATCTAAAATAATGGAGTGTAAGAAATTTGATAGTTACACTAAAAAAGGTATATGTATAAAACACTGTATGCGTGAAGTATATGATCGACGTTCACGGTAATTGAAATAATAAACACTTATTTTACGATGAATGTACTTTCGGTTCAATTGTTCGATACTGATTATTATTTACAAATGTGAGACGAATTTTTTAAAAATAAATCAATTGCCTATATATATATAAGAATATCAGAATCAGAATGAACGAAACTAACTAACACGAACAGAATACAGTTCAAATGAAGTTATAACATTTTCTGTATACAAAATTACTGGAAATGAAGCTTCAAGATATGTATTATTGACCAAAGTAATCTTGGGTATTCTCAAAGTGTATGCTCCGAAACGAACATATGCTCCGACAATCTCGGGATGTTTATAAAATATTAAGTCACCTACAAGGAAGAATTATCACCAAGGTATTTTCATAAAACACAGAATCTTAGAGATCTGAGAACTATGGTGACCATAATCATTTTTAAATAACTTAAATACGTGGATCTAGTTGTAGTACTGTTAGGTACTGACATGAATGGACGTAGTATTGTAGTTTCTGAGCTATAATCTAGTGTTTCATAATTTTTTTTTAGATCTTCTCCAATCAGTCTCCAGCAGTACTCGATATAAGCAATGACGGCGATACTGAATCGAATAAACAACGAATTCAATTAAAAGCGTAATAACAATATACGAATCGCAACAGCGTGTTCGACAAAATTGAACACTCAATTTTTCCCACTATTCCTACCTCGATGCTCGGTGTTCGAATTGTTTAAGTTGTGAACATATTTTATCGAAGTTAAATCGCACGCATCAGATGACGAAGCAACAGATAAAAACAAACAAATTCGTCACGGCCAAAAAAAAAAATAAAAAAATACGGCCTGTATAAAACCGCTTACACCTAAATTGGCTACGAAAAAAAAAAAATAAAGAGGCATGCAGATCGATTTTAAAATATTATATAAAACGTAAACAAACGCGTTGAACTTGAGCGGGATTCTAAAAACAGTAGATAAGTACTTTCGAGAATATTGGAAACATATTAGATATTATCTATATCAAGTGGTGGTCTAACAAGTAATTCTTTTACTATTCAAGGGACTTGTTTTACGCATGCATTGCCTTCCGTTTGTCGCCGCACAATGGCACGATTTCTTTTATCTCCACTGTTTTCTTTCTTTATAATCTATAAATCACCAAAAGAATGCTTTCATTCTTAAAATTCTTCAGACAAAGCATCGTAGATACTTTAAACTTTCCAGGTATTTTGCATTCCAAGTCAAACACCTCGGTATATGTGTACATATTATACTACATACACGCAAGTATATATACATACATGCAACTGTATATATATACACATGCAACTGTATATAATCGTACCTGTTGACTGCATTACATACATTTTGTGCAATATTTATCGCAGTTCTCATTCTATAATTTTCATCTTTCTTTTCATCTATATCATATATATACATACATATGCACATGCACGTATTAATACATATATATATGATATATGTATAAAGTATAACTAAAGTATATAAACTCTGATTTCATTTTATAATGATTCATTAATTCTAATACTCTCTAATTACGATTTTCTCTTCCTCTTTCTCTCGGTTACACACCCATACATCTTACACACGCGCGCACAAGTTCATTGTTTTACATCACGCACGCGCACGCACACACACACACACACACACACACACACACACACACACACACACATTTTCTCTCTTCCTCTTTCTTTTTTGTCTACCTGGATTTCAATAATATTCTTAACAATGTTCAACAACGGCTTAGGCCTTCCATAATCCTGCCAAGGTGCTTCGATGTACAAATATCTGTCACGTATTCCCTTTTTTTCTTTCTTCGAAATTGTACAAGTAAATGTGAATTGTGACTTCATAATGTAGTAAAATAATTTCCACATTTCTATGAATTACCCTTTTATAAATCATCTTTGGATTTAGAATGCAGAACAGTATTGTCTTTTCTTCTCAGCGAAGAAAGCTCTTGTTTATCTCGAAATAGTTACATGATTATACTCATTCGTTTCGTTTTACTTTTCACTCTATTATCAAACAATAGAATTACGATTATGCCTGCATATTTTCGACTCTAATTTACTAATCAGCGCAATAGTTTGCTAAAATACATTTAAATTCTTTACCACACGAACATTTCACAATTTATACATATCATTGACCGGATAGAACACAGATTACCCGAACACACGACATTGAACTCAACATCAGCCATGTTGAGGTACACTCGATTATTTCTCCGACACATTTTTTTCTTTTCTATATACAATATGAAAATTCTACTGATATGTGTACATCAACTCACCTTGATATGCCTGTCTAAAGTACCTGCACCAGGTTACATCAAAGTTCGAATTGCACTAAAGCCTTGCAGCACTTTACAACTCGCGAAAACTTTTATATCAACGATTTTCTCAATAAAAACTTTCCTTTTTTTAATGGATAATGATGTACTCGTGCTGTGGAGTAAGGGGATGTATAGTATCACAGTTGGCACGTGGGTGCTAGCTACCACTACTGCTTACAGGCAGTGAATGTGGAGCTCCCATCGATGTAGGAGGAGCAGTCAATGGTCCTATGGAAATATTCTTTCGTAAATATTTATACATACGTCACAATCAAACATGTTTAACCCTTCCACTACCGTGGACGAAATAACTCACTTCTACGATGTCGAAGAAACGATCCTATGGACGAAACATCTCGTCACCATCACCTCAAAAGTATGTGAACACTTATCGTTGAAATTTGTGTACTATTCGATTGTTATCTATGAGCTGGGTAAAATAGAATTTGTAATAGTAAATCTCGTCCATTGTAGTGAAAAGGTTAATCGAAAAGCTGGTCAATAATTACCAGTCACGTTAGGTGAAGGCTCAGAAACAGGTAATGGACTAACCAAACTGTTAGCACTCATTGGTGTTGAGTTGGCTTTCAATTTCTGCCTTACTTCTCTAATCTTTAATTGCAAGCTTGTCTTACTAGGGAATATATCCGAATGTTTCGCTTGAAAAGCTGTGGTAGCTTGCGTTGAAGGAAAGTAACCATTTTCTTGAAATAATTGCATTACGAGAAGCCGACGTTGCTCCAATACTTTTCGGTGACCACGTTCGTTCTCGCTTCTACCCATTCCGACCGAATTGCCAGCACCTCCTCCAGGTGTCTTTGGTGTTCTAGGAGAATTGGCGTCAACATCTCCTACAAGATCGTTGTTAGCTCTGTACGCGTCAACGTTGAAATCTGGACCAAAGAACGTGTTCCCTGTCAACTTAACACTGGAAGTTGATTTTGGAGTAGCGGAGACGGATGTATCTGACTCGATGTCATCCTCATTCACTGTTCAACAAGACAATTAATTAATATATAAACCTTCGTTAGAAATATTTCTCTTAAAACCAATGAAATAATTACTTGTAGGCCTATGAGGTCCTTGTGCAGGCTTTTTCCGGTAACTTTGCAATTGGATGGACGATTGTAAATTTGATGAATGTAAGCCAGACGTTACTACTGAACCATGAGCAGACGAACCTGCCGTGTTTATACTGATTGCACTTGGACTCTGTATATCTTCTGGTTTAAATTCCGGTAGAGACGAAAATTTTTCTTGAAAATTCACTTGTTCAAGTACTCTGAAATTGCACATACACGCCATGTATTACTGGGAATCGTTACAAATACATTGGGGAATAACAGAAGCAGAAAGAACATAATTGAAGATTTATGTTGGACCTACAGTAAACCGTTCCGTAACGAGTTCTAAGATAAATTGAAAATGTTTTCACAGTATTGTTCGTTTTCACAAGAATTCCTTACAAGATTAATTGGTTTTTGTTATTAATTATTTTGTACTAGAGGAGAGTTATTGCTCGCTCGCTTCGCGAGCTAACGCGAGTAGGGTTGTTGTAGCTCGACATTTGTAATACAATTGTAATCGAAATTAACTAACTGGCGAATGTTTATAATGTCGATAATGCAAACAGACGTCGATAATGTAAATTTCTATTGAAATATTGATTAAAAGCTGCGACGTTCTATTGAAATATTGATTAAAAATTACGACGTTCATTTTTTTTGTAGTATTGAAATATGATTCTAAAAGCACTTTTAGTTTTTCCCGAATTTTTCATTTTTCCATGATACTTTTCCAATTTTTCTTATCCTATAACCTAGTTCGGACTAATACGAACATTTTAAAAAAAGAATTAGCCAAATCGGTCCACCCGTTCTCAAGTGATGCGCTTACCAACGAACAGCATTTGATTTTTATTTATATAGATTACTTTCACACTGCTTCTCATATCATCATTTGTCTATAAATCTAAAATAATTTATCAATACCTGTCCATTCCATCTTCGACGTTCTTTTTGAAGAAGGACCCTTTCTTAGTGGATGGAGACGGCGAAGCATGAGATTCTGAGAAATTTTGTTGTTGCTGTTGTTGTATCTGTTCTGCAGATTGGGATGTGCTTATTTGTGGACGATTGTCACAATGCTGAGACGTCAGAGGCCCATGGTCTCCTGCATTTGATGTGGGAGGCATTGCTATAAAGATATAATAGTTCTTTCAGTATAGTTTTAATCGATTGATGATAGAGATACCTTTCTGACCACGTTTCTTTCGTTTACGTAAATTGTTTCGTAAAAAAAACATTACAGAATCATACCCATTGATTGTCTCCTTTGCAACGGTGCTCGACCAAGTTGTGCCGGAGTTGGAGCAAGCATGAAAGGTCCCTTACTTGGACCTATATCGTTATGTTGAATTTCATCCAAAGAATATGATTTGTTGGTTGAGATTTCTGTAGTACCATGATTGTTAAGCGGTGTGTGAGGAGTATGTGGAGTAGATGGCTGTTTGTGTTTATCGTTCGTAGCGGGTAAAAGAATGTTCACTGTATCTTTCCTCTCTTGATCAGGTTTGACATTAGTTACTGAAATCAAATAGACGGATGTTTAGGTCTTGGCATCTAACGGCATTTCGACAAATAAAAAATCTCAATGTTTAGCGTCTGTTACATATTTGGTAACCCTTAAGACCGAGACTCACCATAAAACTGAGCGTGATTATTTCCTACTTGGTTCTCATTCTTTTCAGGTTCTGCAAGGCGTGCTATTGGATGGCCAATTCCTCGGTAAGTCGACGTAGTGGAAGTTGTCGAAATCGAGTAAGGTTTGCTCACAATAACACTTTGGGTTTCCATCTTATTACCAGAAGCTAAACATTGTGAGGATATGTTGCGATTTCCGGCATCTGTAATTAATAAATATGTATTAAAATTACATAAAATTAGATTGTAATACAGAACTTGGCCAGGGACAAACTTGGTAATTTTGTGTAACATGTTTTGATTGTATATTTATATATTTAATACTATATTTAACTTTTAGCGGGTCGGCATTTTACCACTGAAAACTTAAATTCTCTTTAGAAAATATTTATATACATATACATATGTGTGTAATACAAATAATAAGTCCAGCCTTTTAAATGTTAAATATAAAATGAAACTTAAAACGCATAGATCGATCATGTATAAAAGAATTTGGCAAAATATTATCGTCATGATTAGACAGCAGATCTTTATGGAAAATAAAAATTTTTTGCCTGAATTGCAACGAAATAGAAGTTTATTTTCTTTCCAAATATGTTTAATATATTGAAATAATACTAACAGTATTTTTAAATTTTTCTAGTGAGCTCTTGCTGTTTTAAATTACACCTACTCCTTTTTCCCGTAAATGCATAAAATCTGCTGTCTAGTCATGATAGAATACAGTTATTTCTCGTTGTCTGAACTTACCAGAAATTGGGATTTGAAAGCCACAGTACATCCTGGAATGCTGCGAACTTGGGCCAAGGTACTGCGATCCCTGCTGCGGTTTGGAAACAGCCACCATATCGTTATCGAGCAATGTTACAGTGAACGATTGTTGATAAGGGACAGCTGAAGTAAGGGGGTGAAGAATAGTGCCTAAGGATTGCAGCGGCTGCTGTTGTTTAAACAGAGCCATCATGGATTTTCAACCAAACTGTCACTTACGTTATATTTGTAACTTAATCACCGAGTTTATTCGCATGTGTTTACATAAAACCGTTTAGTAAAAACCGAAAGTTCATTGCTCCCTTTTCAGATTTCAGAATGGAAAACAAATTTGAACAATGCTGCAGCTAAGTAAGTAGGCACGTGCGAATAGCACTCTGATTATACTAATGAATGCTATAGTAACTATTCATACCTTAGTGTGGATTTATAGTGGAGCTGCGAGCATCGATGATAGCGGCGCGGTGAAAAGAAACCAACATCCGTGACAACATTTCGACACATACTAATGAAAAGTACATATGTATTTTCTTTGTTTTTCTTTTTTTCACCGCACAGCTCGCCTCGCTGCTCCACTATAAATCCACCCTTACTTTTTAGACTTTTATCAATCTTCAAAATAAGTTTTCAGATTACTTTGCAATCTATGTATAAAATGTTGGCTCAAATCATTTACAAATGAATTAATTTTAACAACGAAGTTGAAAGAAGATACAATAGAATGGTTAGCCTTTATAACTGGGTTGTCTATTAAAGCGATACCTTTTTTAATATTTGACTATACGATTTGAACTTTTTTGAGAAGTTAGAGCAATTAGTTTACTACATGATGCGAAAAGAAATTTTTTCAAAAATTACAATTGGTCGGAATTGTAGAGAAAATACTAAACTTTGCTTTCTACAACTTTCTATTGTGAGCCTATATTGAAAATTTTTAAAATACATTTTGTAGATCTGTATCGATTATACTATGCATTGTGAAAGTTTCATCGAAATCGGTTGATGCTGGGAAAAACGACAAACGTAGAAAGATGCAAGAGTCCTTAGATTTATTGCAGTTAGAAGCCGAAAATCGTGAAAAACTATAATGTTTAGCATCTTTAAACGTTTGTAGCTCGTTGTAACGTCGATTGATTTTGATGAAATTTTCAGAATATATTTAATCAATACAGATCTACTAAACGTGTTTTCCAAATTTTCAAAAATTTTGTTCACGTTGTGTAGCAAATCAATTGTTCCAATTTCTCACAAAAGTTCAAATCGTATGGTTCAAGATTTAAAAAGTGATCGTCTTTTAAAGAGTGTCCGAATATTAGTGGGAGACACTGTACATGAAGTGTACTGATTTACTAATCGTTCAAACGATAAACGCAAAAATTGTCTAATATTCACACATGCCTGAAGAAAAAGGAGCTGTTAAAGAAGGATTTCAGGAATACTCGATATCGCTGCGTACACATTTGTACCTCGTCCGGATCATTTTAGGTATGTATGTTACTTTGAAATACGTTCGATTATTTATGTTTATAATACTTACAGAATGTAATACCGGAGCAGCCGTGAATTTAGGCATGTTCCTTCCGTTTTCGTGAATGCTTGCCACTAGATTGCTCATGCTGTATTGAGTACTGTATTGCTGTTCGCTTTTCACCGGTTCCGGTTTAATAACTTTAGGAGATATTGGCATCGTTATGAATGCCCCACCAGTAGGTTGAAAACCGGATACTCCAGTTGGATTGACAGGACTATGATAAGGATATGTGCTCGATAATACAGATACCGTTCCACCTTTATCCATAGAAGCGTGGTGATACTTCGTTGTAGTCTCTATACCTGTTGAAGGTATTCGTGCTAAACAAACGGAGAAATTTACTTTACCATAGCACACTATTGCTAAATAATCATTTCCAATCAAGTGATAAGACAAACCTTTTATAGGTTTAGGCCTGCATGTAATTTCTTGCTTAACAGTCATCGTCTCCCTCTTTTGACTACTCACAGGCGAAAATCGTGATTGCGTGTAACATTTCTTTTCACCGTCTTCGTCTTGTATGTCGTTGTCGCTATCCGTTAATTTATCTTTGCATTTCAAATCTATTTCAGGCTGTGGATCCTCGCAGATTACCATTTGATCTTCGTCCGATGCATTTCCGTCTTCATCCTGCTTTAAGTCCGATTCAGTATTTTCGATTTGCACAGGCATCTCCATTATCCGATGCGTATGCGACTGATTCATCACCTGAATAAATAACTTTTGTAATGTAACTGTAACTAACTACAGTATTCGAAATTTTTACACGATTAGTAAAAGATATTATTATAAAAAAATTAATCGTACTTCAATCGTGGAAGTCTCGTTGTAGACTGTAGAAACAGGAACAGCAATTTCATCTGTGGCTCTTGGTGTTAATGGTACGTCATCCGTTGGTGGTCCCATATCTGTGTCTTCTCCAGTACTATTTAACTTTCCTCGAGATTCACTGCCTTTGAAGCTGGTCGTAGATGATTTCCGCCTGTCCTTGCTGCACCATTTCCAATCTGGATGTGCTTTAAAATGCGCTTCTTTCACTTCTGATGCAAGATCGTGATACTTTTGCTTTTCTTCTGGGCCTAACGCGTACCACCACTCTCCCAATATTTTCGATACGGTACGATTATCCTGATTCGGATGTCTCTGGTGCACTACTGCACGGTGACGTTTCGAGAAAATCATAAATGCATTCATCGGTCGTCGTATTCGATCCTTAGACTGTAAATAAAAATTCATTGTAGAATAACATTTCTATTACTAGCCTTAGTTCTAGAAATACATTTCATCAATTTTTAAAGCTTATTTCATTCTAATATTTCTATTTCTCTGTATTTTAACAGTTTACAAAGTAGTGACACAATCGGCTCCGCCAAAATCGTGTTTTTCTTATCAATAAACTTTTTTCAAATGTTCTTACTAGGCCGCGGATCTTTATGCATTTATAGGAAAATTGAGTAGATGAAATTCAAAATTTTTTGAAAATTTTAACACTTGAAGATGTCAATATATGTTTTCTCTTCTTTTAAAATCATAAAGGGAAGAAATAACATTCAATTTAGTGTTACGGATGACGAACAGGTGTTCAATATACCGCTCGGATTGTATCAATTAAATTATACTAGTTACGAGGCTTACTAATTATCCTAGCGATTCCCTGATTACGCATCAGGTTCGTTCGCGACATTCCAGTTGTCCAAACAGAGATTTATCCAACCTAGCGGCTCCCCAGTTTCGCATTGGGTTCGTACGCATCCTAACAGCTCCCTGATTTCGCATCAGGTTCGTCTGTGCTATTATACAACCTCCTAGCAGCTCCCCCGTTTCGCATTGGGTTCGTCTGCGTTTGACTCCATTCCTAGAGGCTCCCTGACTTCGCGTCAGGTTCATCCTCGCTGTCTATAATCCTAGCGGCTCCCCAATTTCGCATTGGGTTCGTCCGCGTTCCTTAACTAACAAATTGATATCATATTCCTAGGGTAACAACCCTTCGCCGGCCACTCGCGATGCTCGCGGCCCTGGCTCGTAACATTAGTTTCTATTTCTTGCAATCGGTGTAGACAATTTTTATTTTCCATGAAGATCCGCAGTCTAGTTCTTACACTACTACTGTAACTTTGAAGAAAATTTCCAAAAACTAATTTGTGCTTACTTTAAGTGGACTCTGAGGCTCCTTGGAATGCAATGCACTAAGGGACTGACTACGTCTCTTATTGGCATTAGCTTCCACTTCAGCGGGTGTTGTTGGTTCTGCTTCAAAAACGTCATCATCTTCCTCTTCGGCGGGAGTAATAGGATCTGGTCCGGGACCAGGTCCATCTTCACCAGGCGTACTCATACTTATTGGGATTGGAGGTGCACTCAAAGGTGGGCTTAGGGTGGATGGTGGAGGACTCACTTCTGATTGATCCAGTACTGTCGTCTGCCAGGAAAAAGCTGCAATGAAATTGGTGCGTGAGTTGCGATGACTGTAGTTAGTAATGATTAGACTGCAGATCTTTATGCAATTATGGCTTTTGAAAATTTTCAAAAAATGCTACAATATAAAATATGACAGAATTTAGTACGATTTTAATTTATTTCAGATCTAAAAAGGCTACTACCACGGAAATTAAGATTCTATGTTATTCCACTTTCTTAAAATTCGTCTACAAAAATTGAAAATTGCATAAACATCCGCAGTCTAGTAATGATATAAGGACCTTAGCTAATAAAATAATATTAATATTGGTATATATTAACCCCTTGCCATATTTTAACGAGTCACACTCGTCATGAAGATTTTATACAACAAAGTCTGACAAATATGAATGTTACGCCTTTGTTTTTAAATGAAATAAAATTTGATTAGTTCGTAATCAATATTTAAAAATACACATTTTTTGTTCTACGACATTTTTGGAGATAATCACTGTAACTGTAAAGAAAATGATACGGCGAGGGGTTAAATTTACGTTCACTGTTAAATATACATAAGATTGTGTTAATATACAGTAGCGGACAAAAGTTTAAGACTGCTCTAAAGAAGATGATAACTTTTTTAATATTGTACTACACGATTTGATCTTTTTTGGGAAGCTAGAGCAATTAGTTTACTAAAGGATGTGAAAAGAAATTTTTTCAAACATTGCAATTGATCGGAATTGTTGAAAAAAATACTAAAAGTTGAATTTTCAATATAGGCCCACATAAAAAAGTTAAAAATTCAACTTTTAGTATTTTTTCAACAATTCCGATCAATTGCAATTTTAAAAAAAATTTTTTTCCACATCCTTTAGTAAACTAATTGCTCTAGCTTCCCAAAAAAGTTCAAATCGTATATTACAATATTTAAAAAGTTATCGTCTTCTTTAGAGCAGTCTTAAACTTTTGTCCGCTACTGTATGTTGTTATAACTGTTCCATTGATCAAATTGGCGCGCGGTAAAATGGTATTATCTTTCAAATAATTAAACATTATTTCTTGAAATACTTAAAAAAAATACAAAAGGAAAATTCAATTCATCATCACCCTTCCCCAACATTAGAGTAACATTAAATATGATTTTTGTATTCCAGTCAGAGTAAGGTGACATGTTATACACAATTGAAGTACGAGCAAAAAATTGATTAGATGGTTTTGTTGTAAAATAGATAATGGTACATGTTTATATCTCAAATTGCACTATATTCTAATAAACGTAAAAATGAAAATGTATAATATAAATCGTATCACACGAAACAAATATATCATTTTTAATAATCATATTAACACGTTCGTTATCATCATTTATTTTGGTAAATACAATTATATTTTACTGATAGCAGTATATCCTTTGTATAAAAATTATGAAATCTAGCAAAAATATTTCGTTAACCCAATGTTGCATTATGCATTACGGGTTTTACTGACAATGCACGTAAAATTAATTTAGTTTTCTTTATACAAAAAATGTTTGTGACACTGATAGTGAACGTATTAATAATAGCAATATGTTCGGAATATTATGTATTTGCAAATTACTAGTTAAATATTTCTTTTATCGTATTAAAGAAAAACTATAGTACTAATATCGTTTTTAGTATGCTTGCTTTGGTGCAGCAATAACTTCATTAAAAACTGAGAAAAGTTTAATTAAAAGAACTGACTATATATAAATATTGCGATTACAAAATCTTATGGAAGAATTATACAATATTACTATGTATATAAGTCCATATGTACCATTGTTAATATACTTTACAACAATTATGAGAATAGTCATACATTTTGTTTGGCAGTGAGAACTCAAACCTTTTTTCCAGTTGCGCACTGCATTGTTCAGTAATGATGGGGGATGGGGCTGGTATACAGGAGGAACTTCATGGCTGCCATCTGTGAAAGCCTTAGTGTTTAGTAAAATTCACTAAGAATACGATAACATTAATACGAAATGACGAGATTTAATTAAATGATATATGTTTCATCAGAATATACTCGAGTTATGTCGTCTAATATCAAACTATGTAATAAATATGTAAATTAAAATTCAATGATAAATTGAAATATAAAAATTTCTTTGTCAAAACGTTCCACACCGTTATATAATGTATTAATTAAAACATAATGAAACTGGGACTGTATTATATGATACATATTAAACAAAAATATATTAATGTTCTAAACCTACACATAACACCATTGTTTTTTGAGTTTTCTTCTCTGGGTGGTTGACTTTTTGGAATTTGTATTATATTTCCTCCTGGTTGAACTATCACATGCTGGAAGACACTCGTAGGAGTAGGTGGATTCGTAGCTTCTGTGGTAGTTGTCATCACTACGCTTGTAGGTGGTGGCTGAGTTCTCTGCATATCCATATGTGTGGGCGCATGTGTGACTACTTTATTTGCCTAACGGAAGCAACATGTAATGTTTATTTAATTCCAGGTTTTTCTGTCTTTCATCCAAGCATCGTATTTATGACAATATCATAATTAGACTGCGAATTTGATGCATTTATTACAAAATGGGTAGATGCAATTTAAACCAGTAAAAGGATTAAATAAATCTAAGAATATTTATGTATTATTTTTACCTTGTTGAAATTATTAAAGGAAGAATGTCCATTTTATTTTAATTGTGTATTATACAATCGATACGAACCATTTTTATTTTGCAAAAGATCCGCAGTCTAATCATAATTCTCAGCTAGCACTGTGTTATAAAAATGACTTACTTGTAAAACCGACAATTTATCGATATGGGCAGACGAAACAGCAGGCGATTGCGAAGGCTGAGACTGCGTTTGATGCAACGACGGTGGAAGCTGACTTAACTGACTCATTAAACCAGTTCTATACTTGTCGTCCTGATTAGTTATATGGCCTGCTACATCCACGCTATTCTTTATAACAAGATACTTTTTTTCGTGTTGCTGTTGCATCACAAAAATTGGCTGGCTTTGTGTTTGCGGTTGTGCATAATCGACGGGCTGTTCCAAAGGTTTATGCAGAAGAGTTAAGTTTTGCGGCGTTGGCGCTGACAGTGGCATATGAGGCGAATGAGATGGTTTTAGTATCTGCGAATTTTGTTCTGGGATTTCCGAATGGTTGGGAAAACCATTGTTTGTTGTAAGTGCATGCTGAAGAATTATGCCTTGTTGCTGTTGAGCTATAGTCGTCACAACCGAAGGATGTCGCGGCGGTGGGCTTTGTTCCGACCATGAGAAGGTTAAATTAGTAGGTCCAGGTATAGCACGACTCACAGGAGAGATTCTTATCACGCTTGTCCCTATGCTAGCTGGGCCTGGGGCCGTTGGAGCTGGCCTATTTGATCGAACAACTCGATTGGGTTCAGGTTTGATCACCTGTTGTGGATACTGAGTAAGAAACGTGGATTGAGTAGGTGAATGCTTCCACTTTGCACCAGGCGAAACTAATGGAGGTGCATGATGAGCAGGACTCGAGATAGGCATAAACACATTGTTTTGATTGAGTCCCAACGGTGGTACCGGAGACTGATTGATACAAGGAGATATCGACGATTGCCCGGTTGGCGATGAAAACGCCGGCGTTGCTGATCTAGAGCTTCCCAAGGATACTATAATAAAAGCACACCACGCGAGCACGTTAGAAAATAATGAAAAACGCTGTCGTGCATACGACTGCAAATGAAGAGCTCAGGGCAACAAACGGTCACAGCTCGATTTCGACGTGACTGTAAATGAACAAACTAAATCGAGCTGACCGTTTATTGCCCTGACCTCTTCAAATATGAAACCTACCAAGCATGTTAGCGGCTTCTGTTTCATCTTGATCAAACCGACCGGCAATTCTGCGATCTCCGTAATTTGGAGAAGTATCGGAATCCCTGGATGTCTCTTCGCCATCCATCTTGCCACTGTTGTAAAACGTTTATACTTAGTAACACAACATATAAAACTTTTATTGCGCTCACTTTGAAGACGATTTAGAAACTTCATTACCCAGGAAATGTACTTGTTGGACCTCTAAGACCAGAAGATCCTTTCAAACTAAGATGTGAACTATGACGAGAACAATATCCCCTACGTTGGCTTTCTTTGGAACATCCTTCTTTGCTACAGAGTCGACGCCATTGTTTACCATTGAACTTTTTTCTAACTCCACTTGGCATAACCACTACATCACCTTTTTTATATCTATGTGGCGTTGCCGCCTGAGATCTGTTCAATGTTCGATAAAAAAGAAATCAATAAATACTTTTGCTCTCGAACGAGGTTTTTATCATGTTTAAGGAGTTTTTAACAATATTACCTGGGCGTGGCTGCTTGAGAACGAGGAGTTATACTGCGTTGTTCAACTAGACTACTGGTACTTCCTCGACTTTGCATGCTGCTCCTCTTACTGCTTCCTGATAATTTTGCATCTGTCAGTTGAATATGCATTAAAGTTATTATAATGTATTTACTAATGCGTGTTCAACAATGCGTGTATCAAACACATACTGTACAGGAATATATACGTCAACTTTATACTAAATTACCAATCAGACAATTGAAAATTACGTAAATAACGAAATTTATTTTAAGTTCTACAACAACCAAGACTTTTTCAAAGATGCTCATTTTACTACAATATCGTTAGAATCATTTATATTTATTTATAAGTACAGTAGAATTTCGTTTATACACTGCTCAAGATGTGTTTTCAATTGTACAACTAATAAGTAGACTACGGATTTTATGCATTTATGGCAAAAATGAGTGGGTGTAACTTCAAACAATAAAAAGATTATAAGAATGAAGAGAGAGAGAGTGTCAATACATTTTCTTACACCTTAATAAGACCACTAAAGAGAGAAATAAATTTCTATTTTGTTCGTGTGTCTTGCAGTTAATATTTTTATTTTGCATAAACATCTGCAGTCTACTAATAAGTGTAGTTGGCAAGGATAGCTAGTGAGAATCTCTGTTATCGGAGCTCGTCAATTATCTGAACTGCCTTGCCCCCAAATAGGTTGGGATAGGCGAGGTTCTACCATGTATACAATCCTCGACAAAATAATAAGACACCTAGCATATTTTTAAATTTCTTATATTTAAAGGTAGGAAATGTACACTCCGTTGTATCCTGTATATTACATACTACTTCCAAAGTAAACATGTAAAATCTTAGGATTGTATCGCGTACCACAGCAAGATTAGAGTAAGATATGTGAACACGGACTGACATTGCTTCGATAAAAGTATAAGACACTAACCGAAAAATGTTCGATAAAGCATATAAAACCACAAAATTACTACTTTGTAATACCTCCTTTGAATTGAATTACGTCTAGTAATCGTTTTCGGATAGTTTTATATAACTTTTTGATTCGTTTTTGTTCCAAATGTGTTTAATTGTGATTTATACTTTCTTTTAGTTCATTTACGTTATTATATTGTCTCCCATTCACGTAGAATCGTCTTGACAAATCTCCCCACACATTTTCTATAATATTTAAATCGGGAGAACGAGCGGGCCATTCGATGAAAGCGTGGCCATTGTTTTAATTTCTTCCGTTTAATGTGTTTGCTTCCTTGTAAAATGCGATGCACATTTCTTAAATTTGTTTTCACACCTGCTTCTTTGGCTATTTATTTTGTTGTGTCCTTAAAATTCGACGCGACACACAAAATTGCACGTTTATCACGTTTATATAAGAAATTTAAAAATATGCTAAGTGTCTTATTATTTTGTCGAGGGCTGTATGTTTTAAATAATGTACTATAGTTTGTCTAACCTGCATCTGAAGGGAATGTAATATCTTCCCTATCTAAGTCATCTTCGCTTTCTAAATCATCGTATGGTCGACTTCCGTTGCTTAATGCTGTGCTAGCAGAATGTGCAGAAGTCATGAGGGGACTAGTACCAGTCGTTCTGTAGTATGGTTCGCTATGAGTTGATATATGAGAAGTATGGTGAGAAGAGTGATGAAGCAAAATTGGCACTGCTGCTGTTGGAACTTCCGAAGAATTTCGATAGCCATGTTCTGAAAGCAAACGTGTCGTTGATTAGAATTAGCAAATGAAGAGATAAGAACAGATGAATTATTAGTAAAGACATACCAATTCCTTCAACTCTTGAAGAATCACAGTCTTCCAATCCTTCCTCTAATTCGTCCCACCATGGAGGTTGCACTAATCGTAGATCCGCACGTTTCACAACATAACTGGCACTCTGATCATCTTCTCTTGGTATTTTAACAACGAAACGCTTAGGCTTCGTTAAAATCTTGCACACTGTCCCCTTTACAAACACTTTAGCCGCGTCAATATGATTGTTTGACGGTGGACATCTGATACAAACTTTTGCATCTAAAGCCACTTGCCCTACGGACGGGCTTGCATCACCTATCACATCGTACCTACCCGCACCCAAAACGTCAGTATAACGCACTAGTTTTCTCTCTCCATCGAATTCTATGTAAATCTCTCCTTGAATAGCGTTACGAATAACACCTGGATAATAATATGAATCCCTTAAAGCTAACACTCTGTGGTCGCGCCACTCACTGAGATCAATAGTAACAGTAGCAGGCCGAGGACGAGAACGTAAAGGTTCTTCTCGAAGAGAATAATCCACTGCAGTACTTTGAGGCGGTAGTATCACCACCGAATGTCCCGAGGATACCTGGAAAATATTTGTCGCAATTAATATGAATGAACGCATAAAACGGGCGCAGTCTTGGTCTTTTGTTAATGTTTCAACTTTGTGTTACAGGTACATATTACAACTAAACTTTAAGAGGTTCGACATGGCGAGTTTCATGAAAGAACAGTAAGTAAGAATAAAATTTTACATTTATTTGGTATTTGAATCCCAAACGCAGTGGAACATATTTTCTCATGAAAATCTGATATTTATCCGTTATTTTTTTCATTTCATTCATGTAGAACGTATATTCGTGACCTTCTTGCCGCAGAATAATCAATAAAACTTGTTTTTTAGCTGTACTTATAAATAAATTATTGGAGAATATATAGGGTAAAATCGGATGCTTATTTGAAATCATAAAATTCAATGAAATTATGAAATCTGCATTTATGTTAGTTCAAGATTATTTGTACTTGTACTAACCCTTTTTGATTTTTTATAAAAAACAAAGATATGTAACAGTGGCATCAAAATGAAAATTGGTACAATTAATATATGTAGTTAGAACACTCAAGCCCATTATAAATCGTTTAAATTGAGGAAACATTATAACTTTAGTTTTTAAGAATTTCTAGGGGCAGCACACTTGAAAATCGCGTGGAGTGACCACTTTTTAAAGCTTTTGGGATCCAAACACTTCACCAATAAGCTCTTTGGTGGAACCACAGTAACTAACATTTTTTTCGATAGTTAAATATCTTGATAACTTTATTATGCGAGGAGGTGATTAAATTCTCCTTTATACCAGTGTCTAACTTGATCATTCTGTATATTATAAAACAAAAGCATTCATTTCTACGTTAATATTTTCTTTCTATACAGACGAATTTTACTACAACATTTCTCGAGAATGAGGCGAATGAAATATAATTAGACACTTGTTTATCGGGTTGTTTAACGCGAAAATGTTTGCCAGAGGTAGTACATTTACTTTCGCTAGTTCGTACTTATTGTTCTATATGACGGGAGCAGAGGAGGGGGTTAAGAGTAAAGTGTTGAGTAATCCATCATTTAAATAAATTACGTGACGTACTTGATAACAATCGGATTCTTGCTGTTGCGGAGATTGCCGGGCTAAAGTTGATTGTTGAACTAAACTTGGTTGGCCGAGTAGCATGTTCGGTGTCCGTATGTTCACCATGTTATTTATATTGCTTGTTACATTGCTGGTTTTGTCCATCTCTTCGAGCTCCGATGGATCGAACTTTCGTTTCTTTGGAAGTTTCTTAGCGCTGATTGTTGGATCGGATAGATCCCGCTGAGGAGGCGCCAGCGGCGGGGGTGGTTGTTCCAGAATAGATTTTTCTTCAATCGAATTGCCGCCACCACCCCCGCCCACTCCATACTGTCCACCTCCGAGGGGATCCCCCCGTTTTTCGTGCATCTCAGAATGAGCAGTCAGCATTTTTGCCACCTCACGCTGCTCTGTGAATTAAAGATTTAATATTAGAACACGGTCTAACACAATTCCACTAATCAATTAACTGCTAGTAATCAAATCAGGCAATGTTCCCAAAATTCAATTTGATCTGTCCCATGTTCATACCTTATTTTGCTTTCTAATTATGCATTTATGAGAAAAATGGACACGTATCATTTAAAGCAGTGGTCACGTCAAAAATATTCAAGGACATCAAGGTATTAATTTCAGTTTAATAGGATAATCAAAAGAAGACTACTATTTTTATCTGGCTCCTGTGTTCTGCAATCAATTCGAACATTTTTTATTTTGCACAAAGATCCGCAGTCTATTAATAAGTAACGCGGAATAAAAAATATTAAGTACTACATATATTTTTCCATTTATTTAAACCTTAATTTTCTCCCAATCCGATTTTAAAGCGTACGTTGTGTCGCAAAAGAATTGTAAATATCTCGTCGATCGCATTGCCGCGCACAACTTCTTTATGTGAATTTTTAGATTTTTAATATATGTAATATGTTTTAGTTTCTACAAAAGTTGAAAAAAATAGTAACTACTATTTTCTTTATAATTTATAAATTTATTTATAGATTTGTCTTATATGAAATAACAATATCTCTAGCGGAAATTAGCGGTATTATAAAATGAATTTTGCTAAGGGAACGCAACATCGTTTCAAAACATTTAGTAGAAACTAAACGAATTATTTTGCTTCGAACACAATAAATTATATAGTCGGAATATTATGATTGGAAAGAGTCTTTATTTAAATAATCAAAAATAATAATTATGTTATGATGTGTTTTACGTAGGTACATCCCATGTGCAGACTAATGGCAATAATAACACTATACCAGCTACATTGCTGGTTTTATAGCTGAGTACGATATCCAACGCGCATCGGCTCACTTATGCTACTATGTTATAAACGAAAGTTCTGTTGCACCCCTAAAATTTAAGTTCATTATCCTGAATTATACGAAACCTAAACCCCTAATTCTTTCAAGCAATATAACTCATGAAAGTAATGATATTTAATGTGCTCCTTAGAGTAGCATATTATAGTAGCGAATTAAGTCTAACCATTATTTCACTACCATATTATTTAATAAGGTGTTGCTAACGTAACGTGAACGATTAAAATCATTTTCAAGTATAAGGTACAGGAATTTTTTAAGCTCACCAGTGTATTTTACTTTCCCTTAAGTTAATCTATGTACATCCATGAGGTACAAACCCCTCAGATACATACATTCCTGCATTAGTATACATATTGTTAATTTATTAATAAGAGATTAAATAACATATAGATATTAATTAACAGATAGCAGCTATATAAAATGAATTATGTATCCGTTTAAATACCATAATTCGCACTCTTACTTATCAATTACTATTTCGTGACGATTATTATAACTAGACTGCGGATCTTTATGCAGAATGAAAATATTATGCGTCGATTATGGGCAGCAGTAGTTAATTGAAAATTCATTTTATACCTTAATAATGTTTTCACGTTGGAAATAACATAACAATATTCTTAGATTTTTCGTATCTTTTACTGTTCTATATTTCACCCATTTCCCAATTTCTTATTCTAACTATAACTATAAACTAATATGATAAATATCAATAAAAAAGGGCAATGTAACGTTTTAATTTGTTGCAATATTTAATATTTCATAAACATGAACTTCCAGCAATTTATCTAATGAAACGTAAACATTGATCACGCTTCTCAAAGTAAGCTTCAAATCATTCCAAAAATAGAATTCTACGTTTCATCGAGAAGACTGTGTAACCTGAATGAGTGAATACATTAAGGTTATTCAAATAATACAGTGAGTCACTGTTCACAAAACCAACAAACACAAGAGGGAGAGTAATCATCCACTTTTTCTTTCGAATGTTCGCTTTGAGCAGATAAATCAATTCACAGGAGTTAAGTTTTAATTAGTCTCCAGCTCCTACGTGCTAATTAAAAGGACAAGGGAACGAGTAAGATAGTAATGTTGTTGGTACTCCATCCGTTCAAGCCGATTTAAAAAATAACACTCCTCTTATCGCGTAAAACAAAGCTCTCGAGTTTTTTAAACCATCGACATTGCGTAATTATAGACAACTCGTGTAATAAAGTAAATGATAGAATATTTTGTATTAAGTACTCAACTACTCGGACGTGCTTTAAAAATCTTAGTACTCCGAGTAGTTTGAACACTTGAGTACTCGCAAATGTTTTCAATACCCGACTACAATATGTACAATTTGACAATGTCATACAAATGTAGCATGTACTATAGATGTTGTACAATTTTATATATTGCACAAAATTTCGTTTGTTTTTTAGTACACTTTCATTATTTATATAGGTACCTAGTATTCATCTTTTGCAGGCGAAACGGCTTCTCGATGTTTAAAAGACCAAGTACTTAATCGAATTATGAATATAGAAATACCAACTAATTCTTGTAAATAGACTTCGGATTTTATGCATTTATAACAAAAATGAGTAGATGAAATTGAAAACGGTGAACAGATTAAAAAGCTTTAGAAGTATGAATATATTATTTTCACTGCATTAAAATTATTAATGAAAAATATAAATTGATATATAGCCCCTGTGCCTTGCAATTGATGCACAAATCTTTTATTTCCCCTAAAAATCCGATGTCTGCTTATAAGTCAAGATTTTCAGAGTGTTTCAAAAACAATTTTTTACACTGCTTGAAAGAACACAAGTAAAATAAAGAGTGTAAGTGGCCAGAGTGACCAGATGAGGGGAGGGAGCACGAATTGAGGGGAAAAGTTATCCTCTCTCTGCTACTACCGGATTAATTACATGACCAAGTTACCCTCTCTCATTAATTACATCCTTGCGTGTCGTCATCGGAAAGAGGAGCATGATATTGTACAGCATCGGCGTTTTCAATTCAATTAAAAGAGGGGTGATAAATAGGTGGAGATACACTCCAACAGATAGAGCAGACCCCGTTTTTTTAGATAAAAGAGAAGGAAAGCAAAAGGGCGTAAAGGTAGGATTTCCTAAGCGCATCATGACTGCTGTAACCAGATTAAAACTTGTTTCCCACTCTACCCTTCCTCTTCTACGACACTATTCTTCACGCTTCCGGTCAATTGTTATTACATAAATTGTAGGAAATTTACTCTAGTTTAATTTTGTATATAAATGTTTTTATCATAAAATGAGTCGGAAAGGAGATATTATCAAAAAACTGCTATTAGGCGGCATTTTTCCAATATGGCGACGCGAGCGGCAAAGATACGAGGTGGCAAAGTTGAAATTCGGAAAGAGCACATCGAAATCTATAAAATTACACATTTTTAAAACTCCCGGAAAACTTTCCAGGTAAAACTACCAAATGACTGTATTATAACGCGTATCAAGATATATACTTACAGTCCGTACAGTCGAGAGGAGGCTGTGTGCTGAAATGTGGCGAGTTGAAGCTGGGAGGGTGGTGACACCGGCTGGGTGCATACCTCAGCACCCGGCTGTCGGGGACAGGATGCGTCGAGTCTGGGCTCTCTCGTCTTTGTCTATCTTGCGACGGGGTTGCTGTTCCCTCTCCCAACTCCAATTCTTCTTCCCAGCCCCAACTGCCGAGCATCCTCCTCCGAAAATTCTCCTCTTAGGCGGACACTTTTCTCTTCTTCTTTCTTAATTGCCTTGTACCTCTAGTCAATGTCCTGTGTACAAGAAGAACGTGTTTCAGAACGGTTACCCTGCTTCTGCGAATTCGATTCTCACGAGCAACTTGTCTCGTTTATTGCGCAGCACGCTCTTAACGGGACTTCTTCAGTCCCTTTGCATTCGGTAAGTTTACTTCAATGTACCTTCGATTAAGGGTATCGATGGCAGGTCTTTCATCAACACAACCTTAATCCGTTCGATACACCAGCGAAGAATACCTGCCGCGAGATATGTTAACGCGAAAATAAAGAGATTTAACGCAATTCTCTTCACTGTTTGCACCACGCTTCGCACGGCGGATGCCTCGTTTATTTCCACCCAAAATATGACTTTGATATCGTTACTGGATTACAGGTTCTACGTATTGACACGTTCCGTGTCGAGCCGTTTTGCTCGACAATTAAACGAATTAAACTTATAATGAAACGAATTAATATTTGGATACTCTAAAAAAGACGATTACTTTTTTGATATTGTACTATACGATTTGAATTTTTTTGGGAGGCTAGAGCAATTAGTTCACTACAGAATGTGGAAAGAAATCTTTCCAAAAATTGCATTTGGTCGGAATTGTAGAGAAAATACTAAAAGTTGCATTTCACAACTTTTTTATGCGGGCCTATATTGAAATTTTAAAAAATACGTTTTGTAGATCTATATCAATTATATGCACTGTGAAAGCTTCATAGAAATCGGTTGATGCGGGAAAAAACGACAGACATAGAAAGATTTAAGAGTCCTTAGAATTACTGCAGTTGGAGACCGAAAATCGTGAAAAACTGCAATTTTTACCATCTTCAAAAGTTTGTACCTAATTACAACGTCGACCGTTTTTGATGAAATTTTCAAAATATGTTTAATTGATACAGATCTACGAAACGTGTTTTCTAAATTTTCCATACAAGCCCACATAAAAAAGTTGAAAAATACAACTTTTTGTATTTTCTCTGCAATTCCGACAACTTGCAGTTTTTTTTGAAAAATTTTTGTCACGCTGTGTAGCAAACCAATTGTTCTAACTTCTCCAAAAACTTCAAGTCGTATATCCCAATATTAAAAAAGTTATGAGGTTTTTAAGAGTGTCCGAATATTAATGGGAGTCAATTTATATCAATGATAATGATACAAAAAGGAGTGCTAAAACGAACGGTTCAAACGAGTCAAAGAAACAGCCCCTTCGAAACTGCATGCATCGATTATTGTACGTATTGTAAAGTTCGTAACTCGTATGACCTTTATCTACCGTATGATAAATTGTGTGTACGTACACGTACGCGTCGGAAAGCAATGAATTATATTTCGTATAAAACTGGTCCACTGCGGTCGCGTTGCACCGGCACGAATGAATTTTCGATGTTTCGAGTTCTCGATCGCGCAGTCGACACTTCCATCAAGGACGCGTGTCGGAAAGCGTTTAATTTGTATAATCACATTTTACGCATTCTGTTACAAAATGGTCGCGAAGTTTATGAAACAACTGTTGGAGTGCATTCTTCGGAAGTGGTTCGTGTACAACTTCTTCTGCACGCATAAACATAGCGATTGACATTAAGAGTCGCGTTAAGCAACCTGGTCGCTGAAAAAGGAAAGACGAAATCGGAAATGCAACACAGTTCAACGAAATTAAACACTTTACATAATTTTTATGCTTGTACGTTCCGATAAAAACTGTTGCTTAACACCGCGAAAAAGTAATCGTTTTAAAAAGCTTTGAACATATAATTTTATCTCAAATGCCTATCACTGGATCACTTTGTAATTTTATTAAGGATGCAAATCGAAACTCTGGAACAGCACGCGGAGTTCAATGCGATTTGTGGAATGCGAGTCGACCGATTAAGGTGTATCAATTGAATGACTGAGACTTTTCAGATTTTTTTGTCTATTGTACCTCACACACCACCAATCGCGGACGATTTTTATAGTTTTCTGTAGAAAATAACGAATGAAGTTCATTCGTTTTACAGGTTTATAACGAGTCTTTTAACACTAAACCTACCATCACCGGTCAAAATGACCGGTTTCAGATTTTTTATTTTACGATTATTGATATTATTATTAGTGGAGCATATATTACAATAGGCGCTGCACAAAGTCTAAATAAAGTTAGTATTGTCATTTTTATAAGGCTCGGTAAGTCTATTTGACTTGGACCACTTTCATAATAATGTCACATATGTATTTTTATCAGATTTTATAATTATACATTTTCCAATAGAAAGAAAATCAAACATTTTACAGTATCTACTATAAAAACAGGTAAATTTTCCCCCGAAGGGTCGTATGAGGAACGAATGCGTTTCAATTATTTCGATTTTTCCGTACTACATTAAAAGAAATGAGTTTGTCAGTTATTTCACATCACATTATTTTAAACTAAATTCACAAACTAAATCACATTATTTTAAACTAAATTAACGCAATGTGACAGGTAATCAGTAGACTACGAATTTTACGCATTTATGACAAATAAGAGTAGATCAAATACAAAACCTAAAGACATTTAGAAGAATAAAAGATGTCGATGACTGCGGATCTTTATGCAAAATAAAAATTTCTTACCTGAATCGCAACAAACTGGAGTGAAATAGAAATTTATTTTCTTTCCTATTATATTTAGTAGGTTGAAAATAATGTAACAGTATGTTTAAATTTTTCAAATATTTTTGCTATTTTAAATTACACCTACTCATTTTTGTCATAAATGCATAAAATCCGCAGTCTAACGATTATAAATACATTTCCATTTAACTTTGGTCTCTTACTATTGACTTGGGCAATCTTCATCTTGCATAAAAATCCGCGATCTAGTAATTAACACTTTACCTACAGGAAGACTATTAATAGGATTTTCAATAATTGTGCTGTACCAAAAGATAGCACAGAAATTTTCTTTTACATTGCAATCTTAAATGAAACAACTAGATGACGTTATTCAGGGTGACTTGTTAGTTCACAATGAAAATTGCTGTTGCTATTGAAGGTTCCATTAAAAAGTATTTAGCCATGTACCATAGATTTTTCAAAATTATGCAATAATCACCAGTCGGTAATGTGTTAATATTTTAATTTGATTAAAGATGCAGCTCGAAACTCTGGAGCAGCACGGGGAGTTCAATGCGATTTGCGGAATGCGAGTCGACCGATTAAGGTGTATGAATTGAAAGACTTTGTCTGTGGTCGCAACTTCCTACCGATTCCTTAAAAGACTCCATTAATGCTCGGAACACGCGAGAGAATATTCTGAACGAGCATTCACAACGCGCGAGAGTAAAGAAGAAGCCGACGAACCTCGCGCGTTAACGGTTTAGGAAACTGCCCGATAATTGCGCGAACACAATCGATATACAGATCACCGCCGAACAAACGAGCCACACAGTATGTGCCTACTTACACTGAGATTTTTTTCACGGTACATACACACTCGCGAGGGGACGAGCGCGTCCGCGCGCCAAAGACACAATTCCGTTTACGGAGTGGAATCACAAAGAACGAGGCGGCGAAAATCTCGCGTGTCGAATATCACCTCGACCTTCGAGGCTGACAGGAGTCGTCGTATTAAAAAGAGAAAAAAAAACCAACGACACACGGTGAGTGTACATACACTGTTCCTCCTCTCTCTCTCTCTCTCTCTTTCTGTCTCTGTTAAACACTGTTCCAATTCACGTGTGTGCGCCACGGTGCGGCGGCGTAACACGAGCGGAGATCGGCACGCGCGACATAACCTATTCAAGAAATTGCTGCCGCATTTCTTGCTTCAAAGCGGAGGAGAGAAAAACGATTACGCTCGGAGCCGGCTCTTACTTCCATGACAGTACCGACGAAGATTCCAGGAGCGACTAACGAGTAGTCAACAGGCACTTAGTTCCCGCCGTTGCCGTTGCCGTTGCCGCCGCCGCCAACTCCACCACCGCCACCGCCACCGCCGTACGGTGGGGTATTTGGCCCGAAAAACCGGAAAAAACTATTCTAGCGTTATTTATAGGTTCAAGGCCATAATATGGTAGGTCGTTGGATTTGTTTTAACGTCAGCTACAACATCCTCGGATTAGAAATGAATATTAACATATTATAAAATCAAAGTGACATTGACCGTCTATGATAAGAATTTTTTTATCGAAATTTGATGTATGTAGTTTGTAGATGTTTCAATACTGATTCAGTTTTGCTCGAAACATTTTTTTCCTGCATTACGTACAGCGAAAATCGTAATGAAGATTGGGTGTTCGCCTCCCGAACGCGTGAAAGTGAATTTTTCTTCTCTTTCTTATCGTTCAATAATGATAAAAAAACTGTTGCAGCCAGTAGCAGCCAATTGTTGTTGTACGTTAAAAAGGAGGCTATTTCAAAACGAGAGCAGTACAAATGTATTAGACTTTTTAAAATGAAGAATAAAAAAGATACCGAATGAAGTGTAAGTGCAAAAATGTACGAGTCGAGTCGGAGAGTAAGTTAACAATTGGTGTGTGCAGGCAAATGAATGTTTACTCGCATATATCTTCTAATAAAGACAAAACAATAATTTGATTTTATATAAATCATTTCCCTGCATATCCGCTAATCGTTAACTTACATTTCAATTCTGTAAGCGATGATATCAGTATGATATTCGATACAATTTAATTACGTACCTAGTACATTTAAATCACAAAACGACTTGGACAAGTTTCGGGGTTGACTTCTATAAAACCGTGTAACTTCATGAACTAATGATTGCGAAGAAAACCACATGATGTCCGAAATTTTCAATCGACCACGTACACTGCATTTTTTCCTCTTTTTCGGATCAGATGCTCCACTGTGCGCCGCCAACAACACCGACAACACCGTCACACAACAAGAATTACGGTACGGAGAAATACGGGCGCGCGCGCACTACACACAGCCAGCATAGGAAGTTCAGGCACGCTGGAGACGCACTCATGAAAAGAAACAAACGGACGTGAGGCGAGAGCTCGATAGGAAAGTTTCGAGGTGAGGTGAGGCAAGGTCGATCCTCCTCGCACATCGATTGGAAATCACGCACCACAGCGGCCAAGCAACGACAGAGTATCCGAGCTAGTAACAGCAGCAACAGCAACAGTAGTACTAGAGCGTACTATGTACCTCTATCTGTCTGTCTGTCTGTGCTAGACTGATCGCGTTTCGCAGATCTGCATATTGAAAAACGACGAGGAAACGAAACGGAAGGAAAGATGAGGAGGGTGAAGGATGCGCGAGAAGGATGGAAATGCGTGTGCACCACGTTCTTATCTCGCGCGTTCGAGTGAGCGAGATGGTAAACAAAGGGGAAGAACGGAGGTAAAAAGAGACAACGTAATGGGAGAAGGAGCGAAGACGAGAAAGAGAGAGGAGTGAGTGAGTGAATGAGCAAGAGCAAGAGAAAGAGACGTTACCACGCTCTCCAGCGTCCTACCACCTTCAACGAGATCGCTGCACTGACACTGAGCCTCAGAGTCCGAGTTCGCCCCGTGGCCCGGGTTTCTCGGAGGAAAACAACGCTCTCGTGATCGTCGTAGTGTGGGTAAAGGACTAAGGGGGAATGCACTAACCTCGCTACTCCCTACCACAAGGCTGACTCACGTTGCTTGGCCTGCCATTGTATCGTGTCGTGTTGGTCGGTCGGCTGGCTGGCTGGCTGGCCGGTCGCTTCGTTGGTTGGCTCGTCGACCGGCCGGACTCTCTCTCGATACTCTTTCTCTGACTAATCCACTCTCTTTCTAGAGCACGTCGTGGACGCGCGTTTTACAGGTACTCGAGGGTGGCCGAATGTCTACATGTGTGCCGGGACGAAATTCAAAACCTGTTACGTGACGCTCGGAAAAGGTAGTGCACGGTGTCTGTATCGAACTCGTCCGTTTTTCCTTCGAAATTCTCATTTATCTCCGCTTCGGATCAGTTTCCCGGGAACCGTATACATATTCGGATCGCACAGTTGCGCTTTTTCGCTCACCTTTTGCGATCCGAACGTTCCGTTTAGACGCAATTCATTCCCATGCGAAGCGTGGTCGCTTAACGCGACATCGACCACTAGAACTGACCAATTCATATTGCCTTAGGGAAATAACAACGCTACCCTTGCACCCTCGACACCGAAGAAATCCAACCTAACCGAAACTACTTTCTCATGAAATTAATGCATTGTATCAAACCTATAAGTAGAGATTTATGTCTATTGTAGCTCTGTTACATCCAACGGCGGACCATTTTTATAGTTTTCTGTAGAAAATG
The DNA here is from genome assembly GCA_028455765.1 of Lasioglossum oenotherae. NCBI lineage: Eukaryota > Metazoa > Arthropoda > Insecta > Hymenoptera > Halictidae > Lasioglossum > Lasioglossum oenotherae. The sequence continues at coordinate 6,298,089 of CM052291.1, read as the reverse complement.
ACGAATGAGAGAGAAATTCATATTTTTTACAGGTTTTTAATGCAGTACGGAAAAGTCCAAATAATTCTCACTTCGGGTGAAAATTCACCTATTTTATAGTAGATACTGTAAAATGTTTAATTTTCTTCCTATTTTAAAGAAATTTCTATTTTTTCTTTCTATTGCAAATACATTTTCATTCAGCATTGGTCTCTTACTATTCATTTGAGCGATCTTCATTTTACATAAAAATCCACAGCCCAGTAATTAATATCATTCTAGCAAATGATAATTGAAAGAATGTTTAAAAGAATTTGAAAAATAAACACCGTTCGAATGGTGTATAATAAAAATATAACTTGTAAGTAGACTGCGGATGTTCATGTAATCTTCAATTTTTGTAGGCAAATTTTAAGAAAGTGGAATCATGTGAAATGCTATTTTCAGTGGTAGTAGTGTTTGTAGATCTGAAATAAATAAAAATCGTAAATTCTGTGGAATTTTATTTTGTTTATAGAGAGAGGAATGGAATAACCGTTTATTTTCTAAACCAGGTTGTTTCGAATTTATGTAGGAGAAAGCCAAGTAAAAAGACTATTATAGTCTGTTTTCTTGAAAAAAGATGCCTGACGCCATAATAGCTCACTCCACTCCTATGTTGCAAGTCTAAAGTAATGGGAGTGGAGTGGATAGCTGTTATAACTACAAGCATCTTCCGAAAAACAGGCCATCGGTGTATAATATTGCAATCTTTGCACCAAGTTCTTGTTTCTCTACTTATTTGTTTTTGTACGTTCTCTTGTTCGGACGCACTAAAAATTCAATGTGCTGCGATAATAGCGTGGCCCGCGGCTCAGGGGATAAATGACGATCAAAATGTTAATAAAGTCCCACAGAATCGGTGTTCTTCTCCTCATCATGTGAAACCAGTCATTCAGATAACAAAGTGCTAACGCATCCTGCTAATGGGAAGGTTAGGCTGAAGACTACTGCCTCCAGCGAAACACAGCGTTTTCTTTTCACTTGTACCGACATGCACCGGGGCATGTAAATTCATAAAAAGTATTTTCACCGTTATCCATTATGTGCGCAATAGGGTCTAGTATCTAGTTACACGTGGGCACATGAATCACATCGACCGGTGTACACATAACTGAAGGTATTAGCGATACTAAACAACTGTAACAGGTAAAGTTCAAGGATATATGCGGTCAAAATTTTTGGCCCGATTTCTGTTCTTTGCGTATACGAACGTCAAAACAATTCCAAGGCCATTCACTTTTTTTTCTTTAAATGGAGTTGTATGTGTTTTTGAATACGCATGAATGTGTTCTACATTCTGACGAATTCAATGACCGTAACCACTCGAAGATTAATCAAGGTCGAAAGTAAAGCAAGAACAGCTACAGCTTTTCAGTCGCTAACGAGATTAGCACTTCTCACCTATTTTTCAATTAGTCCTAGATATATATATATGTGTGTATATTTTTGTTCACTCTCCCTTCAATATTGATTCCATTTTATTTCTAACGAGTACTGCTTTCATTACAAGCAGTGAGCATTGCTTAATTACTATTGAAAACATTTTTCAATTATTCCTGTATTTTTTTGTTTACTTCGATATTGATTTCATTTTATTTGTAACGAGTACTGCTTGATTACAAGCAGTGAGCATTGCTTAGTTACTAATGGAAATATTTTTCTATTGTTCCTGTATTTTTGTTTACTCTTCCTTTGACATAATTTAATTTTATTTTTATCGGGTACTGCTTAATTACTATTGAAAACATTTTTCAATTATTCCTCTGTTTTTGTTCACTGCAATATATTTATTTTATTTCTAACGAGTACTGCGTAATTAGAAGAGAATATAAAATTGAAAATAATATGTACAGACGATTAATAAAGCGGTTCTCGAAACATAGAATATTTCAAGCTACTACAGATAAGAAATGCGTTCTTATTTCGTTTCTCTCTATATAAATTAAAATCATTACATACATTGACAAGTGTTTTTAATTTATATTATCGAATGCCTTTTTAATAGATACAGATTCTAAAGCATTTAAGCTTCGTGTTACATATGTCTTAATAAGAGGGCGTGTTATCATATAAAAATATGAGCTTATCATTTAGCGGAAACTTCAGTGTATTATCTTACCCGAAGTCAATCGCATCTCGTGTTATATTGTGAATGAAAGTAGTCAGGTAGAATTCAACGTTTATCTCTCTCTCTCACTCGCTGGAAATTCTTATGAAACATCCTATCAAGAAAAGTCGTATTAAATCACTAATCTTTAACAATGGAACTGCGATCCCACTTCAGTCATTTATACGACCACACCACGGATCTCGTAGCTTTCAGGAAATTATTTCATGTTTGAGATCAAAACAGACAACCATTAGGCTGAAAAATTTTTCTAATTTCACAATTATCATTAGACGTACAATGTATATTCAACGTTATCGGTACATGAACAATCAGAGATCTCTTTCAGTTGAGTTTCATGTGAAATTTGTGGACAGAGTGTAGCTTGTATGGTTTATGTAGAATGCACAAAAGAATATAAAATGTTATATAAGATTGTATAAGAGCAAAGAGGGGCGGCAAAGCCAAGAGGCAAAACGATATAATAAGTAATATGTAAATAATTTATAATGGATTTTGAACAGTGAAGAAATTAGAAGACTTTAAAAGTATTAACATATTATTTTTACTATATAAAAATGATTAGTGAAAAATATAAATTATATAACATAAAAATCCGGAGTCCAATAATCTATATTCAATATTAATTTTTGTAGCATAGATACAACAAACTATTGGGTTGGCAAATGAGTTGGTTCGGTTTTTTACAGTGGAATCAATCACAAAAACCGAACGAACTTATTTGCGAACCCAATAGTTTGTTCTATCTATGCTACAAAAATTAATATTGAATATAGATTATTGGACTCCGGATATTTATGTTATATAATTTATATTTTTCACTAATAATTTTTATATAGTAAAAATAATATGTTAATACTTTTAAAGTCTTCTAATTTCTTCACTGTTCAAAATCCATTATAAATTATTTACAGTGGAATAAATCAGAAAAACGTGCGAACGTGCGAATATTTACAAATATTTCATTGAAAATTTGTTTGCATTATCACAGGAGTTGCGATAAGATTAGTCACATGAAAATTTCAAAGAAAACGTGTTGTATATGTTAAAATTACTGTAATCTGTTTAGCAGTGCAGTAGTTGCACGTAAACGACTGGATTCCTGGTATGGATACACCGCGTATCGTCAAAATTAACTTGCTACCATCAAGGTAGTAATGAGTCACCGCGCGTGAGTAATATGATAAAACTAGGTTTTTAATTGTTGCATACTCGTGCTACTGTAAAACGGCGCGTGTACTACGAGACTGTTATTCCAAACGAACTGTCGGGAAACAGTAATCAGACAGAATGTATGTGACGATTGTATAACAAATGCAAGAAATTTATGCAATACAACATAATACGAACGTTAACGGGGATATCTTCCATACTTTTAAACAACACGGTAAAACCATTTTGTGTGTAAAGTGTAAATCTTTTTATTGTGCTACAATCAGAAATTCAAAAAGTTCAACGCCCTTGAAAGTTACAGCAGCGAGAACTACAACCTTAATAAGTTCAAGCAATCATTTTTACTCGACAACCTAACGTTTTACTCTTTTCTATAATTTAATCTTCAAGTTCACTCGTTGCTGCACTTGTGTACGATACCAGTGTGTCATCTTACCGGACACTCGATACTGTCGAAAACCGGAGACTTCTTTGAGAAAGCCAAGTAAGGGTCGAATTCACCCCTGATGATCGGAAACGCCAGCCGAAAGCGTGGTTCTAATTGAATTAAGTCGGGAGGGAGGGTACACGCGACGTGCGAACGAAAACATTTAAAGAGTTACGTTTCCCAAGATAATTGAGCTGTTTAATGCAAAAGTGGCGTAAGACAATGTATGTCTGTTTGGTTCAACATCACATCTCTCAAGGGTTCGATGATTCAATAAAATACTTGTAATATACTTTTAGCGTGGCTCGCATAAGACAAACGTAACACGCTTCGATATTATTGTGTTGCATAGAACTTTTACTCAATTCCTCATTATTTAATGTTTTAACTTGTGCCATTTTTGCATTGGACGGCTCAATTAACCGCACAGTGGTCCAAAATCGTAAGAAGCTGGGCAACGTTGTTGTCTCTATCAATTCTACATTATTCATTACTGTCAAATTAGTTGTCGACCATTTCACAATGTCGAGGAAAACATAGTGTCGACGAACCCATGGTAACCCCTTTTTCCTTTGCGAAAATGTTCTCATGGGCGTTGTTAAGGAGTTATTAACGAAAACTACGGACCAATCAGAGCGCGTTTATAGCAGAGACAGCTACCGATGACCGTAGCGTTGGTATTGGCTTAGCCATACTCCGCCCACTGTAACCACGCTCTAATTGGCGCGTGTTTTTCATGAATAACTCCTTAACAAAACCGCAGAGAACATTTTCGCAAAGGAAAAAGTTACTGCAAATCACGTCAGGGATCGCATGTTAGAACATTTTTGGGACACCCTGTAGAAACGACCCACTGTGCGCCGCGTGGCGAAAACGCCAATTTCTCCTCGGTTCTTGCGCAAATACGGGCAAAGTATTAACGAGTTCCGAAGGCAATGATATAATCTCCATTAATACAGAAAAAGAAAAATAAAAATGGCAAGAAACTAAGGTAACGAGCGTTCGCAAAAAGATTGTACAACACAATGGATGGAACGCGAGGGTTTCAGAAATTTCAGTCAGATATTCCGCGAGATTGTGAAAAATCGAAAAGCACGCCTCTTGTGCATGCGCGCGCGCGCTCGCACGCTCTCGCTCTCTCGCGCGGTTACCACATAACGTACTATAACACGTGGAAATCCGAATGCAGTTGTACACGAATGCCCACGCGATACCGTATTATGCAAAAAGTTGTTTGCGCAACGTCTTTATTAGCGGTTCGCTTTCCCACTGTGCAATGCTCGTAGTCGAGTGAAGAGCGAGGGAGAGAGAGAGAGAGAGAGAGAGAGAGAGAGAGAAAATCGTTTCCACTTTAATTTATCGCGATCATAACATTATACCATCCAGCGGGAATTAATCAATTTCTACTATGAGCTCGCAGCCGTCAGCTTTCTACCCGGAGTGTTTTCGTGTTTCTAGTCTCTTCAATGCGTTTCCTAACGATTACCGCAATGCAAACAGTGCAGTGGAAACGTGGATTCGGAAACAACGTTGCCGCCTTAGTCATCGCGATTTTCACTGTTAATAGTTTCGTTCATAGTATCTAATAAATCCCACCAGATTATGGTGTATTTATCTTCTGGATAACACTGTTTGTGGAGATTAGTTTTTTGGGCCAGTCTGCTCGTCGGGGAAGCGTGTAATGAATCATTATTGTATATCATTTGAATCGATAAAATGACGATACCGAACTGACCACGGCTAAGTTGCAATTATGTAACGACCAGTGTAGACATCCTGATTTTTATACGAATAATAAGTATGTGCATAGATTAAAATAGATGACGGCGCAGTTTCAGCGTTAGTTCGAAATCACTTTTTTCCGTGATTTTTTACAAGTTCTAATCTAAATGCTTCTGCTACAGTTTTATCACAGCTTTATGACATCTTTCTTGAAACTCTTCGTTGTAAAAATATAGACTGAAGAAACATTTTGATTCTTTCTTTTAATTTAACGGGGTTACAAGGGTTACGAGCGCATCCCCTAGGGTACGGAACATCTTCGAGCAAGCGCCCGGCAATATAAACGCAAAACGAGTGTCCACCAATAAACAAATTTAGCGTGAACGAGGCTCGCTGGGATGTCGGTGCATCCGAGAGGCGACCGCGTCAACCTTGCCCGACTCGATATCCGCAATAAGCATTATGACTGCAGGTATGACGTCAGAGCGGTAAGAACTACACCATGATATGCCTGGGTGAAAATGTCGGATGCCTGCAATCGATACTTTCCCGTCTCTATCTGCCCGGAAACAGCATCGGTCTACAGGTGCCATTCAAGTTCAAGTACGGTACACGGGGCTGCACCCAAGGGTGTATTATAGTCCCGGTGGGTATTAGTTTCTCCTGACTTTAGAGCAAGAGTCGAGGCGAGGGGATGCTCTTTGAAAAGCCGGCCGAGTATCGGCTTCACGAATTACGCGTGAAAAAGAAAACAGTGGAATGATACCTCTCGAACCATCACCGTCGGAGTATACCACCCGCGGATCCTCCGTTCACTGGCAAGGCCCCCGAGGAGCTTTTCTTTTAACGGGCCTTAACAACTTGTAACCGATACCTGGGCCCCTTCTGCCCCATCCCCACCTCTCTCTTTCTCGTTCCTTCCTTCCTTCCTTCCTTCTTTTCCTCTTCTTTTTCTCTCTCTCTCCTCTCCTTTCTTCACCACTATGGTGAATGGCCTGAATGAAAGGAGCCAAATCGTCGCGCGAATATTGTATACGTGGCCTGTCGGCCGTTCCACGATGCACCTTCGCCACAATGGATCGCGAGACTAGAGGGGTTGGGAATGCATCCTCAGCTAGTTCGAGCATAAATCAGATAGACGACGCCGGGTACTACTACGCTGTGGCAGGTAGAAACCCGGGGACATCCTACTCCGTGACAATTGTTCGGTCTATTCGTTTCCTACGCTATTGTTGCACATCCCTATCTCTGTCTTCTCAAACACCTGCTGTTTCAGGTGATATCTGCTACCTAGCTCTCTCTCTCTGTCCCTCTTACTCTCTTTTTCTCTGTGGCGCTCGCTAGATCACCTCCGCAGGTTTCATGCGATTTCCTTACTCAAAATCCTCCACGCTAGCGTCCACGTGCTCGCGATATCGATAGATAATACACCTTGTTAAGGTTCGCCCCTGGAGGCGACCTTGAGTACCTGATAAAAATGAGATTCGTGACGTGTGTAAGCGCGTATCAATGGAACGATAGCGATAGATGAGCCGACAGGTATATGACACGCTCGCTGAACACAAAGTACACCGAAATTCCCATAACGACATTTCCATTATTGTTTACAGTTGTAGTTGATGGTATACACTTTAAATTAGAACCACTTTCTTGTAAACGGACCAAACCACTTCGGTTTTACTGACAAGTTGGATGGATTAGTTTACTAGACGCGTAATGAAAATTCAAGATTCGAATTTAAAAAAGGCTGAAAGTGTCGAAATGGAAATTGTGAGGAAAATCCATGTAAAACTTACAAGAGCGTTTTGTAACCAACTCGAAACTTGTAACCGATCAAAACAAATAATAAGCGGGTAGCTGAAAACATTAATCCTGCCGTGATCGATATACCAAAAATGATTGAAACGAAAATTGTATGGTTCCAAGAGTAGCAGAAAATGTAATAATTCGTTTTTTTTTGTTTTCCTTTTTTATTGAGATATAAACATCAGCTTGAGTATCTTTATTGTAAAGGGTAAATTTTAATTTTGTGATTGAAGAGAAAATTGAAGCCTGAATAAACTACTACATAAGGGTATACGGGGTGAAAAACTAATAATTGAAACCACTTGGATCTTTTTAGTAGTTGAAATAGTTAGTTTATTGCAGAAGAATACCAGATGTTGATCTTTAAAACTTTACAAAAAAAGGTACATAGCATTCCATTAAAAAAATTGAAGGTCACCTTCATTTCTAAAAAAAATATTGCAGATAAAAAAGAATTACAGAAACCATTACATTGCTTGTAGACGCAAACACCCCGTATATACGTTTTGATGATCAATATGTTATTTTCTTGGTCACTAACTTGTTTATATACGCTGATGATACAAATGGATTAATTGGACATTTCGATTTATCGGTAATGTGCTAATTGTTAGGATTGTTGCAAGTTCACTCACTACATCAATTAAAATTTCTTCGAATTGTCATATAATCTGTGAATAAAATTTGTGTACATTTACATATTTACATCATGATATCCCGTTTAGGTTGCACATTCTGCGACCAGAAAAAGGACAATTATACAATGTAGATATTGGTCCATAACCGTGTTACATATGTAGTAGGTAACAGCGATAAAAAACTCAAGTCTAAGAAAACAATATACGATTGACATAATTTATAGCTTCCGCAAACAGATTAGATAAATTGTGTAGATTTACTTTTGTCATTGATGTCTCGCATTATTATTGCAATTATACTTCGGATTTTGCACATGAATAGTGCATGTAATACTCGGTAGAACTCCCGTACCTTTGGTTTTATTTGAAATTTGATAATACTATTAATACATACTTTGCACTCGGAGATATTTTAACTCGAATAATAAACACTTCTTCCGACCTAGAATATTTTCATCCCTTATGATTTTTTAAATTTTCTCTTTAAACAAAATAAAAATTTTCTGCATCAATTACAAGAGGTGGAAACCAGACACACACTCAATTCTTTCTATAATTAATTTGAGTACGTTGAAAACAGTACATCGTTGTTTTGCAATGTTTAAAATTTTTTAATTTAATGTATTGAATTCGAATTTCATTCACAAAAATAATAAACTTATCGATCGATATAAATAGATTACTTAGAAAATTACATCATCTAACAAGTGACATCAATTGCTAAATTTAACTCTCCATCAAACGGTTGATATAATAGCTCGTGCATAAAAATTTCAAGACACCTGGGTCAGCTATGACATCGAAACTGCGTCACTTACAATTTAAATCGAGTCACCATGCAGATATCGATATACAGAATATTGAAAAAATGAAAAATGTGTATTCGTTTAGTAGTAACTCGGACGCATAATCTCAATATACAGTGGCCGAAATTTCTATAAAGTCACTGTGTTTTGTGCCCGTGCGAAATCAATACGGGTCGGTTTATGTACTTCTTTAAGTCCTGGTTTACGTTGTATTTTTGTCCAGAAGAATTTAAAAGTTGTTGCACACGTCTTGTTGTTACTGGGAGCTCCAATTCAGCTCGAAATTGTGCTGCATTTTTCCTTTCCTTAGCTGCAGACCTCATTAATATTGAATGTTGTCTCTTTGACTATTTTTTATTACTACCTTTAAGATGATTTTTTCCGTAATTTTCACGTAAATTGATATAATTATTAATCACAGTATATGACCGATTAGTTTTCTTAGCAATTGCGCGATTAGAGCAGCCCATATCTTTATAAGCATCGATTGATGCTTTTTCTTCACTTGTTAGTATGTACTTTTCCTCTCGGCATTCTCATACACGTGAATCAAATTATAACAAACAGGAGTTCTGTGAGTTCTAAAACTAATACTTTTAGAATATTCGCAGTTTTCCGTAGTTCTCTGCTCAGAATACAGAGAAACACTAAGTGACTTTATAGAAACTTCGCACTTGTGTTCTGCACCACACAGAAAAAAATTTTAAAAAACGTAAATAGTAAACATAGCGGTAGAGTACGCAGTCCCTCTATCCGAGTGTCTACAAGGCACAAGACCAGATACGATAAATCAACAAAAATGGTGATATTTTTAAAATATCTATGAAAAAGAAGATGACTTTATAGAAATTTCGATCACTGTATAATATCTGATGTAAACGCCTCAACTACTCGACTCTACGTTCACTGAATGGACGATCGAAAAGCTGCTGTGAATTTAAACCGATCCATAAAAATCGTGGAGCGGATTACTTATCACTTCACTTGATAATGTTCAAGTTGCAAAATACGATCATTCTGGTTTCGCTCGGAATTTACATATCTGATGAGTGCATAAAATTCGCAGTCTATTAATACGATATTCAATTATCAAGAATCGGAGTGTATTTGTCACTGTGATTAACATAATAAGAAATATAGTATCGCCGGTTCATAGTTCAAGGCCGATACAGTATGACGAAGTGAAACGAAATACTAGAAGAAAAGCAGAGATTAATCGCGATCGATGAATCTGATAAAACAGCAACATATTTATTGTTACTTGCGGATTTCAGATCCAATCCATGCACCCGCTCGCTTCGTACGGTGCGTCGCCGTTGAGTATCATAGTATGTATAACTTTTTTACTAGTCCCCACAGAATTGTTTTCTCTATAGGTTATTAGTAGACTGCGGATATTTATGCAGTTTCCAATTTTTCTAGACGAACTTTAAGAAAGTGAAATAAAATAGAATCTTATCATACAATCTTCAGAATTCCAAATTATCTTAAAACCTTATTTCCACTTGTTAAAGACAAGCTACCACATTTAGAAAGTTGCAATATTGTATACTCAATACCTTGCTGGGGCTGTAGTCAAGTATACATTGGACAATCGTCCAGAAATTTAAAAACTCGTGTCACAGAACACAAGCATATTTTCTTACCTCCACCACAACATACGGCTTTGACGAAACATTCAGTTGAAATGGATCATGGATTTGATTTTGAGAACGTCAAAATTATTGACAAAGAACAAAATTTACATCAAAGGTTATTATTGGAAACTATTCATATGATTAAACATCGCAGCGTTAACCTTAGCTATGAAACACCTAAGATACATGAATATTACGCAACATTACTGAACCAGTAATGTTCTATGATGAATTTTCCAATAAACTTTACTTTTGTCAACAACTGTTCTCTCACATACAATTAAATGTATGTAATTGATTCCAATAAAAGTGGAAAGTTAATCACGATTTACCAACAAGGTATATTCGTAAGAGTGGACTTAAGAACATATTATGACTTTTCAAATTTACCGCCTTACATCGATTGATATAACCTAGATCGGTTTCAAATACGTTCGTACATCAATATTTCTTACATTCAATCATTCAATATTTCTGTTTTTTCAAAATTACTATAATAAATAAATAAATCTTGAAAAAGATCCAAACTAGGATCGAAACGTTGATTTTGTTTGACAATTAGCAAAGTTGCTTTATAATTCGTAATAAACAATCGAAGCGTTGCGCCAAAAACATTTAAAAATTTATTATCAGCAAATACGATCGATAGAAGAAACATATTTAGGAAATTACGATCTAAAAAAAGTTCTAATCACCGAAACCGTAGAATAAATCATAGGGCAAGAGATTAACGTGGTCACACGAAGCAGAGTCACTAGATGAGGGGAGGGAGCACGAATTGAGGGGAAGAAGTTGCCCTCTTGTTGTCAGTAGCAGACCAGTCACCTGATCGTGGCAGAAACATGGGGAATAGCGTGGTAGAAGGGGAAGATAGAGTGGGGACACAAGTTTTAATCTGGCAACTCTGCTTATGCCTACGCAAGCACGACGCGACTTCCGGCATGCTCTGGAGATAATATTATCGCTGAAATGCACGGCTAGTGAAAAAATGCAGCCACCATTCCCCCAGCTGACAAAGGAGGGTCGCGAACTGTCCGATTTGAATGAAATTCTCACCGAGTATCAGGTCGTTAAGTATGAAACTTGACAAATAAAACACAAATTCCAAACACATTTGTCAATTAACCACATGATATCAAAAGCAGGGATCGAAGAAGCAATGACGATTTCTAGCACCTTTCGATTAACATTTAATAGTTATAGTTACCTTTTTATAGTTACATGGACTATAAAACTTTTCTCAAAGACGTTCTTATATTGTAAGCTTCTATGGGAAAGGACAGCGAAAACTTCTTATTGCAGGAACACAAATTTTGTTCATCGACATTGAAAGAGTTCAAAGAGTCGACATTGATAAGTGTGGACAGCGGATCTTTATGTAAAATAAAAATTTTCCACCTGAATTCCAACAAACCGAAGTGACATAGAAATTTATTTTCTATGTTAATATGTTCAATAAGTTGAAAATGATATAAAAGTATTTTTAAATTCGTCAAATGTTTTGAATGTTTTAAATTACACCTACTCACTTTTGTCATAAATGCATAAAATCCGCTGTCTATTGATCATTAATGATATTAAATGGACAGTACTATAGCAATATTATTTGTAGACTGCGCATTTATGCATTTATGATGAACATCAGTAGATCACATGCAAAACAGGAAAAACATTTTAAAAATCTAAAAATACTGTTGAATTAAGAAACGAAATGAATGTCTATGTAGCTCTTATATCTTGCGATATAAAATCGAAGTCAATTTATAAAAAAGTTTCTCTGATTTAAAGCGTGACATCAATTTTGACATGTACTAATAGAATGAATCGTAAACAACTTCCGTAATAAACATTGACAATCAATCATGTGACAAAAATACGCAGGAAAGATTGATGTTCATTGTAAAGTATCTCAAATCAATGTGAATGTAAAAAGAAAACAGAAGAAATTTAAAAGAATGAAAAATTTCGATAATAAAATAGGAACTTGACCAGTTGCTCTGTTGTGTTGCGTTGTTAAGTGACATTTATAATCTTTTTCACAGAGGAGTCAATAAATTTCCGTGCCCATGACAGCATAATATTACCCTTCAATGTTTCATGGATGTGCGAGCGGCTATTTTGAAACAAATGTGTGTGCCTGCCTTCCCCAGGTAACCAGCCTACAATCGTATACTATACATAGTATTTGAAATAAAATTAAACTTGCAGGAAAATTAGCAAGCTATAAATGGTTCTAAAGATTCTCGGAAGCTATACATATTACGGATAAATTATTTATCATTAAATAAACTATTTGTCACCAACTAAGGAGTTCATCATAGGACTTTTACTAGTGCCCACAAAATTGTTTTCTCTTGGTTATTAGTAGACTACGGATGTTAATCCAGTTCTCAATTTTTCTAGACAAATTTTAAGAAAGTGGTAACAAATAAAATTCTATTTTACTATTATCCAAACTACATAAAAATTCTAGAAAATTCTGTTGAATTTAATACTCCAGCATTTTTTGAAAATTCTTATAAACCATAAATGCATAAAGATCCGCAGTCTGATTATTAGAATTCTCCTAAAATTAAGTTTGTTTTTTAAGAACTCCTTTAAATTATAGATTTTCCAGTTCTTTTAAAATTGTATAGTTGCGTATACCACAAATGCATAAAATCTGCAATCCCAACACATGCACGACAGAAACGAGACGTGTCACGTGACCGGACCGTGACGGAAGCGTGGGAAAAGTAGAGTGGGGAACATGAGTCTTATACTTAATCTGCCAACTCTAGTAACAATCCCTGAGAGTACATAAATTAAAATCCATTATATTTCGTTGGTACATAGGTGGAACCGGAAAAAATGAAGACAACTCCCAGGTTTCCAGCAGGTGCCATACGAATACATCATGAAACTTAGTCCGCGCAACAATTAGACCAATACGTGGAACTTGAGAACTCAGGGTCATCGTTTATTTTTTTCAATTAGATCGCTTAAGCCGCGTAATCGTTCCGAGCGTTACATGGAAACGATAGCGTAATGCTGCTCGGTTATGCATAACGTTCGCATAATGTGCGGAACGCACAATCGATCATCAAACATTTCATTTATCGCGTCTCAAAATCCACGTAAAAAAAGGTATCGCGCTTTCTTTGTGCGAATAAACAATCTGAATACATGAGTAGGTGAAACTACTTTTCTTGAAATTACTTTTCTTGAAACGATGATTGCGATAAAAAAACACATATTCTCATAGTATTCTTTAAAGCTCTTCGATCAATCATGATCGAAGTATTCAAATGATAATGTTGAGGTTGCACGTTATGTTGCAATCTAAAAATTAATCAGTTGGAATTAATTCGGTAGAGTGCGCGAATATTTTTATCCGAGGGGAGGATTTTTTGTATAAATTTTTGCGCTAATTTTAGATGATTGCACGCTTATATTTTATATACGGTTCGGAGATAAATAGAATATTGACAGTGCAGGTGAATGATAATGGATCGATGCTTTATCGAGGATCGATATAAAATTATCGTGCAGAACGCCGCTAACTATGTGACTCTGATTACAAAAGTTATGTACATTTGTATTTTTTGTTCCTCGGTTGGTTTTTGTGGAAGTGATAACTATTAAAAAGATTGATCTTATAAATATTGTGGAGAAAATTATAACAGCGACGCAGAATTGATTTCGTGTAACTATTGATCTGGCATTACCTACACTCACAGATGACAAACATAATTGACAAAAACAGATGACAAAAATAACAAGTAATAACGGAGCAAACATCGTAAAAATTGTAATTGTCTTTTTCTATTAAATGAACTTAGTAAAATTCTATTCACCTGCTATTTGTTTCCATAAATATATCGTTACTTTCCTGACTCATTTTCGAAACACTGATTAGCGTTTAGTAAAAGTTAAGTTTCCACTTTCCACCATGCAACAGTTGAAACAATTCAATGTCTGCTAATGCACCTATACCGGACACGTGCACTGCGTTATATTAGAAGCTTGAGTAAACACCCTCTTAGATCCCGTCTTGGTTGGATTCCGTATACACAGTGTTTAAAAAAAAAATGTTACTGTACCGATGTGTCTTGCTATCAATTAACTCCCATCTTCCCTACACGAATTTTTTATTTATAAATAGCGATTCGTACTGATAAAATAACGTGTGTATGTTCGTGTTTCTTACATTCGTTTCGCTATTGTAAGCATTTGAAGTCGACCATGTTCAATATCTGCTATGTACACCTGATGTCCATCTGCAATTTTTATAAATTTTCCCTATTATATAAATGATTGTAATTTTACAGATTGTTGGAAAGTATGCAAAGGTGTCCCACTAATATTTTCAATGCCTGATGTACTTATGACAACTTTCTATCCTATTTCTTTCTACACTTTCAATTATAATTAGAATTATTAGTAGATAGCGGATCTTTACGTAAAAGAAAAATTGTCAACCTGAATTGCAAGTACCTGGAGTGAAATAGAAATTGATTTTCTTTCTCAATATATTCATCGGATTGAAAATACTGTAACGGTATTTTGAATTTCTTCGAATATTTTTACTATTTTGTTTACGCTACACGTTTCTTCTAATATTTCTACTATTTTATTTAAACTACACATAGTCGGTTATCGATAACTTATCAGTAGACTGCGGATTTTATGCATTTATGACAAAAATGGGTGCGTACATTTTAAAACAATGGACATATCAAAAAGATTTAAGGCCGCCAATTTATTAGTTTTACCTTAACAAGATAATTATAATTAAAAGTAGAAAAACATTTATGTTTGGCTCCTCTGTCTTGCAATCAATGCATATATTTTTTATCTTGCTTAAAGATCCGCCGTCTACTTGTCAGAGTGTCACTATGAAATCTAGTGGATCTTATCCTTTGTAGCAATTAATTTATTATTTAACAACATTTGTTTACACGTAGGCAGCCAAATGTGTAACGAGCTAACGTGTCTTTCTACAGATACAATTACCACAGATTTTCAATTCATATTGCGATATAATCCACTCGAAACGATGTCCTCTGTCTATAATTAAATGCTCCTAGACAATGGCTATACATGGTTAATATTCCTAATATAACTGACCTCATCAGTTTTCATACATTACGTAAACACGTACATACACGCGTGTATTTACATCCGCTCTGTGGTTGTTATCGTTACACTATACCCCCGTTTTACGGGAGTTACGTATTTGCCAAACTGTAAACACCAAGCTTCGTCATCGAAGTACAGTTTAAGACGCGCATGCTATACTTTGTAGCACTCTTTTCTTATCAATTCAATTATTTTCTCAGTTCAAATCCGTGTTGCCCAAGTTTCGAAAATTTAAAACAATATTTTTACTTATTAGTCAAAAAGAGAACGACATCCTTCTTGTTCTTTCTATATGAATCCTTATATTATTTTTGTAAAATTTAAATCCAACCACTATCTGTATCTATGCCCGAATAATTGTAATATATATTTGCGACTACTGTGTGTGTGTATGTGTATGTTATTTAAGTAATCGTCACAATTACTAATATTAATACAATTAATTATTGATGAAACTCAAAATAATGTAATGCCACCTGTGTATATTATTTGAGCAATCGTGATACTGTATAGTCAAAATTACTAGTATTAATACGATTAATTATTGATAAACCTCTATCTGTATCTATGTCCGAATAATTGTAACGAATATTTATAGTTACTGTCTGTATGTTGTTTAAGCAATTGTGATACTGTATAGTCAAAACTACCAGTATTAATGAAACTAATTATTGAGTCCATTGCCAGAGTCCATAGTGGCCGTGCTCTGATTCGTCCATGTTTTTCGTGAATAACTCCTCAACGAAGTCGAGGAGAGCATTTTTGTAAAGAAAAAAGTTGCTTTGTATGACCTGAGGATATTTTTGGGACACCCTGTATATCCGCCTTTTCATCCAACTTGTATCTGCTGCAAATGCATTCCGCAGTCTAATAATAAGCAACGAATTCAATCATTTCTCTTAAGTCGTGACAAAATAACATTCCCAACCTCCATTAATTATAATATACGGCCCGACGTTCGAAGCTCGCAGTGTATTTAAATAAACATGTCAGTCGAACGGTTTAATTCTCTCCTGCAGCAGTACCTCGAAAATGCAACTACTATTTTAACCGAAATCAATACCCATCTTATCGAGGTAAAAATACGGTAAGCGGATAACGATTATTTCACGTTCCTCGCGCTCGTTCGTCGACATCAATCTAATTACACACGTCCAGTTATTTGTGTGGCTGAATCTGCCGGGGATCCATTTATCGGATCCAACGATCGGTCGAATAAGCGAACAACCGGAAGAATGAAGAATTTTGATTCGAGGACATCTCTCAATGGCGGGGAGAAGAGCCATCGCCGCACAGTGGGTCGTCTCTATAAAATAGCTGGTATTGATTCAAATATTGTCGTGCCATCAAATGGGATAAAACTGGCTCTTTTAGTAAGTTCATACGTGATTGGTAAGAACTGGATAGATCAAACTTATATCCGATCTAACATGTTAAATAATTAATAGCTAAGTCCAAGTTTTTTGCAGCAATGCATCCAGTCAGTTGTATTCGCATCCCGAGAGTTAATTGCCATTTGAGAATGGATTTTTGTATTATCTGTGGTTCTACCTTCTATTATGTATATACATATAGTTGAAGGGATACATGCCAACGCTATGTTCATTAGATTTGAGCTAACCCTCACCAGTAGTTAAATATCGCGCATCAAAGTACATATGTCAACTTTGGGAGAAATGTGATCTGGAGTACCTGTTTCGACTTCGAAGCTTCCTCAACAAATTTGCAGGGACTTCGAAAGTAAATACTGTAAACTCATGTATACAGGGTGAGCTACCTAATTTGATCACCTGGAAAACATCTAAATCATACGTTGTACATAAACAAAATTATTTCTGTAGGATATTATTGGGTTGGCAAGATATTTCAAGGTGAAATAAAGCCTAATTTTTTTATCGAAGCAATAAACTTTAATGAATAAGATATTTACCCTTTTTGTTGAACGAACAAGAAAATGTTTTGTTTCACCTTAAAATACCGAAATTACTTTCTTGCCAACCCAATAGTTTATATTTGTTGCATGCCTATACTTTCTCCCAAAATACAGGCTAAACGAAATAGAATTTCGGTTTACAAAAAATTAATAACATAGATATTTACTATACTCTGTTCAGAATCTTCATTACGAGCCTGACTCGTTGAAATACGGCAAGGGATTAATTTTCAAACGATTAATCAAAGGGTTAGGAATCTATAAGAAAAATTTCATGCATTTTGGAAGAAGTTTGATTTCAGTCCAGGTCTTACGATTCCAGATTCCAGCCTGCTGCGCGTCGTTGTACTCTCCGTGGTCGTGGTCGTTCGACTCAGCGAGCGCATTTAATTAAAATGTTGGTGCGGATCAAACACCGTGGGTCCATTGATCGGTCAACTCGTCTCCGATATAGATAGGGTATGCATGCCGCCGTCCGGAATTATTCACGCCAGCACCGAATGTCTAAGACGGTTCTTGGTTCTCCATTCTGCTGAGCGAGAACGACCGGCCTGAGCCGAGCGGCTGTCTGGCTTTGCCAACGAGTCCGCAATCGAGTTACGCGCGAGGGATCCTCTTCCATAAACAGATTCGCCAACGCTACGGACCCGTGCAAACTACTCCCGTGTGACGTCAGAGTTTCTCTGGGACGAGTGCACGCGAACAACCGTGTTCAGACGTTACCGCTCCAACGCGCAGTACTGCATATACAGGGTGATCCAATACGTAATAGCACAATCATTATCTCCGCTGTGTTTGAAATCGTGAAAATACGTCATGAATAGACTGCGGATTTTATGCATTTATGACAAAAATGGGTACGTACAATTTAAAGCAGTGGGCATATAAAAAATATTTAAGAACATCAATGTGTTAGTTTCGGCTTAATAAGATAATTAAAAGAGAAGTACAATTTTTATTTGGCTCCTGTGTCCTGCAATCAATGCAAACATTTTTTATTTTGCATAAAGATCCGCAGTCTGTTCATGAACCACAGTTTTTCAGTATAAAGAGGACTTCGATACGGTAATAACAATTTTTTTTCTAGGTAAAAGAGTTTCGGGGATTTCAAGGTCACCACCAGGTTTCTAACACTAAACCTACCAAGCACTAGAATCGATTTAAATGTTTTGCCTTACAAAAATGACAAAACTGTATTTACTTGGATTGTGTACAATTTTTAGGATAGTATGTATGTTGGAATAAAGAAATTTATTAACCCTTTGCACTCGAAGCTATTTTAACTGGAAAATTAAACGTTTCTTCCTAGTTAGAATATTTCCATTCCCTATGATTTTTGAGATTTTATGTATATGAAATTGGTATAATACCCCATACAGTACCTAAATGTTTAGTAATTGATTAGATATCGATATATTTAATATTGCAAACAATATTTTGAGTAATGGTACAGCAATTTTTAGTGGTGCCTCAGAGTTACCATTAGAGTGCTAAGGGTTAAGTAACAATCGGAATCACCAGAAGAGAGGAAAGAGCACGAATTGAGGGGAAAAAGTTATCCCCTCTGTATATATGTTTCTTTTATCGATCGTATTTGTAGATAATAAATTTTTAAACGTTGTCGGTGCAACGGTTTGACCAGAAGCTAGCATTAAAATTGTTATTAAATTATTATTACATGCATCAAACCTTCGTCTTTCAACTCGTTAAACAACTCTTTTCTACTTGTTATGTACTATAATAATATTTTTTGTTTATCACTGAATGATGGTATGCGCAAAAGTAAGTATTTCAAAAAACAGATGAAACTTTTTCCAGTTGACGCTTCGTCTCGAGAAAATTCAGTCTGGAAGTTCCACTGATTCGCGTGTCCCAGCATTCGCAGGAAGTAGAATAGGCTGGCCATGATCAGACGCGTCAGTCGATTCCTATTCAACGGCACGCACATTCGCCGAATTTCCGATCTCTTAGGTTGTTGCATATAGATTTACAAAATGTATTTTTTAACACTAAACCTGCAGAGGTTTAAAAGCAGCCGGTACATTTATTCATTTAATAATTTTCCACGAAAGCTTCTTGATAATTTCACTAATTGTGAAATAAAAAATCTGGAACCGGTCATTTGACCGGTGGTGGTAGGTTTAGTGTTAAATTTTATTTTAGTGTAAACAACAAATTTTCCTCTGCAATTCGCACCAATTCCAATATTTTCAAAATTTTCTGTTCACGTGTTGTAGTGAACTAATTGTTCGGACATCTCGAAAGGATCCGAGTCGTATGGTTTAATATTAGACGAGTTATCGTCCTGTTAGAAGTGACCGAATATTACTGAGAGTGACTGTAGGTGGATATTTCGGATCCGACATGTCACTTATGCAGTCAAACCTCTTGGATCACAATATTCTGAAAATACGGTGAAAAATGGTGACAGTTCTCCTATAACGCGGTTTCCAATGTAGCACGATTTATTTATTCTTCGCTGACATCACGGAATAATAACTGAAAACCTGAGATCCCTATATTTATTCTATTTAGTCCAGTCAATGAATGCTCATAAGGCGGGGTGCAGAGGGAAATGGAAGGAACACAATTTTTAGTTTTGGAACTTTCCTTGGACTAGTTAGAAGATAAACATACTAAAAGTCTCTACTCCTAGGAGGTGAGCGGGGTGCAGGGGGCACGTAGAAGGTCCCCTTTTTCGGTTTTCCGCTTATATCTCGGAAACTATGCGCCCTAGCGATAAGACTATTGTATACAAAATTAAAGCTGACAAAAAGTGCCACAAGATTGATTGGATTCAGTTTTTCGCTATCTCGCATAGTTTCCGAGATACCCGCGCTCAAAGTTCACTAATTATGAAAAAGAAAATAGCCGGGTGAAATTCGCCCCCGGCGGGATTTTAATCGAGCTTGAACCATTCGATAGCCTACCCAAAAAAAAAGATTTTTTTTTAATTTCATCGCTCTACCTCATTTCTATCGAAAGTTCTTTGATTTTGTCTCCGATTTGGACGAAAGGTCCCACTGTGCGTCGGTAGAGGTCGCCGAGAGTTTGTAGTTGCGATGGCAACAGCGTCAGCATCGAGACCAGGAACGATGGAACGACAGAAGAGCACTGGCCGCGATAAAAGGAATGTGACATAAGTTGGGGTTGCTTATCGATATTGCTTGGAAATATGCAACGACAATCGGCGAGGAGAAAAGTCATTAACACGACGCTCCAGCAAGAAACGTGACGATAACGTATATCACGCGGTTCCATCGACGGGCAAACCGCGCTCGCCGCTGTGGCTGAGAAATCCAATATAGCCGGCCACTGCATCGAATTAACTAACATAAGCTGAACAGAGCCGAAGAAAATAATAAATGCGCGCATAGCAAACGGCAACGCTACGAGTCCCTGTGTAACACGCGATGGAACGCTATTAATACAATATGTTAAGAGCTCTTTATACCGTCGCGTTCATTGTTGCTGTATCGTGGCACGTACGGCCGAGATATTTTAATATAACCGCGATACAAGTCCTTAAATGGAAACTATATGTATTCGAGGAAAACTCCATTCTCGCTTGCAACGCTTCCTTTGGTCCGGCTTCTATCTACGCAATAACTAAACCTAAATGTATTAAGGTGGAGTGGGGTAAGTGCGTAAACGGGGCAAGTGCGTTAACTGTTTATTTGTATTATAATATCAACGAAATTTCTCTAGCTTTTGTTTTTATTAATGTAGTATAAGTTAATATCAACTATTCGACATAGATGTCGCCTAAGAATAAAGGTGTTTTCCTCGCTTAAATCAACCAATACCGAACAGTCACGTGAGAGGTACACGAGGTAACTTTGATGTTACCCTGAGCGTGCAATAATTTACAAGTTATTAATATATTCTGTGTTGTTATTTTAGGTAAGTACAACAAATATTGATGCAGATTTACATTAAATAAATCGTTTTTATTGTCTTTTTAAAAATTTATTGAGAAAAACACTAAGATGATCTTGCCCCGTAAATATTACTACACAGGGCAAGTGCGTACTATTACGGTGGGGTAAGTCCGTACTGTATATGGGTAACTATAAAACTAAACGATATATTTAATGCAATAAAAAGCATTTTGTAGCAGGCTTGATAATAATTCTTTTCTTGCCCCGTAGCACTCTTTAAATGACGAAAACACTCGCGAGATGACCGATTCGATCCTGAACTCTGTGATCGAAAATATCGGCGTTTTTTAATGAACCTCTCGCGATGGAAACGCGTGCATTCGACCTTCTATATGTGGGCATATCTGCTCATAAGAAAACGAACAATTTCAGCATCTAGTTCGTGTGGCAACAGAGCCTACAACAGCTCCGCGTTACAAGTCCGAACCGGCGAATACAGGCTGCAACGATCTTTGATCTTATTAATAATTAATCTCGTCCGTTATGTCAATGCGGCGATAATTATCCCGATTAATTGAATAATTGATTACAGATATTTAGGATTTACTGTCCGGAAGGAATAACATGTATTCCGTGCATTTATACCAACCGCTGATAACTCCGCCTGCCGATAAGAAATTTCGTATATCGCGAACTCCGTCGTGAACTCTGGTACATTCTTCCCTTATACGCGATAGAAACAATATTAAAAATGGCTGACCTCGTCGAATATAAACAATCCCGTCACAGTAGAGCTGAAAAGCAGATGTTCTAGATGGAGGAACAGAAGTCGGAGATAACGCAATAAACACGAATGCGTCGCGGTCGGCTACTGAAATCATTAACGAGTAAGTGGTAGAGTGTTATCGTGACCCGTACAACGGAGATACCAATTTCTGAAACACCCGTTATCAACGTGCATCGAACCGTGTTCGTTTCTATTTCTTTCTTTGTTCTAAACAAGACTCCACATATGGAAGAACGTATGCGAAATGCTGATTCCCGAGTGAGTAATTTTTTGTATGTATTATCTTTTCCAGTGACTCCGAGTCATCGCTCAAAATTGCTGTACCATTATTCAAAATATTGTTTACACTATTAAATATGTTGGTGTCTAATCAATTACTCTACATTTAAGAATTGTGTAAGGTATTATATAACTTTTGAATCCATAAAATAAAAAAGATCATATACAATCGAATTAGTCTAGATCGGATGAAATGCTTAACCCCTTGCAGTACTATTTATTTTGTGGCTATGGTTATCAGTAGACTGCGGATACCTTGCAACAAAAACCGTTTTTAACGATTTGCTACAAGATTTTTTTCAGGTTGCACATATGTATCTTGTTCTGTCGCATTTTGTATTGGGCGTTAGAACGTTGTAAAGTGTGTCTGGCATTTGACATTGAGATAACCTTGACTATCACAAAAGTGAAGCAATGCCAAGGTAGTATGTATCACGATGGTAGATGAACAGTATTGTTTATGACATAAATACTGGAAAACAAATGATGACCATCAAGCGCGGTACACTCGAATAAAGTAAAACGCGAAATGTATTCAGTTGTGTTTATCAACATATGCATATGTACAAGGTCTGTTCCTCAGTAGATTACGAGAGAACATTAGTGTATCGGTAAGCGTCTCACGATGGCTTATTATGCAGAGTAGCAAGAGGATTGAAATGATTTTTATCTACGGCGAAGCTAGACGGTGCTTGAGCGAAGCCATAACAGTCGTATATAACTGGACTTTCTGACCGCACTTTTCGTAGTTTTCGTCGCAGGACTAACCAATTATAAATGCTCCGCAAAAATTGCTAGTTACGACTAGACAGCGGATCTTTATGCAAAATACAAATTTTATACCTGAATTGCAACAAACTGAAGTGAGGTAGAAAATTTATTTTCTTCGTTAATACGCGTTCGATAGGTTGAAAATGATATAATGCTATTTTTAAATTCTTCTAATGTTTTCACTGTGTGTTTTAAATTACACCCTCTGATCTTTGTCATAA
The DNA here is from genome assembly GCA_028455765.1 of Lasioglossum oenotherae. Taxonomy (NCBI): domain Eukaryota; kingdom Metazoa; phylum Arthropoda; class Insecta; order Hymenoptera; family Halictidae; genus Lasioglossum; species Lasioglossum oenotherae. The sequence continues at coordinate 6,274,738 of CM052291.1, read as the reverse complement.
ATGTATAAATGCTAAAACTCTCTTGCCCACGAAAACGAAATATAAAAATACTATTGTTGATAAATAATATTTATAAAAAATCATTTCTCGCAATCGACGCGCGCGCAGACAATTTTTAGTTTTCATGAAGATTCGCAGTCTAATAATAAGTAAATGTCTTTATCAATGAGGAAATTCCACGTGATCACACTTAGCAGTCAGTAGCGATGGGTGGATATTGTCAGCCAGCGTGCTCAGCGGATCTGACGTCACTCGATTTTTCCTTCGGAGAAAACTAAAGGCGGATGTTTACCGACATCAACTTACTACTCTGGAAAGTACTTCTAGTGTTATTGCATCAGAAACAACCGAAAGGTCATAAACATTCGTAAGTGCTCGTTTAAAAAATGTATCGTTATCGATGCCCATCGCTTTCAGTATTTACAACATAAGTAGTCTATTGGTTAATAATTCTAACGGTGTAGTAAAATACGTGTGAACTTGAAAAATTCGATAAGTATGAATGTTAAACAACATTCTGCCTTTAAATTCTCCAGAAACATTCCGACTTGCTCTTATCGATCGATTACGCAAATGTATTAATTGTAATGGAGACCATGTTGGGCATTACCTGCAGTAACAATCATTTATAGAGGACATCTCGGTAACTATTAATTTTTCACCCCGTATACCCTTAAGGTTACTTATTTGGGGTTCAATTTTTTCTGCAGCCACAAGATTAAAATTTACCTTTTATGATAAAGAAACTCGAGGTGACCTTTATGTGTATTAATTAAGGTGTGAATTGTAATGGAAACCATTTTGACCATTACCTACAGTAACAATTATTTATAGAGAACATCTCATTAACTATTAATTTTACACCCCATATACCCTTATGGTTTCTTATTTTTGGAATTCAATTTTCTCCGCAACCACAAGATTAAAATTTACCTTTTATGGTAAACTAGCAAAACAGAAAAGAGCTAATTATTACATCGTTCAGGTTCAACCGTATTTTCATATACCAAATAGTTCACCAGTAATTTCGGCGGCACACACTTAGCAGACCTTATCTTATAAAAAAAAGTAAATTCTTGTACCATACATTTGTAATGCATTTCTAATGATTTTTACGATCGTACTACGATGAAACTACAATCGAAAAGTGAGTAATTTTTATAATTATTGTGTTACAACAAACAAGACCACAAAGAACGTATGGCAAATATATTTTTCTCGCACTGCTGTACAATAATAGAATAGGATTATGTCCTAAAAATCAGTGAAAACGTTTGAAGAATTTCAAAATTTTGTTATATTATTTACCTATTAAACGTACCAAGAAAGAAAATAAATTTTTACTTCAGTCGAGTTGATTGCAAATCAAGTAGAACATTTTTATTTTACATAAAGATCCGCTGGTTAGTCATAAGTAAAAAAATAATTGTTCCACTGTATGGAATTTCCTGCGTTGAAATGGAGCTTCCATTTACTGTCTCCTACTATCTAATCCTCTGCGGTAGCGTCACGTTGCTTTCCTAAAATCCGGCGATAGAATGCCACCAAGTCTTAGTTGTTAACCGCGATTACAGAATATATATATATATATATATATATATATATATATATATATATATATATATATGTTTTAAGAAGCACATACTCAGTAAATAACCTGGCTCGTGTATTAATACCATTCCGTGTGCCCCTGGCACTCGTAACTACAGTCTACACAACAATTATAATGTATGTAATGTTACAGGAGACCTAAACGAGCGAACTAGATTTTAATGGGATAATTACAATGCTACGTACAATTGAAAAATGTTATATACTCGATTATACTCGGTTATACTCGGTATACTCGGCACTTTATCATAAAATTCGATAGTCGATAACTTCACAGACATTATTCACTTACAGTTTGCATAAGTTTTTACAAAATTCGAATCACAGCTTGTTCCATATTTAATAATGTGCTCCCAGTTCGCCTGACCAATCCGTTTCATTTCGTGTTATTTATACGCGACGGTTAAATTGCAAATTTTATGCATTTATATACGCAACTGTGCGAATTAAAATGAAATACAGTTAAAATACCGATAATAGAGTTTTTATTTTACTTATCCTGCACATTAGAATGCAAGTTAATCCATAACTTGTAAATCTGAACAACAAAACCAACATTTCTTTTTCATTTCTTAATATTTTTCTTACTCCTATATGAATATTGATAACATTTCCATCGAAAGAAAAATGAATCTCTCATTAAGAATATAAAGCCTAAACTTCTAATTGGTACACATAATAATGCGTTGAATTAACTTTCCATTTTCAATTTGGTTGATCTAAAATAATGCATTAAAATGCTTACGCGCATGAGAAACCTCAATCTAACGATCATGTATTGATTTTTTGTATAGGTTCGTAACTCGTTTCACGTACGTGACAAGTTGTAATAAATAACGTGTCTTAAAACGCAACAATCAAACTGTAAAAGAGGAAAATGAAACGTTCCATGCAGAGTCGCCAGATGAGGGGAAGGAGCACAAATTGAGGGGAGAAAGTCACCCTCTCTTTTTCTGCCAGTACCGGACACATGCACGACGGAGACAAAACGCGTCACGTGACCGCGGCGGAAGCGCGGGGAATAGTGTCGTAGAAGGGGAACGTAGGTAGAGTGGGGACACTACTGAATAAATTTTTCCATGAAAGAACAGGATCGAGTCGCGCTGGATCTCGATCGTGAATGCTCTGAATCAATCGGCACGTAAAACTGATGCCATGCGATTAACCGTGGCCGTTATCTCGCAGCCTCGAAAGATAACATTTATTATGTTGCGATTCCTCGCGTATAATGAATGCATACGCGAACATCGAACGAGGTGAGTCATGCGAACGAGAGTTAACGAGAAGGAAATGCAAGTGTTAGCCTAATTAACATGGCTGAAGAAAATATAAATTCATAGGAAATATTCTACACGTGGAATGTTCATAATTATGAAAGTGGTTCAATTCAAAATTTTTAAAAAATGTGTTTATCAGTTATTTCGCATCGCATTATTTTCAACTAAATTAATTCAATGTAATGTTTACGATACTGTCAACAATGAAGCGTTAGATAGCGCTTGTTATTTCAACATTATATGGAATTCATTTTGTGTTAATAACCTTCTCCTTTAAATAGCTCGAAACAAGAAATACAACAATGGTGAATGTACAATTTCTTTTACTGATGCAGTACATGAAACATTTAACAATTCATGATTGAAACATTTTAAACGAAACATTTTCGAAGAAAAATTAAAGATTACTTTAACAAATACGTTTTGTTAACACGAACCGTTTATTTGTGATTATTATGTATCGTATATTTATGTATACGTATGCACGTTACATGTTTTGAGCCTACTCTTGTATTTACTAAGAAATTCTAACGGCTTGGACAGAAAATTAATAATAACGATATATCACAGAAATTGCTAAACTGATTTAGTTCAAATATTTAATGACATTGTTCAGATATAAATAACGGCGGAAAATTACACTTTACGTAACACGAACGCCGTTTCCACAAGTTTGCTTTACAAAATCACTGCATCCAGATATTAATGTTAATATCTTATATTATGTTAAATTACGTTTATAGTCTCCAGCAGAGTCGTCAGAGGGAGCACGAATCGAGGGAGAAAAGTTATCCTCTCTCTACCAGTACCGGATCAGTCACGTGGTCGGGACGAGGCGGAGCTTGGGGAAATAACGTCGTGGAAGGGGAAGGTAGAGTGGAGACTCCTAATGGAACTGGAACTTCTAATCTGGCTACTCTGATTCTCTCTCTCCGAGATGTGTGCAACCTTGCAAACTGTTTCGTAAATATTGCTGTTCCCTGCCATTGATGAATTCTGTTTACGTAAAATAGGCACGCACACTACGATAATACGAGTAATCTCAAGCTTGCATAGCATTCTATACAACCCCTAGATGTGCGCACATATCGAAATAATTTGCGACTATAGCAACTCAGTATCTCAATTAATGACTTCGAGGAACAAGAAGACAGCGAGGTTGATCTGAAATTATCTTACAATTCTTTTTAACTGTGTTTCGCTCGGGTGCGTTTGTTACAGCCAACTGATCCTATGCATGTATGACATAAATCGCAAATAAACAGTAAAAACTTCGGTAAACTTCTTATGTAAACCTACGAGTAGTATTCATTCAGTATGTAGAATTACGCAAAATCTTTTATTGAAAATAGGATTTCAACCTGCATGGCGCGCGTTTCGCTGACCTTGCAATCTGTGTGCTAAATAAATAGTCGAAACGTATTCTGTTTCCATGCGATATTCGCACAGAGTGTATCAAATATTCTTCATTGTTAGTTATGTTCTTTATCACTATCAGAAATTTTGTTGTATCAACGAACCCAGTAATGAATATTCGACCGTTTTCGCATTCGGTTACCAGATACGTCACGGAAGAATGAAGCCGATGCACGTGTGCATCGTTGTAATCTTATCGGCGATTGTGTGAATCAACTTTGAACTTTCGTTCACTTTTAGAACCGATATATGTACATATACACTCGACCATATTCGTTTGTGTATTTCAATAAAACGATAGAAAAAATCAAGTAATTTCGGAACGCACGGGGTACAGGACAGCCGCTCGGTCTTTCGAAAATTACGAATAGAATATTAACGGAATACATAATACGATTAACAGCTGTTGAAACACTGGATCGGGTTTATACATATGCCAGTCCACATAATACAGGATCATTCAGCTGAGGGTGCTACCCAAATTACATGCAAACCGTGGGTTGGTCGGTCATTATCGAAATAAATTATTTGGAAAATGATCGTTAAGATAATATATTATCTTATATCGCTACACGCCATTTGAGATAATCATATATTACTTTATTTGAACAGCCAAATAATGTTTTAAAAACAATTTCCATCTTTCTCACATTCCATCAAATAATTCGCACTTTCCAAAATTCAACTAATTTCGCATACCAACGAACAATTTTGAAAGCGATTCCAGCTAATCTCTCGTTAAACTATAAAAATTAGCATATTATATGATTATATATAATATATATAATTAGCTCTCCTTGAAGTGAAATCATTGAAAAAAATCATTCAAATAAAGTATTATTTGAATGTCAAAAAAGAAGTATTTAAAATAATTATCTTATTCAAATGTGTCCAAGCCTGATGTAAACTATTCGGTATAAAAATAGTTGACACGAAGTTATATAGTTTCAAGAATAGCATGCAATATAATAATTAGTATTTTTCTATTTTTCTTTTCTTTATTGTAAAAGATCAATTTTATTCTTGTGGCTGCAGGGAAAATTCCACCACGGATAAGAAACGTAACTGCATGTGTTTTTAAATGATGTGAAAATATAGTTTTAGTTGAGTATAATAAATTCAGCATTGTGGTATATAATCGCACGAAAGTTGTATACCTCAAGTGGAAACAAACTACGATTGCCCATGATAATTAATAGTAATAGAACGCTTCGAGTAAATGTAAAAGTAACTTGTAGTACTACAAGCAATGTAGTATTTCAATGTAGTGTAGTAATACTACCAGCATTTTTTTAACATAATTGTTTGTAACAGTGACGTATAACTGTAATATAGGCCGTTTACAGACCAAAGCGATCGATAACTTTTTGAATTTTTTAACATTTTACTGTCAAAGCACTTGATGGATGCTCAACTATATTTACCACTTAAAATATATGTATATTTCCCTAATAATCAGGCTGAACACCACTGAAAAACAAAAACTGAAAGAACTTTGAAAAATCAATGCGCTTATACTGTTTAATCAATTTTCTCTATTTTTTATTTTTTAGAATTTCGGGCACCAAGATTTCACAAGAAAAATTTATTTAAAAAACGAGAATGTAATATACACCTCTACAATACAATTGCAACACTTTGTCCACCATATATTTTAGTTATTGTGACAATAATTAATAGTTCTTGTCGGTATACAGATAGATTTAAATGGAAGATTTTGCGTCCACCAGCGGTTGACCGGCATTTACGTGTCGGTCACCGGTAACTGACGCGAACAGACGGTACTGTGCAAATCATTGATGAACGAAAATTCAATATGGGAACTAGTGACCGGTGCGGAATCTTTAATTTGTTTCTTGTCCGTCACCGATGATTGACACTGAGAGTATGTGTACTCTCTCGATTATACTGCGGATCTTTATGCATGTATGACTTACGAAAATTTTCAAAAAATGCTAGAACATAAAATTCCAGAGTTTAGTAGGATTTTTATTTGTTTTTTATCTTACAAAGGCTGTTCCCATTAAAAATAGGATTTTATTTTATGCCACTTTCTTACAATTTATCTACAAAGATTTGAAAATGCATAAACATCCGCAGTCTACTAATCACTACAACCGCAAAATAAATAATAGTGTACGATGAAGACTACAATAAGTAAATGTTACTTTATCAATGAAAAAATTTGACGAGTTTTCAAAATTCCATAGTCCATTGATGTGGACACAAAAATTTGTTTCGTTTCATTGTTGTACTGTAACTCAATTATATCAAAGATATCAAATATAGAACTGGAGTTCATAGTCGTATTTGAGCATTATAACAATGACACTACGTTTATTTAATATTTTTGGTATACATACAACAAGAAACAAAAGTTTCAATAAAAATATAAAATCGCCTGGCGGGCCGCGCGTTGGCCAGGCCTGTACTAAATGGTAAAAAATTGGCTTTCCCTTCAGAAAACGAAATGACTTTCCAAACGACCTAATGTTAATCGAATAAATAAGACTTTTATGGTTTGTGTAAGCTCAATTTTGTAACTCTGTTCGGATATTAAATCCGAATAGCAGAAAGAGCCCTAGTGTGAAACAGCCTGTACACGTAATATGCCAGCGAATACATCTGGTGCAAGATTTCTACAAACGTAGGTGTATTAAAAATCAAAACTGGCGCGTTGTTGATATTAATGTATGCAGCGAACGATGCAGATATCTCGTCGACGGGATCGTTGTAAATACTAGTATCGTAATGCCCCCCTTAACGCTCGCGATATTCGAACCAGCCAATTAACGGCTAATTCCTACAACACTGGTCATGATACACATTCATGTCTGAACTGAGACATTCTAACTAATCACTAGACAGCGGGTTTTATGCGTTTATGACAAAAAAAAGAGTCGGTGTAATTTAAAATAGTAAACACATGAGAAGAATTTGAGAACACTATTATATTATTTTCAACCCACTAAACATATTACGAAAGAAAACAATTTTCTATTTCACTGGAGTTTGCTGCAATTCAGGTAGAACATTTTTATTTTGCATCGAGATCCGCTGTCTAATCACTAACCACTTGACTGCAGATCTTCATGCAAAATAAAAAATTTCTACATCAATATCAAAAAACAGGCGCCACGTAGAAAATTTGTTCTTCTTCCGATTATCTCGTACAGTTGAAACTGATACACTGATGTTCTTAAATCTATTTAATATTTTTACTGCTTTAAATTGTACGTACATATTTTTGTCATAAATGCATAAAATCCGCAGTCTATTAATGAACACAGTCGAACACTCGACGCAACGAAGAAGGAAATTATAAAATGATTTGGAGGCTGGTTGTAGAACAGCCGAACAAAATAACCTATAATTCCGTTGTCGAGACGAGCCCCCGAGTTCCACTATGTATGTATTTCAAATTGGCTAAAATCGTCAACGTGATCTTTGGTCCATTGTAGTATCGACAAACAATATGCACTTGAAGATAAGGAGATAAATATAAAGTGAACTATAGCACACCGTTGCGAAGAGGTTATAACACAACTGAACACAGTAACCGTAGAAATTCGTATTGTAGAACGATTCACATATTTATTCGTATTTTTCTTCAGTCTTAAAACATTGAACCTATATTTTGTAGTCAACCGTCACGGATCGAAATATCATTCGAACTTGGAGTCTATGACAGAGAAGATGCTCGGTTCGCGATTTGAATTAACTCTCTGTATCGAACGACCGTATTTTGTTCGACGGGGACAAAATTCTATACGTTAATGCCGTGCATAGAGTGTCAAGGTGTGTACGTAGCCACGAAATGGAGAAGCAAATGAAATGCATAACTTACTAAGGCTTTGTACCATTACGGATTACTGGGAATTGATAATTCTCGGCCGTTGGTTGCGTTCGCAGCTCTTTTGTGCGCGCAGAACCATCTTGCTTTAATTATAATTCCCGAGTCACCGAGAGAGTTACTTTCCATTCAGGTAGTTCTCGCCGCAGCGTGATCAATCGAACCGCTCGGGTCCCTCTATATGTATAATGTGTTACGCGCGAGAGCACTATCGTCCGGTTTCTGGAAACGCATTCAACAATGCACAGACACTTTTGATAAGAACCACTCGCACGTTTCGAACAGGCACAGCCGCGGCGGTGTGCGGTGAGCACGGGAACGACCCGAGAAAAAATAACACTGGAGAGAAACCATAACCGTTTCGGCGCGTAACGGAACGCGAAAGGTTAGGACAGGGATCTCTGGGTTTCGTAGTGAACCCTCGAAAAAACCACGGTGAACGTCTCCACCGAAAATATGTAAACGTGACACGTACCAGAATTACAATGGATGACGAGCGATCGTGGAGGATAGAATGGATCCGTGGGTTAGGAGCGAGCTCGAGATGAGATGACAATGATTTTTCCATGGCGCACGAACTGGCCGCACTACTCTTACTAAAAATCCCACAGAATTCGCGGAAATTCACATACCGCGTCTACTAGCTCCATCTTGACTTGTGAGTTAATCCGAACGCGCACGTTCTTTCTATTCGTCGTCGTCTTCGCCGTCGTCGTCGTCGTTCTGGTCAGCGTCTTCTGGCCGTCTTTCACTCACGATATACACTATCGTCCCGCACACGTCGCTGTTACTCACTAACACAATAAATCCATTGTGAGAGAGAGAATTCCTGGCAGCACATTCCGCGTGTACGTAAGTACGGATACGAGGGTGTACGGTGTACGACGGACTCCGGCGCGCCGCGGCTGGCTGGTTCTCTCTCTCTCTCTCTTTTTCCCTCTCCCTCTTCCCTCTCTCGCTATCTCTCTCTCTGTCTCTCTCCCAGCCTCTCTTTCTCCTTCTCTCGGTTCGACTCGCCTCGAGTCGAGCCGAGTCGAGTCGAGTCGCTCGCCGTTCGCGGATGTCGTCACGAGGCGAGGGAAGAGACAGAGTAGAGAGAAAGACGTGGGGAGAGAGATAGAGAGAGAGGCGGGAGAAAGGGAGCCGATACGAGAGGGGGAACTTGGGGGGAGGGGAGAAGTTAATGTAACAGAGAAAGACAGGAAGAGAACGAGAGGGGGAGAGAGAAATATATAGTAAGAGGCGGATAAACTACGAGAAAGAGCAAAAGAAAGAAAGAGAGATAGAGATCGAGGGAAGGGGTAAAGAGAAAGGAAGAGGATTAGGAGCGACTGAGCGAACGCGAGGGAGGAGAGGTAAGTACGAGAGACGTGTATGGTCGTCGTATAAATAGACGAGAGACGATATAGGAATCGTATAGTATAGTAAGACTCCTGGGGCAGGTAGTGGATGCTCGTGACAGCGATGAAACTACCTCACTTACTTCCACCATGAGCATGGAGAGTCACTGACACACAATGCAAGAGGTTTTGCGCACGTGCATACACTTACACTGGCACACGTACACGTACTACGTTTCCACAAGGAAGCACACGACGGAGAGCGAGCGAGTGCGAGCAAACGAATAGCACGCACACAAAAGACCATCCTCGCGTAGCGACTGCGCACGCGTACTACACACACGTATTATACGTATTCACTGGGGCCTGTGAATGCCGTCACCGCTGTGGTTGTGTCGATTGTCGTTGTGTGCCCGTCGTCGTGGTCTCGTAGACCGCCACTCCACCGTGTCACCTATACCGTGAGTATTGATGATCAACGTAAGAATCGACACGAATTCCCGGGGACCATCGGCACCGCGCCACAACCGATCCGTGGCTTGTGGTGTCCTTGCCACTGCTCTGTAATTTTCGTCGACTCGTTCGAGCAAATGCGCGTGCACTCCCGTTACAAAAATCCGTCACAGTAGACTGACCGACCGACCGACCGACCGACCGGGAGGAGATGGAACTATAATACACCACGACACGGTCATGACGTCGTCGACGTCGGTGCACACGCTTCCTAACAATTCTTTATGTGTCCATATTTCATCGGTACACTGGCCACTGTATCACCGAATTATTGACATCTTCCCTGTCGCGGTTGTACGTGCCTCGCAATCAGTTTTCTCTCTCTCTTTCTTCCTTCCACTAACTACATTCCCTCTTTCTCTCTCTCTCACTCTTGTTCTCTCTTTCTTTCCGCCTCGCTCCTTCTCGTCACATGCACGCGTATGGACTGAGTTGCTCAACTGAACAGCCTGCGACTTGTCGAGCCATATAACCGAGCAACCAACACGCACGCACACATCCCCGCCGTACGTACACCATCCCGAGCATTACCATCACCACTGGCTTTCCTTCATATCTTGTCGGGTACGTGCAGACACCCACACACGCGCACTGCCGTCGTACACACCGCTGACCGATTCGAGCGAGCCGAGACGGCGCGCGCGCACTCACTGACAGCCGCTGCGTCGCCTCACTGACACTCGCTGTCTTACCCACACTATTACCGCACTGTACAAAACGATCTCCCACACACGGCCACGAGAAACTCGTGTAGAAGCCTCTAACCCGGAGCACACACCTACGCACACCAGCGAGCGGCTACACCGCCGACGGATTGTAGCCTCAGGACCGTCATCACGCTCCCCGCGGACCCGTGGACTTGCTTGTTCTCTGTTCACTCGCTCGCGTTCCTACCCGGCTCTCGTTTCGATTCAAGGAATTCGTCGATGTTTTTCTTCCACGGTCCCTCGTTCTAAGGATTGGCACCTTATGATTTCGAATTTACTTAATGCAACGCGTCGATAACGTTTCGTTCCGTCTCGCTTTCTGCAATTACTATCGGCCCGTTCCACTTCTATATAGGTGTTCTCACGTACTCGCGAAATCCACGCTGCTAGGCGAGTATATGTAAATAGCTTACTGCCAGGATTTATTCATTCTACAAATCATTACGAAATCGTGTGTTTTTATGTAGTAGGATTTTTGTGTACCGGTTTCGTTACTTGTATACGAATTAATCGTTTGCGACTCGATTTCCTTTTATTTCAGGAGTACAATCTGTTTTAACAGGTTGTAAATAAAGATTTTATTTGAAATCTACATTCGTACGTTTTTTTGTATCCTCAGACTACGAACCATCCTTACCACCATATAATTTATTGTCCTTTATTTCTTAATTTGTTTAAATATATTTTTGGAGGAACTTCTCGCAGACATGTTAATCATTCTATGGGTTCTAATGTAGCAGCAGTTCATTTAATTAATTCGCCGGAAACTGAGTAATCGAATGACGATTTTAGTGTTATTAGTTGACTACGGATCTTTATGCATTTATGACTTCTAAGAATTTTCAAAAAAGGCTAGAATATCAAATTCCACATAGTTTAATTCGCTTTTTATTTATTTCAAATCTATAAAGACCTTATTTGTTCCCACTCTCTTGAAATTTGCCTGCAAAATTTAATTGTCTAATTATAATTACCCGGGCTCCGCCTGGGAAAAGGAATGCATATTGAGTATTTTAAGAAAAAAATCATTTTTTGAAATCGATATAGCCATGGATCAGAGAACAAATAGATTAAGAATTGCTAATCTACACTTACGGTAAATGTAAGGTTTGTAAGTGTAGTTGTTTTACCAGTTACATGTTTTGAAAATAAATGTTGGTTTTTATCCGAGAATAAAACGGAAGGAAACTGAATGAATCGTTTGAACTTTTTCAATAAAGGGATAGCCACACTTGTTTTTGGTATTCTCGGTAAGCTTTTTTGATTCATCCTTCGAGGAACTAGCTGCGCATACTAATTGGTTGGTATTAAATGATGATCGATAGCTTGATAAAAGTTTTGAATCGCAGTTCTGCAATATGCGCAATGAAAAGCGCATTTTGTAAAAAAAGAATAGATGTTTAATGAATAACTATTATAAATAAAAAAACAGGAGTGTAAAGTTTTCAATTATGCAAAAATTGCGTACACTTCGTGAACATCTCCATTCAATTTCATTCGCATTTTTCTCACAAAAATTTGTATCAATATTTGTGTCAATATGAATAAATGTATACGGTTTAAAGAATAACAGTGTAAATTGTTCTTTCCGAATCTAAAAAGTAATCGTACAATTGAACTCGATATCCTTTGTTTAGTTTATTGATATGAAAGCTATCGCGTACGCGAGATAATTATTTTCTCTCGGCTGCATTTGCAAACTACTCATAACCTACAAATATTTGTTCAAGATACTCGAGTTGCCTGCGAGAGATGATCATCCGCTTGCCTAGACGTAGTAACTTTTAAGTCAACATCATTATTCATCGCTCAAAGCCTTTAAATATGTAATGTGAATCAAAGCGATAGGAAATGACGATACACCATTTACATTTCCCATCAATTACCGTTACACTCGCGTATTGTAAGCAATCAGTCTCAATCTCGTTTCACTTGATTTTAATGCAGTATAAAAATACTATTTATGTACGATGTTTCCAACGCAAATATTTAGTCGTACCTGCGTGAAAATTGACTGGCACGCCGTGTAACTCGAATCAAGTACCGGCGTTTTGCTTCCTTCGTGCTCTCAAGGAATCTTTAAACGAAACACTTGCTTTTTGTCAAGTGTCATGACCACACATTAAAATCTACACATGCCTCGTAGACATAGTAGGCATCTGGCGTAACAGTAGCTTCTCGTATCCCGTGCGTAAGCGTTTGTAGAAGGCGCGTGTATCACGCACACGTTTCCAAGCGCATACACGTCCTGCTTACAGAGGTTGCACCATGCAGGAACGAATATACAGGGTGTCCAGAAACTGTTGTTCTTGAAAGGGGCGATTCCTCAGGTCGTTTCAAAGCACTTTTTCCTTCACGAAAATGTTCTCCGCGGCTTCGTTACGGAGTTAGGACATATAGTAATATTTTGAAAAAATCGAAAATTTTTTGATAGAAAAATTACATTCGTAAACTTTAAACGGTTTTTTTTCAGAGTTGCGTTTTTCAAAACGGTGTACGGGGTGTATAAAAAGTAATGGCCATCCGTCCTAGGGGTGAATCTACACCTCTGGATCGGTGGACATTTGTACGAGAAATTTGCAGCAAAATTGTTTATGGTAAAGAAAATTGGTGTTAAAGTTTTTTTTTTACATCAACGCCTTCTCCTCATCGAAAAGAGAAAATGTTTGAAAGGAACCATATGTCGCAAACAAATAGTTATTGATATATTAACTGTTAAAGTTTTTGCGAAATTTGATTGTGTGTATTATACGTATAGACAAAAGCCTACTACACAGTCCACACGTCCGTGTCGATGAGACAGAACATGATCGTGTGCGTGCCTCGAGCTTGATACGGGTCTAGCGACGAATGTCCCTTTAAATTTCGTTTGGCTCGAGGCACGCACACGATCATGTTCTGTCTCATCGACACGGACGTGTGGACTGTGTACATAGTAGTACTCATTTTTTCGATACATTACAGAATATTGACAGATTAACAATAAACCTACCGCCATCAGTCAAAATGGCCGGTTCCAGATTTATTATGTTACAATTATTGAAACAATAAAAATAATGAAGTAAAGAAGGAGGAAAGGAAAAGAATGAAACAAAGGATAAACGAAAGAATGAAGAGGAATGGCGTGTTCTAGGGAAGAGGAAAACGAAGAAAGTAGACGTTGGGAAAGAGAAACCTATACCTACTATTGATACGGGAGAAAAGAAGATTGTTCAAGAAGAAACGCCAAAAAGAATCATGAGACCATGATGGGCTGCCCTTCGATCAGATGCGCTTCTTATCTTCTTATATATAATTGATTGTATAAATATCTTTAGTAGAGGACGTATTGTAATAGGAGTCGCACAAAGTCTAAATGAAATCAATCTTGTCATTTTTATAAGGGAACATGTAAATACCAGTCATTTTTGGCCCGGTAGGTTTAGCGTTAAAGTTAAGATAAGCTTCAAATAGCTTTTAATCGAACATCAGTCGAAAGAATAGAAGGAATCTTTGAATATGATGTTCTCGCTACAGACCTGTGCACAATCCGTATACAAGCATGCTCGCACGGCGTAAGAAACGGAAAGAGAGACTCGGTGCATGCGTACACACACGTAGTTATGCATATATTGCCGTACATGCATCCCATTGGCGTAGAAACATTTTTCCCATGTTTCGAACACACTTTCCTCCGGCCGATTCGGATTGTAATTTCACTGATTTCCACTGTTACATATTCGTTGGAACAAAGCAACCATATGCACAAAAAATATAATATTTCGTAGATAGAAACTCACTGATCTTCGATCAGTTTAATTTGTAATCCCCATGTCAATTTGACACATTTTCAAAGGCTCTGAATAAACAGTATTTTCTGTCCACTCTTTCATTAACCATGAACTATCTTGGTCCTACATTCTCAAACAAAAATTCAGGAAGTTTGTTGATTAATGTTTCTATAATGATCAATTGTATATTGATTTTTTACCATTATGAGGAAAACATGAGTTATGCATTTGTCTTTATGCTACATGTACATTGGATCGAAAAAGTATCTAAACAACACATTTCCAATTCTCAAAAAATTCCGAAAATTTTGTAGAAACAAATATGAATTCATTTTAAATCTCAAAGCCTCTACTTTCGCAAACTAGTGCTTCTTTTCCTCTAATGTATTTTTACATGATGCATTTTTTTCTAAAAAAAACTGCAAATTCAAAAAATGGCTGATGTACGATTTTTTTCACTGTTCCATGGAACGAAAATGGGGAACAGGTTAAAGCCCTCTTCATGTAACTTATACAGTTACACATCCAAAAAAAATCGTACATCAATGTTTAAGGAGTTGTTGTAAAGAGACAAACTTCAATGTTTAAATCAATGGTGGTTTTAGTCATGAAAAGAATTTTCCCAAGTTTTTACATTTTCGAAAAAACCCGTCTTTAGTTTCTCGTTCAGTACATTGTGTAAAGAAATCTTAGAATAAAACGAGTCTTTTATTTCTTAAGCAATTATCACAGTTCAAGTGCAGGTAATTTTTTGAGAATCGGATATTTAGTGTTCAAATACTTTTTGAATCCATGGTGTATGTCGAAAAGTATTCTTCTGATTGGTCGCGATATTAATCCTTTGCAGTTGAAGCTAGTTTAACACGAAAATTAAACATTTAATTAACTATGAATCATACAATACCTAAATGTTTAGTAACTGATTAGATACCGACACAGTTAATAATGTAAAAAATATTTTAAATAATGGAAGAGTAATTTTTAGTGGTGACTCTCTGAGTTCCTAGTGCTAAGGGTTAATCATGGGATTTGTAAGTTATTCGAAGATTATTTAAAACGTTTTTATGAATTGCATTTCAGTTCTTTGTTAAAGGTAGAACACGTTCGATGGAAACTTCATCAATGGCACTGCGGAGTACCTTGCAGCGACTCCGATTCCCCTTCTGCATTTCTCTTCATAGACTTACGTGCCGATGAATGGCGCAACCTCGTTATGGGACTTCACGTGGATGGCTCAGTATACTCGAAAGCTCCATGCAAGACATAAAAAAGTTCCTTAAGAGTCTGACGCGGATCAAGGGTTTCTTTCCAGATGCGATCTCCAAGACAAATAATGCAACAATAAGACAAGCAAACAAGACACGTTCTGTCGATAGACTTGGATATTTTTCAGACTGTTGTTCAACAGCTGCGCTGCATCCATATTCTAATAGAGTTCAAAAAATAATGTAACATTTTGCGAATGAGCAAGATTTAGGAAGCGCTCGATTTAAATACAACTCAAAAGTATTATACAGTAGAAACTATTCTAATAATTTTTATCTTTCATTTCCATTTTAAATTCTGCAAGTAATTACAAAATATGGAATATTGGAATTTTTCTACATGAAAATTACTGTATCAAGAAGACGAGAGATGTTTACATTTATCTGATCTGATTAAGGTCTTTTAAAGTCCCACGAAAGTAAACTATATTTTTAAATCTTGACATTTAACAAATTCAAACTCGCGTCTTGTATACTAATAATTAGACAGCGGATTTTTATGCAAAATAAAAATGTTCTACCTGGATTGCAACAAACTGGAATGAAATAGAAATTTATTTTCTTTCTTAATAATATGTTTAATATGTTGAAAATAATATGTATAATAATATTTTTAAATTTTTCTGATATTTTTATTGTCTTAAATTGCACCTATTCATTTTTGTCACAAATGCATAAAATCCGCTGTCTACTAATAAGTAACAATTTTATTAACAACTAGCATTGATTCCCGTTTCTGAAAAACGTTAAACGTTTATGAGATAAATGAGTAGATGAAATACAAAACAGTGGAGACATTCGGAGAATTTTAAAATACTGCTGTACTGCTTTTAACATAATGATGTAAACAATTTTTATTTTTCATGAAAATTCACATATGTATTACATATACTTTTAGTGAATCCAGTAAATTTAGTAAACTGATTTTGGTAAAACTAAATTGAAATATTAAATTTCTCAGTATGTAGAATATACACGATAATCTGACCTACTGATAGCACGATGGCGAGGAAATAAAATGAAACGACATTGTATGCGTTTCATGGAAAAGGTTTAATGCTATTGGATTTATCTATAATCAGAGAATGCGATGTGTGAGTAGATAGGACGTTGCATCGAAAGTAATGTTGAATGGGTCGTGGCTTATTGGCTGATCTCAGGTCACGTGGACACTCTACTAGGCATTCATTCTACCTAACACAAAAGGTCCGCGTATGCGTGCGTTTGATAGAATTGACAGTTTTACATTTTCTTGTAAATCTCCCTTCGGTGTTTATTGATTATTTATAAATATAGATAAATTATTTATAAATATTATTTATAAATATTCTATTGTAATGAATAGATTGCGGATCTACATATATGCAAAATAATAATGTTCTGCATTGATTATGGGCAGTAATGAGTAAAATAAAAATTGATTTCATCCCTTAATGATTTTGTTGCATTAAAACCAATGTTACAACCATCGTAAAATTTTCTAATATGTTATTGATTTATATTTCACTCAGCCAATTTCTTCATAAATGCATAAAGATCCGCAGTCTAGTAATGACAGTGCATTCATAGCAAATCATTAAATGAACTTCAAAATTTGAATGCCGCCCACTTTGCAGATAAAAAAAGTATTGTAGTCAGCTTTCATTCGTCAAAATGGATACTTTTTACGGTAGAAGCTGATAAGTAATAACCTTTTCGAATGAATATTTGTCGCCGTCAGCCTACGTTCATTGAATACTGATAACGCTCGTGACATTGTACGTTTATTTATGGACGTTTAAACAATAGTTACATGCCTCAGTAATCAATATGTTCGCCTAAGTTAGGATTTACTTTCGAAGAAACCAGGAGTACATTAACAACATTCTTTTTTAAACAAGAACAGATTGGAAGATGTTATGTTAATTTTTTCAGAAATGAATCATTATAACGTAAATTTTTATGAATTCTGACTAAACGCACAACCAGGTACAACAATAGTCAATGTGTTAAAATATTTTTGGCTCAATCCGAGCATATGAGAAAAATATGTTGAAAAGGCAGATCAGAATACCAAAAAACATGATAAGAATAAGAAAGGTGAGGAGGCACACTAACGACAAAAGCTTCAAAAGAACTTGGTTTCTAGTTGAATAAATCCACTTCAAAGTCATTCTATTGAGTCGAGTTATAAATAATTTCCATTGTGGACATGGAAAATTATTAATTGACAATGGAAATATTCAGTAAAGAAGACTCTGCAACCCCTAAGATTTTCTATGCTGTCCGGAGATAGAGAATAACAAGATTAAAATTTGCAAAACAGGAAGAATACTAATTGTACTCTTAAAATCGTACAATTTTCGTTTCAACCATTTTTCCATTTGTATATGATCGTTTAAAAATGAGCTACAGGGCGTACTAAAATATGTGTGCCCTTGGAAAATTCGATCAGAACGAATGTTAACATTTTTATTACGTTGTATGCTACCTTTAAATTCTCTAGAAACATTCCGACTTGCTTGCAACTGTAATGGAGACCATATTTAGCATTACCTGCATTAATCCCTTGCCCTACGATTTATTTTACGGATTCAATGATTAGAACTTCCTTCGTAGTTCGTAATTTCTTAAAAAAAGGAGAAAATTGATATATGTTGTATGCCTATATGTTCTTCAATAACTATACATTAACAAAACCAAATTGAAATTTCATCTCGGTTTAAAGGAGATAAATACGATACATATTCATTAGACTGTGTTCAAAATCTTCAACACGAGTCTGACACGATATTGTAGGGCAAGCGGTGAACAATCACTTATAGAGAATATCTCAGTAACTATTAGTTTTTCACCCCTTATAGTTTCCTATTCAGGGTTCAATTTTCTCTGCAACCACAAGATTAAACTGTGTCATTTACAATAAAGAAACTCAAGGTGACCTTTAGCGATAAAGAAGCAAAACAGGAAGGAAACTAATTATCACATTGTACTCTTAAGACCATACAACTTTCAACCATTTCTCCATATACCGAATTGTTGTAATTTAAGTGGCACGCTTAGTTGAATCGCCCTGTACCATACAAAAGGTTGATAAAAATTATCTCGCTTAGGTAATGTCTCTAGTAAATAAGTTGTCTCGGGTCCGCAGAAACCCAGTTACTATCTGTTCAGTTGCATTTCCCGTGACAAATAAACGAGTACCTACTACATTTAAAATAAGGTTTGTCGCAGTGACACAACAGTGACAGGCTTGATCCTGTCGATAACCGGCCGATTACAGAATCGTAAGTAGGTATCTCTACGTACGACGCGTCCCGAGATGTGGAACGGATTACATAATACGCCTCTCGCTCGTTCTACAATGTCGTACGATGGCGACGTTTACCGTAAACTCGTTATTTCCTTCTTCTCGCCTTCATTGGTCGTAATAGTCAATCGATAACTGGTTGCCGTCCGTGAAAATAATGACTCGAATGTACAAGAAAATAAATAAATAAATAAAAGAAAAATGAACGCCGAGATATTTAGCGATAGTGCATTGGCGAATAATTATGGAAAAATGTGTGGCCGACCTTTGAATGCGGCACCGATGAGTTACAGTTACCGCTTAACAGTACTGGCTGAATGGAGAACCGCGAATACTGTGTGAACGACGACGCGTAATCGTGAACCCGCGACGTAGTCGATAGTCTCGCGTGTGTTACGACTGTTCCAGAGAAACATGAAGCGGCTCTTACTGACACCGATCTCGCTGAACGAGTTACCATTAGATAAATGAATTTCTGCCGTTCAGCTAATACCGCGATTCCGAATGCATTTTAGAAAGCTGTTCCTCATACTCGGTGAGATGTCTCAAGGGGTGTGCAACCCTGTAAGCCTAACAAAACGGAGTTAATCTAACATTTCTTTTCGCATATAATGATACTGTAGAAAAACAGATTTTTCAAGGAATATCCAGCAATATTTTAGCTTCAATTTTTTTGCAGTATCCCTTAATTGAAAACCTTGATGCAAAAACCGGGCAAATTTATTTCTCCGAGAAATTCCGTTTGCTGAAATTTTACACATTTTCATAGAGTCGAACTCTAGATACGACCTCTATCCACCTGAAATGTCTTCGTTATTTGGAATAATACGCGAAAATGTCAATGTCGTAGCGAATGAATGAACGCATTGTTAATTAATGACAGAAAAGCTAGAAAATGGAGATAAGAAAAAATGCAACGTTTATCACATTATGATCTCGAAAAACTTATTATTCGTTGACAAAATATAAAACAAATGTGTACACTGCAAAATAAAAATTGTCTGCATCGATTGCAAGAAATAGAAACTAAATTGAATGTTATTTCTTCCCTTAATGATTTTAATAGGGACGAACATTTTCAATTTAAAAAATTTTTCGGCAATTTTGAATTCCATCCACTCAATTTTGCTATAAATGTATAAAGATCCGCAGTCTAGTAATGTGTGTTTAAAGTTGCTGTTATCGGACGTTTCATATGCAACAACCCGATAACTAAAAATATAATAATCTAAAAACGTAAAAACAAGTTGGAAAAGTTCAATTTGCTTTCGTTAAACGCAGGGAGGATACATTTTCATCTAGTGCCTCTATCTGTAAATGGAGAAATAAATAGAAACATTTAAGTCAACTTCCGTATGGTAATTACACCATTACAATAGTTACGATAATAGCAAGGATGATTCAGAATTAATACAATGTCGCGAACACTGTTACGATTCGAATGAGTCGCATAAGTGGTTGCGGAATCAATGTGCATAGACAATTGTGCGGAACTTGCGCGTGTCTCAATGACATAATAAAAAAAAAATTGAAGTTCAAGATAATCGACATCGAGCATGGTATTGGAGTGTATCGGTAGACAGCTACTATTCCAAATACATACATCGCGAGTTATCGAAAGAAAAATCACAGGAGTCTGATATGTAGATTATTTCTTATCGATCAGAGCGCTAATAATAAGCCGGCATCGATTGAGTCCGACTTAGAATCGTTTGACCTTTCACATGACTATGGGAAAAATCATTTCCGCGGTAGTGTGCGTGTGCAAGATCGATCCGAGTCATTCGTCGATCCTTTCGAAAACTGAGTTCATTTTAATTTGTACAAGCTGACAAACCAAATTTAATCTATTGAAATTAACAAAAGCATGGTCACCTATTTATTATATTTTTTTTAAATTTATTTTTATCATTGAATGACGTAAATCATCACGTTATATACAGATAACGTAACGTAATTTTACATTTACGTTATATACAGATATTTTTATGCAAGCCGATTGATGTATTTAAGAAAAGAACTAATTCAATCGAGGTGAAAAATCAGGATGACAGTGTGAAAATTTACTCTGGATTAAAAAATTACGATCACGGCGTAAAATTAATTAAAATCACGACCTTGATCATGATTCTGCGATCACTGTGACGATAAATCAGGGTTAGTGATTTTGCACGCCATCGCTAAGTGTAACCTGAAACAATTGCGTGGACCACCGTGCAGAATGATCTCTGTAAGCTCGTGATAATCAATTCCGGCAACACGCATCCAGACCAGATCCGTTTAAATTGCTGCTCGAACGAGACAATTTCGGCGAGCCAAGTGCCAAGAGTTGCCACTAGCGAAGCCATGCCCAGAAGAGTCAAAGTCTGATAGTGGGACAATCTGTGAGCGAGGCACCACACTGTCACGAATATACATAGCTACGCGCAATCTCTGCACGATCGGGCCTCATCTATGGGGTACACACGAACATACAATGCCAGCAGCTTCCCCCTCTTTTATGACTTTGATCCTTCGCGTAAATCAGCGCCTAGTTCGTGAATCTCGAAGAGAGCTCTTGTACGCGGAAGACCTACTCGGAACGGCTTGTTATGTCCATGTCTGAGCTAAACTATAGAGAGTAGAATTTAGGTGCCACTAACGAAAAGGGGGAGTTACAGAGGTTAGACCTGAGCAGGCTAGCACCGAAGAGGTTCTTGGATAAGCATCTCATCGGAATAAGGTTCTCTGCCAGCATACCGGCGCGCAGTGACAAAAATCTGCCGACAACTCAGTTTTTCATCGATTCAATTGGAATTTTTTTAACAATGTTCGTAAAGGACTATACTTTGATAACGTGCTGCGCGAAAATCGTTAACTGTCACAAGAAGTCAAGAATCCTTATCTACAAAACCCAACAACTCCGATACTTCATCCGCCCATGCGGAACTGTTTTCCAAAAGTGTGCATGTATCAAAAGTTATAACTAGACTGCGGATCTTTCTGCATTTACGGCTTCTAAATATTTTTAAAAAATGCTAGAGCACAAAATTCCGCAGAATTTAGTAGGATTTTTATTTATTTCAGAACTACAACACGACTACTACCACTGAGAATGAGATTCTATATAATTCCACTTTTTTAAAATTTGCTTAAAGAAATCGAAAATAGCATAAACATCCCAAGTCTGTTTATAACAATTTGAATTGTAAAACTTTTGTTACATATTACATACAGGGTGTTCGCGATAATTTGGACCAGCGTTTTTTCCGTAAACGGTAAACATTAGAAAAAAAACCGAAGAGGAAGAAGTTATAGCATATTTTACTAGCAATATGATAGCGTATCTACATTTTTTTTATTTGTAATATTTTTCTGAAAATAGAGGTGACTTTCATTTCTATTAATGAAATGCTACGTTTTTTTTTACATCATGTAAAAGCGGGAATTAAGACGATTTCAACCATGTAGTATAGTATTGCACCCGTACACTTGCTCCGCGTGTTCGAACGATTGCTAATGGAAAAAACACGTGGCGAATATTTTTCTGTAAACCGTATCGTACAGAAATTTAATTAAAAGCAGCGTGTTACATTTAAATGATGTCCCCTGTTAGTGGTACTGGCTCCACACCTCGTAATCAGTTGCGCACTACCAGACTGCCCGGCAGCACCACCCCGTTGTGCTATTATTACACGCAGAATCAATCGAAAGTCTCTATATATATTTGCGTCACGCGTATCTCGTTAGTATGCATGCACGTACACCACTAGCGGCCCACAAACGATGGTTAATAGACGGGCCTTTGAGCTTGCAATTCCACATAATGTAATTTGTTTGGCCATCTACTAGAGTATACAGTGACGCACCTTAATTGAATCTCATGATCGAAGTACATACGTTCAGCTTGGCGCTACTTCGTTCTACGGGGGAAGAAAAAAGGTGAAAAGGTTTCAGGTTGAGTAGGTTTCACCGGCTTTTAGAAAGAAATCGTACAATACGATGAGGGCTGAACATCGCGGATCGTTCTGCACTTAACGCGAATACGCGGAATCAGGTTTTAACTGTTCGATCACGACAGCGAATCTTGATTACACTTTGACCTTTACCATTTTATATTGAAATAAAAATATCTCCGAGTCGTCAAAGATGTTTCACAATCAACTTCACAAAAATTGATCGTCTTTTACTAGCGCAAATAACCGGTAAATACCACGTAGCATGCAGATTTATATTTACACTGTGCTCGTACTTCGTAAATAAAAAGATCCCTGGAAATGTTTGAATAAATTGGTGTACTTTCAATTTATAAGTGTATGGTCAATTATCCTAAGATTGATACTACAAAATAAAAGTTTTCTATCTGAATTGCAACAAACCGGAGTGACATAGAAGTTTATTTTCTCTCTTAATATGTTCAATAGATTGAAAATAATATAACAATATTTTTTAAATAGTCTGATGTTTTTAATATTTTAAATTACGCTCGTTTTTACAATCCGCTGTCTAATAATTAGACTGCGAACCTTCATGCAAAATAAAAATGTTTTGCAACGATTCTTGGCAGCAGGAGTTAAATAAAAATTCATTTCATCCCTCAGTAGATTTTTTACTCGGTAGATCGTTTACTTTTTTGCACTACATCTACCCATTTTTGTTATAAATGCGTACAACCAGTTATAAACAAATATGATCTTAATACCATCAAGGCTCGCTTATCAGTTTTGTAATTATACCGAGAGTCTCCGAGCAGTTTGACAAATGTTAGTGCGCTGTTTTGATGGTTTTGATTAGTGTTATCATCATATAAAACAGCAGTATTATCAAAAGTGCGTCGTCTAGCGGGTAGGGGAAGTATAATGGTTTCGATTAGCGTTGCTTGTGGAGGAAAGGTACACGTATTCGTTGAAGGCCGAATAACTAGCACAACTTACCTTAACGTAATACAGCAACAAATTAGGAAGTATGCCATATGGTCGAGGATAACTTTACTTTTGATCAAGAAAAATAGCGGCGTCTACGTTGCGAGAACAGGTATAAATTATTTCTCGCATGAGAATATTCTACGTTATACTAACCAGCGTACTCACTACGAAAGAAACCTACCTAAGAAACTTAAAATTTGTAAATATTATAATAGATGATCGCATAAGTTCGTGCCCGATTTGAAAATCAAATTCAATGGTTAAATTTTAAAGAACACAACTTTATTAATCAATTATACATATAGTCACCATTCTTTTCTAATTCTAGAAAGTTTAACCATTTTTTAATTTTAATTTAACCAATCTCTCAATAGAAGAGAGTGACAGAGAAGGAAGCGATTAAGAGGAATTGGTGATGAAGTAACCACCTTATGACAAATAAGAACAAAGGATTGATCAATCTATAAAAGGGTTGGCTCCTCATTAGGAGCTCAGTAAACAGTCAACAGTTCACAGTCCTCTCAGTACAGTTTACAAAATACAGTCAGCTAACAGTTAATCAAGAACATATTAACCATATTAATCATATTAACTTGTCAGTTTATTGTGTTTGTGTGTGTGGTGAGGTTGAAGTTCTTCTTTCTAAAGGAAAAGGCAACGCATCAGCCCCCATCAGCAAGAAGATTGTCTTAATTGATAAGGAAGAGAAGTCTACTTAGCGGTGATTACTAACAAATTATAATAATATATCCAGAAATATTATGTATCCGAAATTTGGTGTTTAAAATATACTTTTGTTTATTTCTATTCGAACAATTAAAATATCAAATCATTTATTAAAGAAATCACCCAACATCGATTTCTACGTTCCAATTCCATATGATCAAGATCACATAGAATATTAAGAAATCCTCAATTACCCGAACCGAAGCCGGTGAATGCAGGTAGGTTCAAAACTGCGTTATATCTCAATTCTAATCTTTCCAATTCTATTCAAATAATTTAAATGAAATTTCAATTAAACTATACAATCTATAATACGTCCACCGTAGGACGTAACAAAAGTAGCTCGGAAAAATCAAACGCTCGACTCGGCTCGAGCAATCGAATCGAGTTTAGCTTAGCTCGTAAATAGCGGGTACTCGCACACCCCTAGTCTAGAGTTTTATTACGTTAAAAGACAATACTAAAACGGAAAGCCCTGTAAACTGGCGAGAAACTAGTTCCTTAACGGTGGCATTATCTTAAACAGCTGTGCGCGGAGCAGAATTTCCGTGGAATTTCTGAGCGCATCGTATCGGAGTTCAATAATCTAACCGTACCTGATAATGTCAAAATTGCCATTGGACCCGGTCGATTCTTGCGTTCGCACGCAACCGGATACGCTTCCGAAAATATTTCATTCAACGTTCGGTCCCGGTGTCGCCATGTGCCAAGCATTGACCGTGGACTACGTCTAGCGCGTGTCTATAGGCCTATTCCGTCGTCTATTAAAAGAGTAGTAGGTTGCAGTCTCGCGATTACCTGCGACCGTCATATACAGTAGAACGTGTGTACGAGAGAGCACCGACTCACGAACGTTGACGACTGCGACGAAGACGAAGACGGCTCCATGCGCGGGTGTCGAGACGCCTCGCCGCCGCGCGCCGCGACGCTCTATCCCTGTCCCGTCATGAAATATCGGCCGCGGTTAGCAACAGATTTCACGAAGAATCGGATTTTCATTACAAATCCATTCTTTTCACTTAATGAATAAGCTTGCAAATTTTCTATGGAAATTTCTTTGTGTTTCCGTACTCGCGTGAACGGTTCCGTTGCATATGAAAATTAACCCGTCTTGCCGTGTTATTTTCTTCGCAGCTGCAACGTTTCTTTATCCGTAATGATTTCATGGGGAAAAAAGAAAGTCTATGTTTGCTGTACGCTAACACTAAACCTACCAATCATTGAGAATATAATGTGTCTAGATTATCTAGATAAATGTGATTAGAACTTCTTTGTAGTTCATAATTTCCTGGAAGAAGAAGAAAATTTGTATCTATTGTATGCTATATGTTCGTTAATGTCCGTACGTTAACAACAAAATAGAATGTTATTTGTTATAATTGTAAATTCTAAATTCTGTTCAGAATCATCACGAGTCTAACTTGACGTTATACTGCAAAGGGTTAAGATGAGAAGACATATTTTCAACAAAACATCATTTTATCATTTAGTGGATAGAAAATATGATGCGTTGTTTATTTCTTTTGATTGTAAGAAATCGCTAAATTTGCAGAATAAAATTCATCATGGACACTAAGATCCTTAATTGATCGTTTTATATGTACGAACGAACCATTTGTGTATAATAATAATTACCAGATTTATAGTCACAAAAACAAAAATAGTGAAATGAAGAAAATAAGTTTACATTAAATGAAAAGTAGCTACACATGAGAAATGCTAAATTTGGAAACCATAGAAACTACAAATAATGAACACATTTCAATTTGAATGCAAAATTGCAAACATCTTAGATTCACTGCGAAACTACAGCGTTCGCATGTGTTTGTCTCAATAATAACAAGTGCCGGCACTAACGGTCTAAAACAGTTGGCGAACTGTTAATGTGTGGGAGAGAAGGATTACGCAATATGAACAATTAAAATGTCCGGATCTCTGGCGACAAGGAATATGGACTGAATTATCATTTTGATCCAACTCGTCTCGGTTGACCCTATGTAAACTTAGTACATAATGTTAATTACTTTTCTACATATAGATGCATGAGTTAGAATAATTTAATATTCCACTTGTTTGTGTATTATATGCTACTACTATAGTGCTTCCCTGCTAGTCTCTTGCGTCTCTTGCCAAGAATTTTATTACACTGTAAATAATGGGAAGACATAAATTGCAATAAGAACAGTAGGTACCGTAGACTATGTTAGAAAGTGATGCTATAAACCATGTTAAATCTAGAACACTACAATTGTATATCTTTTCTCCTAAAACGATGAATAAAAACAAAAAGATCTAATTGGTCATATTGTAGTATTGTTTGATGCAATACGATTTTGTATATTAAAACACACAGACTCTCTTAGAAATCTAAAAAAAAAGAAAACTGAAACAAATGACATAATACACAAGTATAAATATTTTTATACAAATATACTGTTTGTCACCTAGTATAACCCACAACAATAATTGGAAATTGGTAAGTAACTGCAAAGATATTTCAAGGATATTTCTCGTATGCGAGTTTGTGCATTGCAATAACAAACGTATGCAACAGTGGCAACACATCTTTTCGCTACCTAGGTGATATTTCTATAATGATGATATGGTATTGGTTTGTATATGAAATATTTGAAATATTAGGCTGTCATTATTTTATTTACAAACATGTAAGTATTACAGTTTTAAAAGTTCCATTCAAAAGCATAGACATGCTCAGGATGATCGAGTCGCTTAACACTAGAAGTCATTTCATTAAGACCGGTTTAAATGAAGGATCGAAAGGGTGCCGCTTGACTGATCCTTCCTAAATTAGCTTTCATCGTAATAAAACGAGCGATGGAAGCCCGCCGCGAACCGACCAATAACATTCTTGTCCCGCTACTGTTACGCGTCGAACAAATTTCGGAATTATTTCATAACACGTGGCCTCTTGCCCAATGTCTCATTGATTGGCAACTGATAGCATACGTGGGAACAAGAAGTAGAATTTGTGATCACTTGGCGGACGTAATTACCTATTCACGTCTTGTGTGTCTCTTCGAATAGACCACGAGACGTTGCTTTTATCAGATACATCTATAGGTAATCCATTACATTTTTAAATAAAAACTTAGTTGATACGATGACATTTTAACCTTCGCTACCCGCACTCCTCTTTCTACATATAACTGTTGTCACGAAACTTTACACGACTCCAACATAAATCAATTTTTATATTCAATAAAATAACCACTTCGAGATGCAAAATAAATAGTTGCCAGTGTAGAAGGCACCGTCATTTGTGCTTGATACACTAAATTTAATGTTTTTAGATTGTATGTACAGTAAAGTCGCGTTTGCTATCTAACAGCCTGCTTCCCACAATCAATGCAAAACATTTTTATTTCGCATAAAGATCCGCAGTCTAGTTATCCGGTTATGTATCTATAATCTTTCCGAAATTTTATTACAGCTTATACTCGATCTTGTTTAGTGTATGTATACTTTCCTTTGCAAATCTATAATTCAAGTCAAAATCCACAAGTTAATCTCTGACTTACAGGAGTTATTGGTCTACGAAAAGCAAGGAATAATAATCGTGCATGACGTAACTCATTTTTATACCTTGCAGCGCGTACCGTTAACGACGAAATGGAAATTATGTTGAACTTTTCATCTCCGAGATGAGCATTATAATTCGCGGATAGAATCTGTTGAATATTAAGTTATCAAAAGCAATTAAACATGGTAGACCCTGATGAATCGAGAGTCACTAGAAGAAGGCGGGTTTACGAGATGATTAATTATGCAGTTTTAGAAAAAAAGATGTCCATGCATTTACTAATTTGTACAGTCAGCAGTAGCCATTGTTACCGTTACTGTTCACTAATTTAAATCTTAATTGTGTGCCAGGCGAAGATGTATTTATAATTACATTGATTTTATGTAGGGGCGATAAGCAATGGAGGTACAATAATCGATATTTTCTCTACAATTCCGACCAATTGCAATTTTGTAGCTTCTCAAAAAAGTTCAAATCGTATCAGTCCAATATTTAAAAAGTTATTGTCGTCCTAAAAGTGTCCGAATATTACTGTGGTTCACTGTATATGTTCAAAATGCGATCAATCTGCACCTATAAATCAAAGTTCATATAAATAAAAAATGTGGACGTCTGAAAAAATTTACTTTCTATTTTAACGAAGTAAAGAAACTTCTAACTCGTTGATAAAATGTATGAATAAAATGGTGTTTGTTTCAATTATTGTGGCATATTTGGAAACAAGTAGGTTTTTTAAAGATGCTGTTGAAAATTGCTCTAAACTGATTGCTCTAACTTTTGAGAAAAGTTCAAATCGTATACTCCGATGTTAAAAAAGTTATGGTTGTTTTTTAGAACGTCCGAATATTAATGGGAGTCGCTGTAGACTTTGCTGTAATTGCGACAATCGGATCGGAAACAAAAAGCTGTGGGTAAATTTTATACCGCATTATACATAGATGTATCTCTTAACGTAGAATACTATACTCGTATTTCCTATCTACCCTTCGGTTTATACTATCGTTTATGAGGCATTCTGCAGAATCAGCGAAGATATACACCGCGTGACGTCACTGGTTCGCCACGCGAAGGAGTTGCACCGCTTGGTTCATCATTTGCACGCGCTGCATCGGTGACCTGAACGGCGAAAGTTCTTTTGTTTACCTGAGAATTAGTATATCTCATGCACTTGCATGAGGCATCTTTACGAAATCATATTTTCACAAGGTGCGCGAACGCACAATACCCGAGTATAATCATCAGAGTGAGTAATAACCTGTGCGTTATCGGGTAGGCAATTGAAACCTAACCTCTAATTAGCTCGCATTCCGCGTACTCGCTCGGGAAGCTCACAAAAAAAAAAATAATGGTTGCTCAAAACGAAGTGGAAAAGAAAAGTCGGAATGAAACAGAGTTGGGAGCTAGGAGATAGTAAATACGTGGAACGAATCCGCCGCGAGACCATTCCATTTTACCTACTTGCAGACGGTGCAATATTGCAAGAAGCAGTTGGATCGCGTTTAACCACGAGGAGATGAGATTTCGCACGAACCGAAGTTTCACGCTTCACGGATGCTTATGTTGCATCATTCGAAGTCTTGCATAGTAAGTATGCTAGCGAGCTTATCGTTGGTCAATTACAACAATGGACGACGACGACGACGATCTATCTAACTAATAAATAATTGAAAAAACATATTTCCTGGTTGGACCAAGTAGAATGAATTTACTACCTCGACCCGAGTAGAGAGGAGCTTAATTTAATAAGATGACGTTCATGCGCGTCGCGGGAGAGATTGTACAGAACTCTGATACACGATAATACATAACGATGACGTATATAATGTATCGACTAAATTTCTTGTACCCGGCAGATTGTAACTTTCACGAGCGGTCGTTCAGCTCGTTCGCTATTCACGTTGCACTTACATATCGTTAGGTCACGCCTAAGCATCGTATAGAGATAAGCATACGTATCTTTGATTCATATACAATATTGCTTGTGTCACGAATCCCGTGGAGCTCACGTGCCGTAAATTATTCGGTGAGAATAGCAGAGCAGCCGTGTCGCAACGAATGCGCATGTCCGCACTCGAGGCAGAAATTAAACTGTGGATCGCTACGATCGAAATAACTCTGCACGAAAAACAGGTTTCCACGGGTCTACACCATAGGTGAATCTATGGAACCCATGGTACACCAGCCTATTTACTCTAATGCTTTCCTCTTGTCGGTTAAATAACGTTCGCTCAGATGCCATAACCTCTACCAACATTGAAGCCTCAGAGCTCTTTGTAAATAGAGAATATTTTTATTCACTAAATATTGAAATGATCTTTATCATGAACACGTTGACCGTCTATTGACTTGCTTGAGAACGATTTTCAGCATCAGTTTAGTCGTTCTGAAATAAACTGTAGTGTAAAACTTCTTTATGAAGCAATTAATATCTGTTTGTATAAACGAAATAAGCGGTGAACGGGTCTTGAAAGACGATTTTAAATCGTAGGTGCCGTATATAACAAAGTCTCGGAAGAGTAGAAGTATTTGAGAGAAAAGCGATCGAAAAAAACATGACCGACCGTGTTCGCAACGCGGATACCCCCGAAAGATTCCACGGTCATCTACCTCTTCCTGTCTCGCTCTATCTTGACCGTCTATTTTCAGGTCATGTCGTGCGTACGCTACTAATATTTCGCATTTCATTCGCATATATTAAACGAAGGTATACACCGAGAGGTTCGCGCTGGCGCACGGTTTCACATCAGCCGAGTGGAACGAGTCTTAATTGCATTTTCACCTAGGTTGCTGGCTGTGAACAGAGCGGACTCGGTGCCTAACCTCACTCGTTTATTCTTTTTGTCTGCTCTTCTCTCACCGAGAATGACGAAACCGGGTGCCCCTCTTTGTCTCGCCGAGCTATCTTTCTCTTTCGCTCTCGCGTCTTGTGACAGCGTCGGCCCTGAATCGGTCTTTACCTGCGGCCTCCGTCGTGTCCGTGGCAACGAGCTCGCCCGAGTTCGAACAAAGGCGAAAAGGCGGCTGCGTGTTGATAATATGGATGTGGAAGAAGGGGTGGAGGAGGAGGAGGAGGAGGAGGAGGAAGAAGAAGAAGCAGAAGAAAAGGAGGAGGAGAAGAAGAAGAAGCAGGAGGCGATAGCAGCCGATATATTCTTCGTTACGTGTATATATAGGCGGCGTTGTTGTCACGCGGAATACTCCTCGCTTGGAAACCACTACCGTAACACCAACGCACCTTCTTCCATGTTGCATGCACGCGAAAATCAACGCCGTGTACCACTAGCATCGACGCTCTCACTTACGACGAACGCGACACAACGTAACCACGGCTGGGAACAGTGCGCGACGGAGACGGGCAGAAAGAAATCGGAAAGAACGTCAATCGGTGAACGGCGTATATCACGGCACAACCTCCGGTCCAGGACTGATGCACCACGAACCACGAGTACGGGAGTACGACGCACGGGGACTCGCGTCCCGGCTAACCAAGAGATAGAGAAAGAGAGAGTCGTGACGCGTGCGACGCTCGACCAGGCGCCATTTACAGAAACGCACGCGTCGCCGCGACCTCCCTCTCCCTCTCTTTCTTTATCTTTGCGCCTGTCTCATACCTCCTACTTTCTTCCCTCCCCACCTTCCCATACACGCACGCCGCCCGCGTATCTCCCTCTCTTTCACGTTTACGTTTACCACGGTCTCCTTCTATCTCGATCGTTCTTTCCCCCTCTGACATATCTATCCGACCTATCCCAATTACAGCGAACGTCCTTGAGGTGACTAACACCTTGTCGTACGCTGGTTGCGAGCACGAAAGGGGGATGCATGAAAGCGCTGTCGAGGAGGTGGAAAACATGGCCGGTAGTGGTAGTGGTGGTACCTGGTAAAAGAGGAAAAGGGTTAGGTGATTGGAGCCAGCGAACCCTCGTTGCCGAGAACGCGCGGTGACGAGGTTGTGTAGTAGGAACTGTACTTTGATGTTACTCCGAGAACAAAGATAGAGAAGCAAAAGAGCGGCGAATGTTCGCCTGTTAAGCTATGTACACACTAGAGCACGTATCGCGCAATATTTCTCCAGGAACAGGAACCGCGGCAATTCCCGCAGCAAAAATTGTTAGTCGACCTCACGACGCCGTGCACCACCTCGCCCCTTTTATTACGTGGAATAATGCAAATTTTTCACTGTTCACCCCCTTGCACCGCGATTTATTTTACGGTCGCAGTGATTAGAAGTTTCTTGGCGTTCGTACAATTCCTTGAGAGAAGAAAGATTATCTGTTTCGTGTGTCTATATATTTTGCGATGGTTATAATATTATACTATACTGTAATATATACTATATATTATACTATACTGTAATATATACTATATATTATACTATACTGTAATATATACTATATATTATACTATATTATAATATATTACAACAACACAACAAAATTTAATTTTATTTCGATTTATATAATATACACCAAGGAGCATAACTGATTCAACACACTTTAAATCAGAATAACTTTTTTATGAATAGACCAAACGACTTCAATTTCTCTATAAGGCTAGAAGAATTAGTATTAAAACATTTCTTTTAAATTTTCGTTATTGTACTCATTTCCCTCTACAACATTTCGTTGACTGGACTTTTCTAATGCACAGTTCGGTGTCTCAGAACTGTTCGAAACCAGAGCCAGATTAAGACTTGTGTCCCCCCTCTAGCTTCCCCTTCTACGACGCTATTCCCCACGCTCGCGGCACGGTCAGGTGACGCGTTTTGTCTCTGTCGTGCGAGGGTAACTTTTTCCCCTCTATTCGTACTCTGGCGACTCTGTTCGGAACTGATACGAAAGCGGAACAAGCTGAGGAAGGGTCAGCTTTGCACAATATTGCGCGTGATTTTAATTCACTACTGGGATGATGCGCTTTGTTGCCCTCCAGATTTAAAACTGTTTTTACGGCATCGCTGGTTTTGCTTGTTCAGCATGTCGTTATTACTAGACTAGATCTCGAAGTGTATCAGCTAGTTGTTTCGATGCACTGTCATAAAACAAGTCACTCATTATGGATCTCTTAATATGTACACAGCTTAACACATTGGCTTTCTCGAAGCTGTAAGTGAAAAGAGAAGGGTAGGATAACTATGGTTCTTAAGCGTTTCTACGTGAGAACGAGGAGGTTATTCACTATTCTATGGAAACGTTTGAGGGCAACGATGCGGAGAGGCGATTTTTCATGAATTCATAAATAAATAAAGTCGAAGCAAGAGGTCTAGTTTACTATAAATAAATAACCAATAATTTGGAAACATTATTTTCGCCTATAATACTTCGTTAAGGGTTTTGTTATATTTCCCGATGAGTCCCGATGTTCTTTCTCGTCTCGTTACATTTGGTAAAGGTTTGTGATCACAGTCCAAAAAGAATTAGTTCTGGATTCGTCCGGTTTGAAATTTTATAGCTAATTTAAGTAGAAATGACACTCCAGAGATGCTGCGTCCTATTGCGTCCCACAGTGGAGTATTTGGCCGGAAAATTACAATAAAATAATATAAACAAAAATATATTTATATAGAATTATAAATTTATTTGCGAAATTTCTATCCTACACATTTTTTTAAATTGCAGAATATAATGGCATTATTTCATTCCGAAGAACTCTTAGCGTAATAAAAACAAATAAAATGATTTTGTTTAAAAAAAATGTTTCGAACAAAAGTTGAACAGTGTTCCGACATCTACAAACTTTGATATATAAAATTTTGAAAATATTTTTTTACAACAATTACTCAAGGTCACTTTGATTTTTTAAATGTTAAAATGTATTTTTTATTTCATAATGTTGTAGCTGAACTTAAGACGAATTCAATGATATAATATTATGACCTTGAGATCATAAATAACATTGCAATAGTTTTGGCCAGCTTTTCGGGCCAAATACTCCACTGTGCGTCGTGACCGTACTTTCCCTAAAAATCACAGAATCGAATTTTCTCATTTCTTTCTTTTTTCGCACGTCCGTTCCACATTCTAGTAGAAAGAGTAAAGAAAACTGTTGTAATAGATACAATCGAAATTCCACGCCCTCTCCCTTGGATTCCCAACGAAATTGCGCGCGCGAATTCTACTTTCGACAAAAAAACAATCTCTT
This sequence comes from Lasioglossum oenotherae, assembly GCA_028455765.1. Classification (NCBI taxonomy): domain Eukaryota; kingdom Metazoa; phylum Arthropoda; class Insecta; order Hymenoptera; family Halictidae; genus Lasioglossum; species Lasioglossum oenotherae. The sequence goes on along the minus strand of CM052291.1, from coordinate 6,240,388 downwards.
TTTCTTCTCATAAAGTTGACGCGTAACAACATCCGAGAGCAACGCGTATGAGTCAGCGTCGCGCGCTCAACCGAATACGCACGTGAACAAAAAAATAAAAGGATTCTCACACGTGGAAAAAGTATGACCTACAATGCATACACCGCCGTGTTGCAATGAACAAGTGGGCATCGTCGTTTACAATATGGTATTTGGTCCGAGCGGCCGCTCATGGGAACTGATAAGATTACCGCTTTATGTTTTAAACTAATTGCGTGCTGACAATATTCGAAATCAATCAGTAATGCGTTGGTTTAATTGATTGGATTAATCCAATCCAATCCATGAATCTGTTTTCACGACAATCGTGGAACGTGGAAGAGCCCGCTCTAGGGGGGGGGGGGGCATTTGCCCGGGGCGCCAAAATTTAACGAGTCTTAACATTTAAGTCGTTAAAGAAGTCTTTATTATTTGTGAACGAAAAATTCAAACTAACTATGAGACCAACGACTTTATTATAATTATTGCAAATGGAAGCATAATAGTTTACCTCATTAATTTCTTGCATAAACTGTACTAAACAACAAAAAATTTGGGATACTATCTAACTAAATTTTTTAGCTGTACCGATACAAAAAAGCATTTGATCGCACTATGCATGATCCAATTACGCTCGATTTTAACTTATGAATTTTGATTTCGAGCTTCAATGGTTTCGAAAGCACATTTCGCCCCGAATACATGGGACACCTTGTATATACGTATATGGGATACTTTTTCACACACACACACAGCACGGGAAATATGATATTTCCATTTGTGTTTTTATTTTGTTAATTTCTCATATAATACTAACAAAACATTTAAATATAAAACATGAGCGTACGGTGTGTTGTGTATATGTGTGTATGTGTTATATAGTGTGCCTACTCTTTTTCTGTATATATATGTATGTATGTAGACCGACATGGGTGTGTAGGTGTGGTGTGGTGTGTGAAATGAAAGCGGTTATGTGTCTCCTATGCGGTACGCATATCATCTTGTTAATGTAATTATTACAATTACTTTTCATAAGTTTCCTACAATAAGTAGATAGATTTATAACGACACTTTACACGCTGAACGCGTACAGTATGTACGTCCCATTTGCCCGCAGCGTCTCTTCGGTTTCATTTTTTTACATTCGTCATATGATTTTCTTATTTTCGTCCTGTACACCGTGCGCAACTCGGTACGAGTTCGTCGTCAATTCTCCCTCTCTCTCTCTCTCTCTCTCTCTCTCTCTCGCACACACTCTCTCCCTCTATTTCTCTCTCTCTCTCTCTTCGTTTTCTCTTTAATCTATTTGGATGAATTATGCGAACGCAAAATAGATAAAAACGCTACTATACGGTATGCGATACAATAATATATAATCGTACCTCGTTAGTAGTTATTATAAATAGTTTCAATAATTATTTGTCCAAACACAGAATATTTTACAACAGCCATCGATCTCAACTATGTATAATTCTATTAAACAGTTTGCAACTTTTACAGTTTCAAATTTTTATTTTTTCTTTCACATTTTTTTTCTTTTCTTCATTTTTAAATATTATGCGTAGCGTGTCCGATCCAATATTATATCAATAATAGGAGTATATCATAAATTTTGTAATTTGCTAAAAAATATTCTCTAAAAAATATGTCGACCTAAAGATTATTATGACTGATAATCACAGACAATTTTTTCAATTTTCTTTTCATACCATTTTTTTTCTTCATTAAATTTATCAATAGTATTATATTTTTTTCACCCCTCCATCATTAAATAAGTACAATATTCAAAATTCTACGTTTCCTTTAAACATTAGAATAGGAGTGTTCCTTTTTGTTTTGTTTTTTCCTTTTATACATGTATATGTGTGTACGTGTTCCATTTCTTTTGTTAAAAAGCGTTTTACAATTTTAATCCTTAATTCCTTAGAGTTTTCTTTATTACGAATAAAACGAAGAACCGAAAGAACCTTGAAGACATGAAGCTCTTGGGATAAAAGAGGACGCAACGCTGCGATGCTCTGAAATCGTCGTACGAAGTAATAACGAGCACCGTACAGTTCCGTGGAATAACTTAACCACTCATTTCATTTTATCACACCAAACTAGTTAGATGTCTAAACACTTCCATTATCTAAAACAAATTTATATCTCGAGGTATACATATACATGATCGAAGTTTGAAGTCGTTACACTTGTATATTTCTCTAACGTCGATAGTAATTTATTTTTTTGCTCTTTCTCACACACGAATCACGTTTTTTCGGGTTTTTTTCGCTTTTCTCTCTCTCTCTCTGTCTAAGAAAAAAATAAGGATGGTGCGCTGATGGGTGTAGTAAACAAGCGGTGCATAAGTATGAGTGGTGATGTATTATGCTATATCTTCTCGTATAGATTATAATTAAATGTAATAATAATAATGATAATAATGAAGACTGAATGCGTAATACTAAGGAGCTCGTATAGACTCCGCGAGTTAGGGGATCGTATTTTAAAAGAAACAAAGAGATACGTTTAAAAAGCGTTCGACAGATTCTTTTGAAATTTTTCGGACAAACGTGTATTAATTAAAAACGTATGCGTGGTTTCTATACCGCTGAAAACTATCTCGTATCCTCTTTTCAGAGCATAGACATATATGTTTTCTTTATATTCTTTATATAAATAAAAATATAATGAAGAAACGGTGTATGTACTTAATTCGCTTACGGACACATGTAAATACATTCAGTTCAGACTATTGTTACAATCACCACGGATATTAATCTGCGATGGGAGTACAAAGTATATATACATCAAATACATCATATATTTCATAATCCCCGTTTAACTAGTGGTGATATAACAATGATGAGAATATAATGCGTTCATCGAGCAGAAAGGGGATGCTTTCTTTTTCCTCCCTTTAAAAAAGGCAAAAGCTGACGTTCGTTAATTCATCTCAACAATATTAGACCATCGTGTGCACCATGCTCTAAATCATTTTTTGTTTATTTAATTTAATTAGTTACTTTTTTCTCTCGTTGACCCTAGAACCGTCACTCATAAAGTAATAAATATCAATAAAATATCTAACATTGCTATTATATTTTCAAGTAAATTACCTTTTTTTCTTATATGTCATTATTACCTTTTGCTTTTATACAGATTAAAATTAATTATCATTATATTAACAATATTCATCTTCCAATAATAGTTATCTCATTATTGGTAATCGTAATATTAGAATAGAAAGAAAGAAAGAAAGAAGATTCAAAGTACCTAAAAAAATGGCAATTTCTCGTGACCAGAACAAGTTTCCATTATTTTTTCTTTTCCCCCCTTCGTATTTTTTCTTTTTTTTCACAATAACTTTTTACAAATCAGCATATGCATTTTGTACCAAACCAGGCCGATTAAAATTGTCGCACGACCGACGAACGCTGCTCGCGTGCTCAAATAATGTTCCTGCCATCATTTATTCTTTATATTACCTCTTTAAATAATCCGCGATCAATATTCTTCGTATAACGCATTTCTTATTATTATCAAACTCTTTCTCCGCTGCCGTCTACTATCTCTTACTCTAGGCCATTTTTTCATTGTAAAGTGCACTTAACGGTGTCCACGGAGCACCAAATTTTAAGGGACAACCACCTCGGCAGAAATTGATTAATCGGACTAAAATACTTTATCATAGCTTAATCGATGCATAGACGCAATTACAGTTTGTCTTCAGTTTGAATATAAGTCATCGGGGTACATCTAAAATCTATCACCGGATTAAAGCGTAGGTACATTTAAAGGTAAGGCAAAACTGCATTTCACAGAAAGGTGTTTTCGTCTTCGTCTTTTCTATTCTTTTCTCTTTTTTTTTTGCTTACGGACCAAGTAATATCCGTGAAGTCTGAAATATATTCCTATAAAGAACATTTATAATTTTTCCCACTGTGGGAAAATATCACAAACATTTTCTAGGCGCGTGCTCTAGAAAAGTTTCCTCGAAACAATGACCTGATCATTTTTCTTTCCACCCCCCCCCCATTTACATCTTTTATCAACGTAATCGGTCATTATGATATTTCATACTTTTAGTTTCTTTTTTTACAATTCATAAAATTCTTTTTTGGACAGAAACCTCGTTTACAATGATCTCATTCGATTCATAGCGGTTTCTCTGGAGTTTCTGTAAAATAAAAACTTTTTCCCTCTCTCTCTCTCTCTCTCTCGCACTTCGTTTCTTTCTCTCCAGCGGCTTTCTTTAAATATAAAAATAAAGTAATCAGATTAATATTGTATTATTGGCAAGGCGGAAGCACAAACGTATGGGTGCAATGTTTAAAAATCTATAAAAAAAGGAGACAGAGAACATATCGAAATAATATTGCGCGTACGTAATTCTCCATTCGAAAGGAACGAAGCAATTTTAGGGTATTGATTCTGTCCCAAAGAGCGCCTATTATCACGAGCAAACAGATGCACTGGTACACTCCTATTGGATCGGGCATGGACGTTTACTCGCGGCTCTAAATTACGACAAGCGTACACTAAATAACGCATGGAAGAACACAGAATTAACAATAATCAAGATACTATGTGGTGCACGATGCTGTCCAAAGCCAATCAGGCTGCCGGACTTTCTAATACGGAATACGGATTTGATAGGCTTGGAGAATTTCAAACTTGAGTTGCGATAATTGCGACAAACTACAGGAAATTCACTGGGAGGTATGTACGTTGAAATGTTGGCGAAGAGAACAAGCTGTGTACGTGTACGCATATTCCCTTTTCCTCGCACACCTTTTATTCCATCCAGTGAATCATCCTGGACAGTAGCACACACTTAAGCATCCCTTAACACTTAAACATCATTGGGGACGCTCAATTACAATGCAACTCCGTTTATATGAAATCAATTTTAACAGCGCCTGGTTTACTGAACTCTGGCTGAGCGGAAGCCTCTAACATGAACGTGAACTCGGTACAAAATGTGTCTAATATACATATATTGTTTTATAAAAATTACAAGATTGAATTTATTTATATATAGATTCTTCACAATTTTTACAATAGTACAGTTCGAATAAATTGATTGAATAATTTCTAATGAAAGCATTTTTGTAATTTTAATAATTAAGAAATAAACAATGAGAAAGCGGTCATTTGATCGGTCGTGATTCGGTTAGTGTTAAATGAAAATTCATAATCGGTAGTGGGAGACGCGCGTGGACTTACTATGTGAACCAACTTGTCTCCCATGTTCACGTAAACGGAGTTCTACTGTATGCACTACTGTATTCAGAGAACTTGACATTTTTACGCTGTTTTTCGACAACTGCAAGGATGCTATCGTTACAAGTGTGTATTCGACGTTTAGAATGAAAATTATCCATTGCCCATGTGAAATGCAAATCGAGTGCATGAATACAGTCTTGACGATACACTTGCTAAAGTGTGCCGCCCGCCCTATTACAACACTAATGCCCGAACCTATAAAGCGCATCGCAAATGCAATTGGAATATTACAACTTGATGGTATCTTGCAGAGCTGAGCAGTAATAAATTATTTTGCGGTTACTTTTGTAATCGATTACGAAAAGTAATCACAATAATAAACATCGCTAATCAATAATTTGTAATTATGGAATGAATGATTAATTGATCTTTTACTGAAATTAACGTTACGAATAATTATATGTACAAAATTGATCGATCGTCTCTTCGTAGAATCAGTTGCTAATTATTGCAACTACTACGATACGAAATTCTTCAATGAATCATAATAAAAACAAAAGTAATCACCTCATGATTAATAATTACTGAGTTAATCATGATTGCTAAGTTATTCGTTAATCATGATATCACGAATTACTTAGTAATCGTAATCACGAACATGATTTCACATTATTTATAATCGTTAATCATTAATCAGTAAACGCATCGTGTGTTTACAAAAGTGACTAAGTAGAATACAAAACAATAAATATACGTGGAGGAGTGAATCGCATTGTTACATTATTTCCAGCCTGTTAAAGCTATTAAGAATGAAAATGAATGTTTATTTTCCATAAAAATACGCAGTATACTGATTAGATTAGTTTCTGCCCAACTCTGGTATCGTGCATCTGTCTGCCATCATGAAACCAACGCGGTGCAATGACATGGACTATGTTGTTCTTAGAGCTGCGAATAATCTATTGCTCTGACATTTAAGAAAGACCGTCATCGAGCGTTCTTCTAGCATAATAGCAACCCCGGAGTATGGTCGGGATAAAAATGTTCTTTTGCTGAACGCGGATGAGATAATGCCTCCGGACTGCACGCATGACGGTTCGTGTCGGGACATCACGGCAGTCGGCCCGTTGCATAATTCATTACAGCGCTACGTCCCAAAAACTAATAAATGAAAAGGAACGAACAGACTTCAATTTCGTCAGGAAGCAAGTTCTCGTTTCCCGTTCGTTTTCTCTCTATTTTTTTCATATTTTTTAAAATACAATAAGACTTAAAGAATATCATCAATGTCTGCCAAAGTAGGTACACCTTCCAACAGTATCCTACAACAAGGAGACTGTTTCATCTTACCATTCTCCCCCCTCTCACGCGCGCGCGCATTTTTCCTTAACGGCTATATTTCATTAACTTAAACTGGTAGCTATACTTACATCAAGACAATGTCTAATCTAACAATTACATATTTTACAAGAACATTTGAAATCTGGCCCTACAACAGACATGAAATGTCACGAAGTTCGTCGTCCACTTTACACTAAATTTGGTCTCGCATAAAATACAGAATTACCGTTGTTTGATAATTCTGTGCTGTTCGTTCACGATGACCGTTCTCTTTTTATACAATTAACACATATATTCAAAGTGTATCGTTACAATGTTTCCGCGCATCAGTGGAGATAAGGAACGGTCATAGAGAACGTTGGTGCGTCTCTAAGTACGTCGACTTTAGCTGTACATTATTCTTTTAATTTCATCATTCTCTATCCATTGGTCCAATCGTAAGTAGAATTGACGAAACTCTACCTTCTGTGTCTGTGGGAAGGAAGAATCGGCGAGAATGATTAAAACTTGAAGTAAATGCTAATGATTAATATGTAATTGGAGAGTGTTTAACCTCCCATTGCACGGGTGATTAGAACTCCTCGCAATGTTTAGATAAAACATCTTTCACCTGCATTTTCATTAATATTGTTTTTCCGTTCCTAATGAGGTCGTCGCTTTATCGTAAAACACTACAACAAATAAAGGAAGTTAAAAAGTTTTAAAAAACACACCAATACTGTGCGCAGAAGACCGCACGAAGAGGTTACTCGAATAGCGTTTCACCTCGGAGCGTGACGGATCAGACTCATTCGCTGGCCAGCAATACACGTGTCACAATGTCACGTGACTAATCTGGTACTGGCAGAGAGAGAGAGAGAGTGTGTCACTTTCCCCCCTCAAGTTGAGTCAATTCCCTTGATCTGGCAACTCTGCTTGAACTAAACTTTGAGGATTCGTAACATTATGCGTGGGAAACAATGCCTGTCCTGAATGAGCCATCAGATAGTAATTATTGAAAGACACCAATAGTAAGAAATAATGCAAGAATAGTTTAACCCAACGTAGAATAGTTCCTCCATATGCAACCATATATTGGAATGCGAGTGTATTCGTTGATTTCCGGTTTAGTGTAAAGTGACGATAACTTGAACATTTAAGCCTCAATAGTAGATAATAAGTAGAGTCTAGAAGACGTGCGTGAAAGCACAGGCGTGGATAAAAGTAACACTTTCATGAGTCTCGGTGCGATAAGCGCGCAGTGGGTTGAAACGCGAAAAACGCGGACAAAAATCATTTTTCTGACTAATCGAAAAATGTAGAATTGTATTATTAACTTGTTAGTTGATAAATGAGGCATCATTTCATTTTCCAAATTTCCACATGTGTATCCCACAATTAAATGCTGAAGTTCAATAAAAATTCATAATTTCAGCTTCTCTTGAATTTTTTAGAATATCGTTTCATTTGGTACGTTATTACACGTATGAGTGAGGATTTTTTGCATATACTTCAGTGAAAGCGTGTTTCAAGATGAAAATAATAAGCATGAATTTTGTTTGTTTTTGTTGTATATAGCACCTACAAACATTGATGAAACAAAGAGTAATTTTCAAGCTTTTTTTCTACTCAAATAGTTATTCTACTCAAATATGTTATTTCTTCTCATAATGATTTTAATAGAGGGGAAATCATATATCGACATCTTCAATTTTAAAAATTTTCCAACAATTTTGAATTTAATATATAATAACTTTAAAATATAATCGATAAAATTCGAGAAAACCATTTCTAAAAAACCTTATATAACTTTTATGGGTTTGGAATTAAGCAAAATCAAAATAAATTAATTAATTTGAATGAATTCAACACCTAAAAATCTATAAAACTACCATTTTTATTAATTAAAATTTAGACGTAGCTTCAAAAATGATTTTTGTCCGCGTTTTTCGCGTTTGAACCCACTGTGCGGCGCCGTGACCCGTCGGATACGAAAGCAGGGCATGACCAATTATTTATTGCTATAAGTAAACCTTCTTAAATCAACTACAAAGTGTAGCTGTTTAAAGTAACATTGTCATAACGCGATGTCTCGTGTACTATATCTGGCCTTTTTAACATTTTGTGTGTTTTCCTTTTCTCGTTCACATTAAATGTATATCTATTTCCTTTATAGTAATAAAAAGCTGCAATCTCTGAAAATAGTTTGATGATTAAATGAATAACGTTTAATAAAATGAATCCTATTCCGAAGCGCGAGTAATTATAGCACAAGTGGTTTGCTGCGGCTATCGGCTGCTTACGGTAGCTGTATATGCAGTTTCAATTGAGGTATTTACGACATCTGCGGGAGCCGCAGGTACATGGAATCTTGATATCCTCGAAGGGAAATTTGTAGTCGTACGTTAATTCCTCTCCTTGGATAATGCGGCGGAGAGCGAAAATTAAAATGTGCTTCTTACCTAAGATGTCCACCACTCGCGAGTAACAATTTGGCTGCAATACAATTTCAAAGTTACAGATCCTTCCACATTTTTCTCTCATTTTACGTAATTAGAAGTGCGCAGGAGCGAAACTGATGCCTCTATCGGCGTAGAAGTGAAGTATATATATATTGTAAACATTTACATTGTCATCTACAAAACAAGCCCAACGCTTCTCTCCGCATTACACAAAGAAATATTATAATAATTATTGTTGTGATAAAACCTAAAGCAATTAAAAAAAACACGTATCCCCTCCTATTTTGATTCATAGATTCATAGAGTTTTTATAAAAATGTATAAACAATTAATAATTGCAAAAACATCAAAATTTGTCAAATATTGTTTAAACATCTGACTTTTTCTGTAATTTTCTAGAGTGACTAAGTTCGAGATATAAAAACGAAAAAATATTTTATATAAAGTTATTTAGAAAATAGATATAATTATTAATATATCAATTAATGTATCAGAAGTATTAAAATTGAAAAATTTAATCATAATTTATTCTGCGAGCGGTTAATTTCTTCCTGACTATGATAGTTTAGTGTATTAAAATATGTGTGTATACACAATTTATATTAAAAATTATGTACTTCTATTTAATGTAGATACATTATATGTATGTTTCATAATCAGTTTGTGAGTTTCGTGCATTTATAATAATTGTAAATGAGTCAAACATAGCAAAGCAGAAATTTAATATAGACTGTACTTTTTTCAACATGATAACATTATCTATAGAAGAAATATTGAATAATATATTTAAATTCAAAACAGTTGTAAAATGAGAAACATTACCAGAAATTTTAACGATAATACTATTTAGGAAGTTACAAGAAAATAAATAATTATTAAATACATACCTCGCATGAGTGATTTATAAATCTCGCTGCATTTCCCTTCATTGTAGCGTCGACAACTAAATGGTCGTCGATTTTAAACATATAACACCCAATATTTTTACTGTCATAGTATTTTTCTCGTTTGTCGGTCAAAGAGGCTCGAATCACCTGGTAACATTCACGAAACAATGAATAAAATTAAAATACATAACGACAGTATTCGAAACATTATAGACAGTCGAACCTCAATAACTCGAATCTCAAGGAATAGAAGTTTCGACTTATCGAAGTCTTCGAGTATGAGAGGTGTACCATACTCTGAGGCACCGCTAAATATTGCTATATCAGTAACGTAAAGTTATGAAATTATTTTGTATCAAATAAATTACTAAACATTTGAGTATTGCACGAGTAAATTGCATCAGTTTAATGTGCATGAAATTAAAGAAGTCATATAGAATGGAAACATTCTAGGCCAGAAGAAATGTTTAGTTTTCGTGTTAAAATAATTCCGAATGCAAAGGGTTAATAATTTGCTGATTGTAATAGTTTCAAAGAAGGAAAAGTTGAATTTTTGAAGATGAGTTATTTATTATTAATTACACTGTCCAACAAATTTTAACTTTTTTTTTACTTTTCGATTTTCACTATGCGATTCTTACAGAGTTTTTTAGTGCTCTACCTCTTAGAGAGGTTTCTAAAGTGCAGCAGTAGCAGAAGGGAATGGACAAAATTTTCATCTTATAGAAGTTTTCGAGTTGTCAAGGTTTGATTGTATTATTCTTTAAGAATTTAATCGTGATCTTACGTACCTCGCCAGCATACTCAATAACCATCTCTCCGGCTTCAATATCTCTTAAGCAAAATAAACCTCTTCCATGTATATGAGAATGGTAAACACCAACCGATTCTTTCGACGTTTCTTTAAGTATCCTAAATCGCATTGCCATTGGCAAGTTTGTACTTGCCACCCGTCTATAAAAAGAATAAAAAGTTAGACACACTGTACATATTATTCAATTTCATCTGCTGCATATTACTAATAAAATTCAATTTTACCTGGACTCGGCTTCTGAAATGGCTATCATTTTTGGTTGCTGCCTGTGCCTGGATGCTAACCAACTAAACATGTCATGAACTTTCCGTCCATTAAATGGTTCTGCGCGAGCAGCACCATTGTCACACGCTTTTGGTAAATCACTTTCCACATCTCCTGTTTTAGGTGGCGCTAGACTATGGAACTTCGGTTTGTATTTAGTACACCTGTTTACGTCTGACAACTGTTCCACTAGATATACCGTGGCATTGTTTTCCAAGCCTAAATTTTCAACAAGAGGATTATGAGGCAACGGTGGTAAATTATGAGCCTTCCTAGCGTTCTGTACTGCTTGAAATACGGTCTCCCATACTTCGGCCATTGAGGAAGCAGTGTGAGAGAATCCATCTTGCGACTTTATTTCGTACATTAGTGTCGGTCCTTTCACAGGAGACTTATGCGTTTGTGTGTTTTGTAAGTTTGGTGGAACAGATTTAATTGATTTGCTTATGATTCTTGGCTTCTTGACAGCAACTGGTGGAGTCTTCGTTTTCAACAGATTGAACTTGTTATCTATTGGTCTGACTTTTTCATCAATTTTGTTCGCTTTCAATGTGAACGTTTTTATTGGTAGCAATTGCAAGGAGGCTATCTGAGGAGGTACTTGCTTCGATGGTAATATTTCTACGGACGTTACTTGTGGAGATTTTTTATTCTGTGCAACTGTCTTCATGTTGTGTGTAATTTTGTAAGAACCGTCTTGTAGCTGTTTCTGTAATACTATCTTCAACGAGGCGTTTTGTAATTTCTCTTTATCCAGTTCTAACTTGATATTTTCCTTTACTTTCTCGATTGTTTTAGTATTCAGCTTCAGAGTTTCATTCATCTCATTCATAGTCGTTTCGGGGTTTTTCTCTGTTGGTGCTATGTCCTCGGCGATTTGCTTTTTCGATTCCACCAGTTCTTGTTTTGGTTCCGGTTCTGCTGGTTTAATCACTGGTTTCGTTGGCTCTTCTATTATTTCAGTTTTTGGTGTTACTTTCATTGTATCTTGTTTCGGAGTTACGGCTTGCATAGGTAATACTCTATTCATCGGTCGACTCGTCGGTACGTTGCTCGTAGACATCGTAATTTTATTTTGTACAGTCGAACTAGTGATAACTGGGTTATTACTTACACTTATATTAATATTGTTAGAATTCGGTACAGCACTAATATAATTATTATGCACATTATTTACATCATGATTTAACTTATTTACAATTATATCCCTTTGAGTTATACAGTGATTAGGTAAGGGGAGTATTTTAGATGATATGCTAGATTTTATCATATTAGTATTCTCTGATACATGCTTCGAGTCAAAATATGGTCTGACACAGTTGTTCATTACTTGCTCTGTACAAAATAGTGGTTCTGTCATTTTCCATGGCCCGTTATTTAGCTGTGTCGAGTTAGAGACTGGACTTGGGCGTACAGCTACCCTTGGTATTGTTGGTATCGAGTTTTGCAACAGCTTTGGAGACGATGTCACGTTTGTTACAATCTGAGGCTCAGATGGACATGTATCTGGTGGCTGTATCGATGTCATTGGTTCAACACTCTGACATGATACAGGCAATATGCTATTGCATGTGGTCGATGCAAAGTTTTGTTCAGACGTTGCAGACATATTAATTTGCGGTGGCGCAATCGGTTCTGCTATAGGTGTTGACTGGTTTACTACCACATATCCACTGGGTACCGCAGCAGGTATGTTTGGAATATTTCCCATAGATTGTACATTGGATTGCAGCGTGGAAATATTGGATATATTTTGAATGGTAGGTACTGCAGGAATACTAGGCACACTAGATGTACTAGGTAAAGCAGCAGGTGTGCTAGGTATATTTGACATATTCGATACATTAGGTACGGTAGGTATACCAGGTATGCTAGGTGCAGTAGGTACATTGGGTATACCAAGTACGCTAGGTACGTTAGATGTACTAGGTACGGTAGATGCACTAGGTACATTGCGTATAGTAGGTACGCTAGATGCATTAGGTATAGTGGGTACTTTGGGTATTGTTGGTATATTGGATACAGTGGGTATATTTGTTATGTTTGTTATATTGGATACATTGGATACAGAGGGAACTGTCGGTATAGTTGGTATTGCGGGTACATTCGGAACATTAGGTACACTGGATACATTCGGTATGCTACCTATATTGGGTACATTGGCAATATTGGGTACACCGGGCACGTTAGCAACATTAGGTACGCTGGGCACCGCAGGTACTCCGGGTACATTTTGCACTGCCTGTACTGCCGTTACAGTCGGAACGCCTGGAACGGTCTGAACATCCACAATAGGTTCCATGAGCTTGGAGGCTTGAAAAACTTGCGTCGTTGTCTGGTAACTACTTGCCAACACCTGTGGTACTGTGCCAGTCATGAATTGACTGGAAGACATTACTGTGTTGCTCACGATAGTTTCTAAACCGTAATACATTGGTTGATTTGAAAGAAACATACTGCCAGTCGAGTCTGTGAACATTTCCAACGTCGGGGTTGAACTTAACAGTAGTTGTTCAGACGATATAACTCCACACTGAATTGCACTAGGTTGTTGTTGTATAATTGTTCCTAAAACCGTTGGTTGTGTTTGGGCAATTTGTACACCTGGTAATATCGAGATACCTCCGTTCTGTAATGCTAATAAATTATCAGACGGTGCTTGTATGTATGCGCCAGGAACTAAATGATTAGTTGTTATGAATTGAGGCTTAAATGCTGCTTCGTGTTGCCCACCAATTGTTGTTAGATACTGAAAATTCTGTCCAGATTGTTGTTGCAACGTTTCCACATACGCGGACATAATACCAGGCGGCGCTACCTGCTGTAATATTACTGTTGGCCCACTTGCTCTTTGAGCTTGTTGCAGCTGTATAACCGGAGTATTATTCTGCATTGGTTGAAATCTAGAATGTCCGTTATGAGGCTGCGGGGTATTCTTCACAATTTGTGTTTTAACTCCTTTTGCTCGAGACTTTGGTGCTCTTGGACTTCTTGATTTTACTAATTTCGTTGATTGAACACTCGCTTGCGATTCGTTATTTAGAGTTTGTACACCGGTTGAAGAAAACGTCGGCGATACTTGCGGACTTGGAACGGTTTGAGAACTTGCGCCATCAGGAGAATTCACTGGTGTGTTAATAATATTCTGTGTAATACTAGAATCACTAGTAACAGATGGCGGATCTGTGATTTCTGTTATTTGAACAGTACTCTCCTGAGGTAATACTGTAGCGTTTGGTAATGTGGTTGTTGTTCTAGTGTATTGCGTTTGTACAATCATATCGTTGGATGTTAATACTGTTTGGTGCACAGTTTCCACAGTGGCATGCGTATGAATTTGCGGTGTAATAATCGCTTGTGCAATTGGTTCAATTTGAATTGCCGGATGAGACGGTACAGAGGCTTCTAGAGGAGATGTAGCTTGCATGTCTGGATAGTCGGAAGAAAGGGTGTGTCCCTCTGAAGGTGATAGCGTTATAAATTGTGGAGACACAGAACCAACGCTCGGAGAAAATCTAGAATCAGGCGATGCCAATTTATTATCCATGGTTTCCGAATCACTGTCGCTTGTAATCATGATGTCACAGTGTGTCAAGTGTCTATTATAACTATCTTGCGTTCTGTAGGTACAACGACATCGTTTGCAAGTTACCGGACGATCTATATGATCAAGCGGCGCGTCACACTGAGAGGTGACGTTGATCTTTTCACTTTCTACAAGTTGCGGTGATATGCATTCGTCGTCACTGGAAATATCATCGGCACCGTCTAATTGCGGAATTTCTAAATTTAGCTTCAAATTATTCTCTTTGAACAAATGAATTGTGCTTTTCTGCGATTTCTCATTATTTTTGGCCAAGTGTGATCTAAGGAACCCATATATTCGTTTTGATCGTAAAATGTTGTTCGATGTTTTTGTACAGGAGTTGGAATCTTTTTCAGTGGACAAACTAAATTCATTACTATCGCAAGAGGATTCATCGTTGATACCATCTAATTGTGGGATGGACAAGGATTCTGGCACACGTACTCTTGCCGTTTTCTCTTCGATATTATATTCCGGTGAACTGCATTCGCTAGCACTGCTCGGATCTACAGTCCCATCGACTTGTAATATTCGCGGCTGTTGTCTTGTATGCCAGAATAGTCGCTTATGTTCTTTCCCATCTTCACGGCTTGTAGAGAGTACACGACGATTAATGCCACTTGCATCTTCAATACAATACTTCAATTCCCTCACGGAATCAGATAAGATGTTAGGCGTGTTCGCTCTGCCCACAGTAACCATAATACCATCTGGAATTCTTAACTCGTGCAAAGTGGGTGGACGTTCATTTTGTGAATCTAATACCATTACGCTTGTTTCGCTAGATTTCGTCATACTCGAGTTCCTCGATAACTTTCTCCTTTTTATACTGGGACCATACGTGCTGTCTAATTTACAACTCCAAGTTAAACTACAAGATCGTTGATGATGTCTTTGTCCTCCAACAACCAACGGACTATTTGACATTACCTCTGACTTGGATCTTTTTAATTCTCTACCTCCACGTTTTTGATTTTTCGAATTTAACAAATCATCCACTAAATCTTGAACCGAAGTTTTCGTTTCGAGATGTACCCAAAGATCATTATGAGCTCCTAACTCCAACAAGGAAGGATCTACTTTCGAAATCTTGTTTTCCGGTGGTTTTATGATTTCATCGACTTCGGATGTTGTTAGCATATCATCTTTAAATAAATCGGTTAATAATGTACCATCATTTTTTAAATCCATTGCTAAAAAATCCTCGTACGACATTTTAGGAAATATATCCTGCATGGAAATACCATCTAACAAATCATGTGGCAGATCTTCAAATATGGCCTCTTTCAATTCTGGGGGTAAAAGATCTGTGTTATTTTGTTCTGCCAAGTTCTCATCAACTTCCTTGTTACAAACTGTATCAATCAGAGCATCTAATGTTTGTTTCACAACTAAAAATTCAGTTTTCTGCATATTCAACAGATCTTCTTTTTCTTGTTCTTTAGAGTGATCGATAGTTATGTTATTCTCTAGATCAGGAGAAATCTCTGGTACATAAACTTGAACATACGTTCTGATGTAATATCTGACAATTTTAAATGGATTCACCGTGGACCAGTATAATCGAGAACATTTGTAATCACAAGGTATAACTTTCTCAATTGTGTCAGAATACTCTGGTATAACTGTACCTAAGTAATCGATCATCAGGGAACCTATCATAACTTTTACTTTACTTGGCTCTGCATATTTTTTCTTTTTACGATCCAGTTCAACATACACCGGCCTTCTTAAACTAAAATCATTCTCGTTTTGCAATGTTTTATGCGAACAGTTGTTCAAATGCAAAGAACAAAATACTGTTTTGTCATAATTTAAAGCAAGTCCAACGTTTCTTGCACAAGGGTAGTGATAGGTACTACTGCAATTTTTCGCGCAACAACCAACGCTCGCACCTTTCTTTCCACATTCGGTGCAACGAATTAAACGTCCTCTAGAGATAGCACTATGAACATTTTGCAAAGAACCGTCGATTTCTTCAAATACTTCGTTCGACCAAAGTGCACAATTCGAATGTACCCACTCATTTTGTCCGCAATACAACAATCGTCCTTCCTTTGTTTCCTGGCCATCGCCTAAACCTTTGCACAAACAACACGATCTACTATCTTCAATGTGAACGTTGTACAAGTTTGCCGTTTTAGCCGCGATTGCTTTCGGCACTTTCATTACTTCTTCCTTCCATACTTCTAATATAGAATCGTCAAGTTTCCCATGAGAACTGTCGTCTTGTCTATCATCCTTGGTGGGAATTAATGTGTTGTTAACTTTACCATTAGCGTTTTTAATACTTTTCGGACTAAACCATGGAAACACCTCTTGCAAAATTGCATGATAAGCTTCGATCAATTCTTTAGTTCTAGTGCCATTAATTACATGTCCCATATCAACATGAAACTGTAATAATGTTTTGTATTCATTGTTGTTCACTTTTCGTTTCACCGACATTAAAGTAGGTGAAGGTCTAACAATGATTTGCTGGTCCAAACAATGACATTCTGTGTCGTTCGAATTACTATTTGAATTTTCTTGAGCTACCGAATCCTTTTTATCGCTGTCTTGATTATCTTTTAAAGCACAGTTTTTAACTCGAACGGAGCATTCTTTAAGGTGAAACTTTTGTCTAAGTCGTCTTAAACCTCTTCTGTTAGAACAATCAGCAGGCTGATCGTCGTTTGTTTTATTTGTTGTGTCAGATTTTGAGTTATTAGAACCAGATTCTGAATCTTTAGACTTCTCGTTATTTGATTCTTCAGATTCTTCAGAATTAAGAATTTCTTTATTACTGATTGTACTCAAATCTGTCTTTTCATTTGAAAACTCTAATTTCCTTACGTTCGGAATAGGTCTGCACAGACATTCCTTTCGTGGACTCCATTTTAAAGCAGCACAAGCTTTTCGATTTTTACTTAATGATTTTATCACTCCTATAAAACCGGCTTTAAGTTCAGCCTCTATAGCATTTCTCCAAACTGAATTAGGATTCAAGGAACATTGACTGCATGTGAATTCAATTGAATCAGGTAAATAACTAAGAATTTGATACCGCTCATCTGAAAGTCCTTCGCAACGGGCGTGCACCCAATAAGAACATTCGCTACATTCCATCATCTGAAAAGTATAAAATCTTTAAATTAATAAACAGCGCTTTGAAGCACTAAAAGAAAAAATATATTGGAAAACTATACACTTATAATAAAAGTGATGTCAGAATAAATGCCGTCGTACGCGTGTTATATAAATTTATAAGTTGAGAGAAATATTGTATGTATACAAATTTATACTCACCTTCGTATCAAAATCATTTTCGTTGTAACACCTTTGACACAGAGGGCAATAGTTTCCTTGTTGACGCAATTTAAAACACATGGAGCATAATGGTAAGTTGCCCACGTGAACATTAACTCCTTCACTACCACAACTTTTACACTTGACACAAGTTTGACAAACAAACGGTCTTTCGGGATTATAAAGTCTTGCACTAACACCAGATTTCGACAAACACGAATGATGAAATGATTGACGACAACGAATGCAAGACAATTTTGGACCAGATCTTAGATGGCAGGATTGGCATACTGTACACCGAGGACAGCACCAATTTGGTTGGGCACAAGCATTCCATTCACTGGGTTCCAAACAAAAGGCATGATATGGCTCACAACAGCACTGACAATGGATCAGCTGGAAAGATCGTTACAATGTACAATCATAAATGTTAATATACATAAACGTATTACTTACTGGCTCCTTTCCAGCGCTTCCACAGAGGTAACAAATAGCAGGAATATGGAAGAGTTCTGAACCAATCAGGGCAAAACCTTTTGCACCGACTTCTGATGGATCATACTGTTCCCAGAAGTCTATAGACACTGTATGCACCGAATTGTTATTCGATTTAGGTGCCTATAAAAATATAAAATTTAAAATTATAGGTTGAGAAAAAAATATATTTATGAATGTTGCATTTTACTTTATATGTACATAGCTCTTTTTTACACAGCTTACCACTTGAAAATTAGACGTTAGAATGCTTTGTTGAGATTTTCCCCTTTTCAGGTTGGATTGTTGGGTTACATTCACAGTATTCTGGTTTACAATATTTTCATCATTTTGTTTCACTGGTTCTTTTTCTTTAGCACAATCTTTCTTCTCCGACCTATCACTTTCCTTCAATGTTTTCGGAATGTGCTTATTGCTCTCGGTATCTTCTTTCCCTTCTACTGAAGGAAAAGTAGCTATTGGTTGACCAAGTGCAACACTTGCGCTTCGACAAACATGTTTTACTCTCGGCCCTTTTAATTCAAGTCTCTGTCTAAGGGGTTGTGGACATTGGCTTATAGACGGTAAGGAGAACATTGGATTTTTGATTTTCTTCCTTACTTTTATCCTGTTATTTTTTCTTCTCTTTTTACTAGGTGACATATTTAGCGATGAGTCGACTAGAAATAGAAAAGATAAAATAGTTAAATACATATATCAATACTTACATAGTAAAATTATTAAAGAAAACATGCTAGTAACTTACATTTGTCTAATTTTGTATACAGAAAACCACCGGTGCCTTGACAGCTGGTTTTCTGACCCATTTCCATGTTTCTCCAGTTCATAGCTGACTTGAATAAGTTCTTCTCAGAACTGTCTTCTGCAGGCCAACCTAATTTCGAAGATATCAATTTTTGCCCTTGACTATCGTTATCTTGTTGACTCAATGATAAAGGAATACTCAAAGGATCTCTCATCATCGGCGGTAGTAATGCATTTAAGCTCGTTCTTAATGAGGAAGGAATGTTGTAACACTTTAAACACATTTTCAACCAACATGCCGGACACCTAGCTTTATAAACACATCTCATGAGATTCCATTGCTGACTTCGTACAACAGGTGGAACTAAGCATAAACCATCTCCCTTATGGCATTGAAGAACTGGTAGAGTATTATTCGTAGATTTTGCACAAGCTTGTCGCTTGATCATTTTACTAATAAACTTCCGACAAGATTCACAACTATGAATACCAAATTTCCTGGCTTGTTTCACAAATCGGTAAAACCGTACAGCCCCGCACACACCACACTTAATAGTACCTGTTAATCCTGAAACATCAAAGTAAAAATATTGCTGTTCTATAATTTGTTAGTATTTATTACAATTAGACTGGCGATTTTTGTGCAAAATAAAAATTGTTCACATAGATTACAATGAACAGCAGCCAAGTAGAAGTCTTCCACTTTAAGATGTACCTACTTATTTTTATCATGAAACCATAAAATCCGCTGTCTAATTATAATGTTAAAAGTATATTTAACCCTTTGCACCCGGAGCTATTTTAACTCGAAAATTAAAAATCTTTTCCTAGCTAGAGTAATTTTATTCTATATGATTTTTGTTTATTTTATGGATATGAAATTGATAGAACACCTCAAAGAATACTTAAATGTTGAGTAATTGGTTAGATACTAACTTATTTAATGGTGAAATTTGTTTCTCGATCGAAATTGAAATATATGAATTTATGATTTCGGCACCAGGTTCGATCAATATGATTGCCGATGATACCGAAATCATAAATTCATATAACTTATTTAATAATGTAAACGATATCATCGAGTGCTAAGAGTTAAAAGAAGTGAGATACATACCCAAATTAGTATTTCCACCAGTAACATTATTATTATTATTATTTGTTGTCGAAAAGGGTCCTTCAGTTCCACCAACACACTTGTTATCTAATTTTAATCTTGCCTTCCTTAAAATCACTTTTCCGCCATTTAATTTCATTCCAGTCCATTCCGACTGTTCATCTTCAGTATGGTTACTATGTTCACTTCCACTTTCGGACAATGTACTTTCAGTGTCAAAATTATCTGAATTTCCCTCTGCAATTATAGCCCTATTATCAGA
Source organism: Lasioglossum oenotherae (assembly GCA_028455765.1). Lineage (NCBI taxonomy): Eukaryota > Metazoa > Arthropoda > Insecta > Hymenoptera > Halictidae > Lasioglossum > Lasioglossum oenotherae. Next base: position 6,219,923 of record CM052291.1, on the reverse strand, counting down.
ATTATTTTGACTTTTTCCACTAGTTTCCTTTGTTTTTGTTGCATCGTCGAATTTCGCTTGAACTTCTAGACCAGTGACTTCACTTTGAGTTCCTGATCTTGTTTGAATCCTGGAAGACTCTGAGCTTGGAACATTGGATTCAGGAAGAACTTTCGTAGGAACAGAAACTGGTTTTTGACTTTTAGATACGTTTAATTTGAAATTTTGACTTTTCCTAATTGTATTTTGCGAACAATCTTGAGTACTATTCGATTCGCTCGATGCAGTTTTTATCACTTTGTTTTTATTCGATACGTTAGTCCTCTTTATATCCATATTATTAACTTTTGATATTTGTGCGTCTTGTACAGAAGCTGCTAATTTCTCAGAAGTTTTTGCACACGGTAATACAGTTTGGGCATCGGAGCTTGTACGCTGAATTACTTTCTTACTCTTATTCCTTACATCCCTATCTTTCAATTTTGTACACGACTTATTAACATTTCCATCCTTTAATTTTGACTCCTGATTACAAATCTTGTTCAACGTAAATTTAGCTTTCTTCATGTGCATACCAACTTCATTTTCGCTAGACTCTACGCCAGAAATCTCTTCTAATTCTTCGATAAACCTTTTATTTGGCTTAATAACTCTCGACGAATGGGCGCTTCGGACTGGTAAAATAAATTTTCTTACTGCATTCGGTTTATCTCCGCATTGGGCTGTGATATTGCGAACATTGTTACTGTTAGATTTTGCCCTCTGAAGTAACCTTTTTGCGGTACTATTACGCAACTGTCTTGTTCGCTGATGCTGATCCAAGATATTGTTCACCGATTTTAAAACTGGTGTTTTCATGAAATTCGAGAACTTAATGTTTTTGCAACTTCTGCGAGTTTTAGATCTATGAAATTTAGAAGCGCATTTCGAATTAAGTACAGTCACATCTTTCTTAACGTCCTCTGTTGGGTCCTTGATTTTATCGCATAACGGTTCTACATTAGTTTCAGTATTCGAAGGAGAATTTTTAACATCTGCGATTGTGATTTGTTCGTTCGATGATTTTGATACAGAATTCTCTTTAGCATCAGGTGGTGATTTAACAGTTGCATTTTCTGTGTCATGTTGTTGCGTTTTGATGTACGACACGGAAAGATTAGCCTCTTTAGTGCTAAAACCATGGAATGGTGGATGTTCCTACAGAAAAAGAATATAAACATTAGTATTATTTATTCGTATTAACATGTACATAATATTTGTTAAATTTTTCTGTATTCATTTTTTTTCGTGAAATACTATATAATATAATAACACACATCGAACTTTCGTTCTGTGGAGAAAACAATGAAAGATAAGAGAATCATACAATATAAATACTGTTTACAAAATAAAAACAAGAACGGAACAGTATCTTTCAGAAAGTCACTGACACTTTCGGCTATAGCGATACGTCAGTACATATTATACACATCTGCCATTCCGAGGCTGCGATTCCCTTCCAATAGGTTAACCTTCGTTATACAGCCAAATCTCCCGAGTTTTTCTGGCCACCGAATCGGCGGCGTATAGGTAGCTATCATACTTATAAAATAAATACGGTTGTTTGTAGCCTAAGTAACTTTCATTTTTTGCATCACTTTAATTAGACGCCTTCAAGTGGACACTCATTACGAAAGTAAACTACGAATTACCTTCTCGTTGTCACCAAATGTTTCGTTGAACAGGGAAAGTCCGTAGTAGATGTTCTCGGCGACGGTTACCGAATCAGTTTGGACTGTCTCGGGCTGGCCGAGAACTTTGATCCGTTTCCTGGTGACCGTCTTCGGCGGCTTCCCGGGAAACTTGGACCTTCCCATGTTCACTTTTTTCAACGGCCAACCTCAACCTCACAACGAAATTCTGTTTCCATTTTACGCGATTTTGCCCAGTCGAGGCGCACCAACTGAACACCAACGAACACTTAACACACACGGAACTTGCAGGCTTCGTTAAACATCGGTTAACGTCGGCCAAATTCGATGATAGCCGCGAAATACGCGCGTACTGTCAAACACAGAATCAGTAGTAGTAAGGTGGGTGAATGTATTTTTGAATACATACGTGCGCGCGTCCATCTAGTGATTTTTATTCGAACGGCACTTGAACCGAGAGCGTTTAGTTCGTCAGTTTTTATTCCGATTAATTTCATTCGCATTTTCAACAGAATTGTTTTTGTTCCTGTAAAATGTTTGAATAATTCAAGATTTGAATAATTTCTTTATTTATCAACGATTCAAGGTTTCTTATTAAGTGTATTTATTTGTTAAACGCATATCAAATAATAATTCTACACAAATATAAGAATGTAATTCCTATTTATAACTAAGTTAATTTCATTTTAGTATTTATATGTGTAAATGTAGGAGAAGTGGGGGCTAACAGAATAACCAGCACTCGATTGGCGCCGAGCATCACGTATTGAGCGCTGATCACTCTGAACTTGCCATAATGCATTTAACTCTAGGGAATATTGAATTATCTTCAGCGGTATAACTTTTGTTGTCCAAACTTTTTAATTATTCTAACACTCGTTTCTAATTTGTGACACAGAATTTTTAAATTTTGATACATTAAATAATCTTTGGCATCATTAAATTTTCATACTTTATGGAGACAAAAGGATGAGTAAGTATGACGATTTTTATTATTCATTTCAGAAATATGCTTTGAAAAATTTGTACTATATTTGTGCTATTTAAACTTTTTGTAAATTATTTTTAAATCAAAATTATTAGAACACAATGTATTTTTGCAAATATTGCATAATGCGCCGCAATGATGTTTCATAATTAGACATGTTTAATATAAAGTATATAAATTCAACTAATGTTTTTACTGTTTCAAATTCAGGTGAAATTCATTTTTGAACCTCATTTTTCTCATAAAATGCATAAACCCGTAAATTATAAAGAAAATATATAGAGTGTTCTATCTGAATCAATTTAACACATTGTTGACCGGTCTCGAGTGTACTCGTATTTACATGTCCGAACGTTGCTCATACAAAACAGCTGTGATCGAAGCATAATAGCAATAGATATTGTCAAGAGTATTCAGGTACTCTTAGAGTTATCTTATTAGTTTGGGCTAAACTGTCATTGCATAGGCTGGTTTTTTCTGCAAATTGCCGATCAGCAAAGTGTTAATATTACCGAAAATTACAAGTAAGTCAAATCAGTTTCTTTTTAATGGAAGAATATATTTTTCACGCGTACTAACGTAGATATAGCTCTTTATTTTCTATAAATAACAAAGATCGTCAAAGTTGTATTACTTCTACAGTATTTCTCATCTTAAAGTTTACAACATCGATAATTTAATAAAATGGAGTACTTGAAATTCATAATGGTTGGAAAAAAGTGGTTTCTATTTCTTGCAGTCTAATTGTTACTATTTAATTACACTACGTACTAATACACATGAAATAAAACGCGTCTTTTTTAAGGTTAAACATTATTTATTGTTCATTTGAAAATCAATATTTTATTTTTAAATTGAAAGTACGAAACTTTGTGTTCCGATTGCTACGAATGCAGCTTAATATAAGAAATATGTAATATTAATATAATATAATATAAGGAAGACATTTTCATTCGGGGTGCATACTTTTTACAAGTCAGAGAACATTTATCATACAGAGTGGGGAATTTGATATACGTCATCATCGTGAATATATTAACCAAACATTTTGAAAGAAGTACATTAAAAATAAAGAACACGAATTTACAACACACAAAATTGTGTCTGAAATAAAAAATGATTGGAAAATTTATCAATCTGTAATTCCATTTTAATGCAAAACTAATGGTATACAACCATTAGTGTTACTATCGGATTCTTTCTTTCTGACATTATATCGTAAATTGTTCCTTTAGTTTTAGTATTACTATAGTTTGTTTTAGTCTTACTTTCTTGATATTACTCACGAAATGCTTTCGATTACTGCCTTGTTACCATTGTGCGAGTAGCACATAACCGACATGCAATCGCTTAATTGGCCAATCGCTCATGTCTAATTTATTATCCAAATATTAAGTGTTGCGTTTAAGTTTACAGTTCAGTTCAGTTAAAATACGCAAGTTAATACGAATGCTGTTGGTTAAAACGTTCTTATTTCGAAATGAAAAAAATTCGTGGTTATGTATACTGGTAAATTTTAGTATTTTTTGTAGCACCGAAAATATTGATTCTCCGGATTTTTTAGAATAAAACTGCAATAGTTCGTTTACTTTTTCAAAGATATTTTGATGTGCTTTTCAGGGCTCTTTTGAAAGCCCTTTTTAAAATGCACCCGGGTGACACATCGAAATTGGTTGACGCAGGAAAAAACGACACGCATCGAAAGATGTACGATTTTGTGGATTCTAAGCAGAAACTGATAAAAAATCGTGTAAAATTACATGTGTGTTAATCGATTTTGACAACATTTTCAGCATGTGTATAACTAACATAGATCTACAAAACATATATTTTAAATTTTCATTATAAGGGCCCTAATAAAAAAGTTTAAAAAATGCCTTTTTTATTTTTGCATGTAACTTTGTAAATTATAATTTTTTGGAAAATCTTTTTTGCATATCATTTCATAAACCAATGCTTCTAATTGATTATAAAAAATCAAGTCGTTTGTTACAATTATAAAAGAGTTATTCTGTTTTAAAGGGCGTTCGAATACTTTCGTGAGCCACTGTATATTCAACGTCTAAAATTATTGTTCATTTATTTCATTTCAAAGATTTATTGTACTGTAAATGAAATTAGTTTGACAAACAACAATTTTTATCTTGTTTCTGCAGATACTTGATATACTGCATGCTATCGATCGATACAGTGAAGTACCAATGCTACACTGATATACATAGATAGGTGGATGCATTCATATTTAAACAACTTATGAAACTATGAATAGTTACGTTATTGTAGGTCGTTCATGTTCACGCGGTATGAAACTATTATAAGGGTACTTCAAACGATTAACTTTTTCTTTTCAATTGATTCGAAGTTACTATGTATCATCGCCACTTGTAATATTTAGCAGTGATATAGAATCATCATAACTGATGACACACAAACAATTCAATCAGAATAACTTTATAATAAACGGATCGAACGACTTTTTCTATCAACCTAGACAGATTAGTCTGGCAGATATGTAATGAAAAAATGTTTGAAAACACTGCGTTTTTGGTCAAAATTAGGAAAAGATAGTGAAGGCTGCTTTTTGCAATCTTTTGTATGGGTATTAAACATGCTTCTCGACATTTCGATCCTTATGTGGATCATTCTCAAAGAGACATTTTTTGCGTCTGAAAAATATATGTAATATATTTTGAACAAATATTGTAACACAGTCGTGTAAATCCATTTGGGAATAAAGAAAAATATAAAAATAACCGGAGTTTGTTCGCTTGGTCGAGAAGCATGTTTAATTAATTGCACATTTGCTGTTTTCTATAAATGATCGAACCCTGCGCCGAAATCATAAAATTTATTATATATTCAATTTTCGATCGAGAAGAATTCACCTTTATTTAATTTAATGTTTTGTATGTATATGTAAAATTTATTTTTTAATGTTTAAATTCTTGTCAAGAAGTGGTTTCATTTTGTCGCATTCAAGTTTTAGTGACATAATACGTCCGTCTGTTAATCACGATGTTTCGAGGCTTTTTACCACGCTTATTTATTAAATCAGTTCATTTCGGTTACGTACACAAAAATAAACCGAGTACACGCGCTGGGCATGAATTACATATCGGATCCGTTGTGTGCTATGACCTGTACTAACGAAAGAATCTAATACATATATCAATCAGGACACTATTTTTAAAAATATGCAATCTAGCATATCTGCAATCTTAAAAGGGATGAAAAGTGACGGACTCAACAAATTAAAAAAAAATGTAACTATTCTATTTGTTCCAGAACGAACGTAGAATTGAAAGAATGGTGAAATTACCAGTCTAACAGTTATTAATCAATTTTGAGTATAAAATCTATTTTTCCGCTTCTATCTTTACAAAAATGTTGAAGACAACAATATTATATAACAGAAGCTAAGGCTAAATTGTTTAGGCTTTGCATATTTCTACAAATAACCTTTAACAATAATATTGACAGGAAGCAATGAAAATTATTTAATCTGCTCAACACCTACATTTGTAGTTCGTGTTTCTGGAAACAAATAAACGAGGTGTGCGTACCAATATATACAAGATAATTTACAATCAACTAAAACAAATTACGAAAATGTTCAAGGCAAAACAGTGAACAATATTATATAATAAAAGCTCAGGCTACATTGTTTAGGCTTTGCATATTTCTATAAATAAACTCAAACAAAAATATTGACAGGAAGCGATAGAAATGAATATGCTTAACTTTGTAGTTTGTGTTTCTGGAAGTAAATAAACGAGGTGTGCGTAGCGATATGTACAAGATAATTTGCAACCGACTAAAAAAAAATTAGAAAAACTTTCACGTGCTCCTTTCATGATCAAGTCCGTAGAAAGAGAATACGAATAAGGTCTGTAACCGTTTCCCCTTTTATAGTTATGTAAATCGAGCTGCATTATATCGGGCACCAATGCCGCATCCACATTTTATCGATCTTCCTGTATCATAAATATTTATGTATGTAGTATGCAATACACGCAGGCATCTACTAATAATATATATGTATATACATATACATGTGTACATATTATATGTATGTATATTCTTCATATAGGGCATGCATCGTCGTCTATTAATTAAATGCGTGTATTTCAAACATGTTTGTCTCGAAACAAGTTGAATCATACTATCGGTTACTGTGTGGTTAAGCGTAATATAGGCCATGTTTTCAGAAGATTTGAATTCTGGTTTTTACCGAGTTTAAGGCAACGCGTATTATGCTTTGCCAAAAAAATACAAAATAAAAACACATTTTCACATTCAATTAATTCGATGTTATCTCTAGAGGCTACAAACGTTTCGTGAACTATTTTCCGACTGTTTTTTATTTCGTGTGGACGTACACTTGCTAATTATAGTAATAATATCGTCCTGATTTTTTAGTTACTTTGGAGCAAGAGTGGGCGCATTTTATTTAAGGATGTTCTGGAGGTACAATGGGAGATAAGAGTATAAGAAATTTGAAGTCCATCAATACATGGCAATGAAAGCCGTTCATGAGTATATTTTGCATTAAACTTTTGCGAATACTGTACCCTCTCTAGCTATATTCAGTGGTCTACACTTGTCGCGTTTCCATGCTAGTGAGAGACAACACGATAAATTTGACGTTTTGTAACAGTTTATCATTTTTTTGCTCTGTAACTGTTTAGTGAATCCTTATAAATTTTGAACATAATTAATTACATAAATTTTACTACATATAAAAAAAACTGGAGTTTCTAGTTGCGTTTTTTCAAGGTTTAAATAGGATTTGAAGTGGAATTTTATGAATTCTCCATAAGAAGACGTGTTAAAATGTGCAAACTTTAAGTTCCTATAATTCTTAAAACGGTGCAGTGAATCGAACCTAAACTTTGGTAATTGCATTAATTTAGTAAGGATTATATCTTGTCAAATTTTCAAAAATTTTGTTGTGTTTTTATATACCTCCAGAACATCCTTAACATGAGATGACAAATAACCATCTAAAATAGCGATATATTTCAAATATTTTATTATTATTATTTGATAAATAACATAAAAAAATTAGGCTTTTTTCTGGTTAAATCAAATGAATATTTCAGGTATATTAAATGAATTTCAGATATTTACTATGTAAAGAATTGCAGAGTATTCGAGATTTTATTTAAAAAAAAGTATTTAATCAAATGAAACTAAATGAAAAATGATGTCAAACAAATTTGAAATAACGAGACAATCCAAAGACAAATCATTTGTCTGCTCAAACGAAATGAAACGTGATTATTTTAAATAACAACCAGCCAAATGAGATAATACATTATCTCAAGTACTATTTTCCAAATAATTTTGGATTTCTAGACGTGATATTAACATTGTTATTCGATAAAGTTGAATATCGTAGTAAATGCGTAATATTCATCAGATTATACAATAATAGAACATCTTTTGATGAGAGTCAGATAAATGCAAAATGACATTATTGCCGCGTGAACAAACTTTAGTTTATGCAGCAATGTTTCTGTTTCGTGCATTATTGATTGCACACATAGAGCAATTAATTAATTAATAAATGGCCAGTGATAATTGTTTGAAAGTTAATTTCTCTGATTGTAACCGGTTATCAGATAAGCTTCCTATGAAAATATGTTACCTTCCATGACTAAACGATGATAGACTTATGAATTTAAATTCGTGAATCACTGTACTTCGTAACAGGGAAATTTTTATGAACACATTAATCGATGAACGTTAGTTGATACCTATTGTTAAGCTCGACTCTCTCTCTCTCTCTCTCTCTCTCTCTCTCTCTTACGTATTAAATTAAACAAACATTAGGTTTTACAATCACTATAACAGTTAGTTGTGGTAAATGAGCACAACGAATGATCTAGGAATGCTTCATCATTAGTAGACTGCGATTTTATGCGTTTATGGTAAAAATGAGTACGAGTCCCAGCTTATCTTTATTAAAAGAAGAAAGAAATGTTTCACTCCTGTTAATTGTAATCGATCCAACTCATTTCTGTTTTGCATAAAAATCTACTGTCTAATTAGCAGTATCGACCTTTTTGAACATTGTTAGAACGAAATACATTTAGAAATCAACGAGGAAAACATTTATTTTTTATTGGGTTTGGAACGAACGTTCGTAGCATCTTTATAGAAACATAATTATTTAATATAATTATTAGAATTGTCTTAACTTTATTTGTGAATTTTAATTCACGTAATGTCATTTTCTCAGATTGTGATTAGACGTTGCCATCTTATTCATGAATTATATCCTACCAATTTGATTTATTAACATCTAACAACTAGTCTGTTTATTATGAAATTAATTTGTAATTAGTTATTAAATTATGTGACTATTAAGGACGAAATTGTTTCCCCAATATTTTCGGATAAGAAAATACAACCGAAGTTATTACATTACTTTATTAGATTGCGTACCCAGGAAAGAAAATACATACATATATTCCACTTGCTTACGCCTCATTGCTATCAATCAGATTGTAGTGGATAAACATCCGCATCCTTGTATCCCAGTTCTCACTCTTGAGGTTTTTAGATGTAATCCACATCCTTGTGGAATTGTTTTTTTATTAACATAACAACTCCAAATTATCTTTATTTTCATGACACTAAGTCAGCAACCGCAAAATTCAGATAAAAGCAACGCAATTTCTTTAATAAAACAAAAGCTGGGAAGTTCAGATTTTTTACATGAACTATTTTTTCCACCCACCTATATTTCGTAATCTTAGTACACTCGATCTATTAACCCTCCTTATGATATGTCGGATTCATTCGTGACGCATAGGTGACACATATGTGACGCATAGGTATCCTCATCTGAAATACGACAAAAGTTGAACCCGAGACATCGTCTTATATCGGAACAAAACTGTATTAGTAAAGTATCCGTTGCCAAGATATCTCGAGTTCTAGTGGACCAATCGACTTGAAATTTTGAGAGAATCTTCAGCACATACCCTGATACATCACATGAACCAAAATTTCTCAAATCTGTCAATTTTGTCATATTTTTTTATCGTACTAAAGGCCGAGAAATATTTACAAAATCGGCAATTTGACTACAAAATGCCGCCATTTTGTAAATAACCAAGATTTCTAATTTCTCTTGGTTCGGATTATAACTACATTCATACTGATTAATAAATAACTTAATTTTTTCATTTCCGATTAGTAGAGAGATTTCGAAACAAACAATTCAGACTGCAAAATATTTAAATTTCAGCAAAACCTGAGACATAGTGCTCGGAAATATGAAATAACCCGTACCCTAGTTGGCCGAAGAATGTCTTGAAATGTAAAAATAAATGATACTTATTCGCCAATCGATAAAACTCTATTGTCGTGAAGTAAGACACGACGATGTGTTAAAAACAGAATGATATTTTTGGAAATGTTCCTATTACTATTAAACGGATCAATGGAAACCAGGAAAAGAACTGATTTGACGATTTCATCGTGTTATAATCGACTTATTATTTTTAGAAAGGAAAACGCGTTAAGTTTTCATCAACGATATCTGTTTCCGTGAATAACAGTTCGTAGGTAGGTGAAACGATACCTAGCTACATATTCTTATTCAAGATGACCTAAGCCCTGTCTTGGGATATTTTTCCTCGGAATATCGCAAAATATAATAGGAGTGCGGCATCAGGAACTATTACTCTTCTGATGCTGGGAAAATGCGCCATTAACTCGCCTAATAGGAAATGGGAGCACATAAATAAAAGAATATTTGTATAATATGATACCTTTATTTTCAACGAGGGTTCAGTCCTTATTTTAATAAAAATAATATACTATAATGTCTAATATATATATATATAAAGAATTAAATGATAACCAGACAGTTTCTCTATTTGGTATTACAAAGTTTGTAGAAGTATAACATTTTATAAATTATCTTATTAAAGGTTTGACGATGATTGAAATAAAATAAAAAATCTTAGGCATTCATTTTCGTAAACACTAATTATCGATTATAAATTCAAAGACGTTAAAGAGATATTGATTCCACTGGAAATAAAACGAAACTGCATACTTATTTATATATATTATAAAATATTAATGTTTTTGCTTGTTAATTCTTTTTCAAGTTTTTAAATAAATTTTTGCTATGTGTTAGATCAAAATACAATTAAAAATAGACGAAATTTTAGGAGTTCATTTTAAACTCTCAGAGATAATTTGGACAGTCAACAGAAATTTTATAACGATCGCAATAATAATACATACCGAGAATAATTTTCTGAATTTTCTTATTCGGAATCTACCTTTGCTAGCTTCAATTGAATGGAGACACAGTCTCCTATTTTTATTGGAAGAGATGATGTGGGACGACTTCATTTTTTAAAATACTTTGATAGGGTTTTTATGTATACAAGTTAGAAATTCATAATTATATAGTAACCGTCATCAGACGAGAAGTTTTCCTGAAGCAAATGATGTGTCATCATTCGAAATTCGAAAGGGGGAAAGAACACGTATTTCATTTATGGAAGTACTCTTTCAAGAGGAAAATAAAACATATATGTAGTATTCTGTTTCTAGAATTGAAGTGCATCTTCTCATTCCATTTATATCTTCACTTGCAAGAAAACCGATGACATCGGATTATTCCTCTTCGCAATCAAGGTAGATTGGTTTGATGCGTTTTGTTCTATCATTAAAAGCAAGTGAGTTAGTCAGGTGGCCTGTTTGAGGCTCGGCTATGTAAAGCAGATTTTAAGGGTTGATTCTGCGTGGTAAAATAAGAGGAAATTCGAGAATAATGAAATCGTAGAGAGCTACGTTTTCGTTCTCAAATTATAAGTACATACATAATTAAACATTTCCTGTGGTTATGATGATCCTTTATTAGTGGCGCGCATGAAGTTAGATTAATAGGAGAACGATTAGTGGTGTAGGAATATGCATGACTTACCGCTACCGCGAAGTTATGTGATCCTAAGTAACCTATACCAATTTTGAAAAAATGTGTGTACAGTATGGTGGCTCTTATTTACTTTTGACGAAAATGTTTTTCAAAATTTCTTTTACGCCACCCCTCAGGATTGTTCTAAATAGTTAAAAAAAAAAATCTGTGCAAAGATTGGGCTTGATCGGATAACAGGAAAACCAGCCCCAAGGCCCTTATACATTAAAATAATTAATTAAATGCTCATAAAATCTCCAATATCTTCTTAATTATTTACCGCCTCGAAAAATATATTAGATTAAACCTATAGATCTGGACAGGCTGCGTCTTTTATGTCGTATTACTTTTTTCGTGAAACAAACGAAAATCATTTTTATAAGGGAACATGCACCAGTTACTTTTGAGGCGCGGTAGGTTAAAATAACACATAAACTTACTGGATTCAGAATTGATCTGTTATATTACGTTATGTTGTAACGAAATTTTTACACATAATTTCTTGACACCCTGTACAAATTATATTACGCTAGCGAGCTCGTTTACCCGTTGCAGCATCCACGGGTTGTATTAATATTCATCGAACTGAATTTTCGACTAAAGAGTGCAGTTGTTTACTGCACATATGATGGACAAGTTGTAAAAAATGCAAATAAATTGGAAGGTGCGCAGAGCGAAAAATTGGATATCGTTGACTTCAGAAGATCGTCACTTCGAAACTAGTGTATAAAATGTAAAAATTCGAACATATTGCTACAAGCCATGAGAAAAGCAATATATTGCGTGACACTTTAAAAATTGTCAAAAATATTAAACAACGCTGCATTTATTCGTGAAAGAATCTTTACGATGATATTATAATTTATTTGCAAAACTAGAATCCATCTACAAGCCAGATTGATATCGAGCAAACCCAAAGAACCACAATATTGCTACAATATGTATATGAATAACAACCCACAACACGTTGACACAATTTGCAGCCACGTACGTGCCCTACAATCGAAGATATTAGTGAATAACAATATAATATCTACAATAATTAAAAATAAGAACATTTCGTCTTGTTCTTTAACACTAACCTTAACATTAACATTATAAAAAAGACAAGACTGAATTTATTTAAATTTTTTGCATCTTTTATAACAGTACATGCTTGAACGAAGACATTTATCTAATAATTCCTAATCGAATCATCGGTGCAACTTCAATAATATAATTAAATCGTATCTTTCAGTATGCAAAATATTTCTCAATTTTTTAATGAAATGTTGCATGTAGTAAAATTTTCATGCAATTTAAAATTTATTTTTCCACGCGAGAAGCAGGTCGGGACACCACGACGTACAAAAATATCTTTTTGTATCCATACATATTTTTAGACACTCTTTCCTTGTCAACTGCCTCAACACACTCATCGATTTGCAACCTAGGACATAGTTCTACATATTGTGACATCAAACTCGCATCCGTTTACCCGCGACCTTTTTCCATGATTACGTTACCAAGGAATTGTGAAAAACCAGAAATAAAATTTTTTGCGCTTAATTACGATTTATCAATTACACTGTCCAACACCAAATTTGTTTTCAATATACTGTTGGGTCCTTCTTATAGAGTTTTTAGCGCTGTTCCGAATCTGTCCTTAATTTTTCTCTCATACGCACAGTTTTTGAGAAATATGGCTTTGAAAAAAAGAATTTTTCAACTTTGAACAAATATTGTGATGTTACTATAAAAGATATTGAATTGTTCATTACGCGCATGAGTGGCTTGTTATTTTTCACTTCCATGAATTATAACTCTTTGTAAATTAACAAACCACGATTGAATTTTTTCTACGCATTCTATTAAGATTCTCCCAAAACCATTAAATATTCACATTTTCTGCTTTTTTTTCGAAAAAAGAACTTTGGGTTTCTAAGACCCGGGTGTGAAGTACATGTCTCAAAAAATAAGTGTGACGTTTCAGGATTGAAAGTGTGCGAATATTACTGTGAGCCATTGTAGGTATACAATTCCAGTATCAATACCTGTTTACAATTGTAATTACCGTGTTCGCAAGTGTCCATTCTGCGATATACGCACGGCGATTATCCCGTTGGCAATTGCGCATTGCACCTACCACGACTGTCCCGCTTGTGAGTATTAATTGCGCATTCCGAGAGTTAGGAACAAACGAAACGGGTCTCTTATTAAATTTTCAAGTATACAAAATTAAAAAGGGTAATCTGAAAGCTGTAGATGAATGAAATTTACACGTTTGCGGTCGGCGATGCTGCACGATGACACGGGAATGCAGATGCTGCATTCTAGAGTCTAGACCGAAGTAGTTCGGGCTAACAAATGTCGATGACCCTTTCGTATTTCTTTAAGCTAGAGGAGATTTCCTATGTTCTTTCAGCTGGAAGATTTCTTTAATAATGAAACAGAGTGTAGTATTTGTGCACTAAATTAAAAAAGAAAAGGAGGAAAATTAGAAAAGAAGAGGGAACCATTTAATGTATACAGTGGATCCAGAAAGTATCTGTGCACTTTTCCCATTCTCTTAATGCGAAAGCTATATCTACATATATACAGCGACACTGTAATTATAATTGATATATTTAATGTAGAGATTTTCCTTCATTAGCGATAAAGGCATTGGTAATGATAAAAAGTGACGTGTAAAGAAAATGTTAATATGTTCGTCTTTGTAAAATACAGAAACCGAAAGGACACTGAGTTGAAAAGACTTGAGGAGAAGCGCAATCATTCTCAAGTGTTATGGACATTTTTAGACTGCAGATCTTTATGCAAAACAAAATTATTCGAATATAGAAATGTCTTTTTTCCTTCAATTTGAACAAGTTTAAAGTTTTTTAATCTCCCCATTATATTTTAAATTTCACTTACTCAATATTGTCATGAATGCATAAAATTCACAACCTAATAATAATGATATGACATTCTACTTAAATTGGTTTATAATTTTCACGTAACAGTGAATTATTTTATATTTCTTAAAACTGCAAATAATATATTGATCATTTTATCAATATTTTGTGTTAGTATCGTTAACTCTTCTATCACATTGTCCAATACATGTGCAACACTATATTTTGTTTTTAATAAACGCTCGAATATTTGTACGATTGAATATTTTTATGCCAGGGGATAATTTTATTGTAATTGCGGTTTCACTTATAGTCTTGTGTTTGTTAATCCCATGTTAGTGTGCCGAGGTGTATTGTATGCGGTCTATGTACAGTATAGAAACAATGGCCAAGGAATATTCAATATTTCATTGACACTCTGTATTAGGACAACGGCAGTGCGCAGTAAGCATTGGCATTTGGTAGCTGAATAGCTTTAGATGCGTGAATAGGATTAAAATCGTCTCGGCCTATCGCCATTAAAGTTCTAAAGAAAATATCACGCGACTTAATTGCTCATCACTTGAGACTGAAACCAAAACCACACGTTCCGTCTCTTATTTCTCGTATCAGGTCATTAAGTATGAAATTTGACAAATAAAACACATTTGTCAAGTTTTATCCTTAACGACCTGATACAATATTGTTACATGAGAAAAGGCCTGAATAATGTATATTTTTCTGAAATAATGTACCGTAAGAAACATTATAACACCTATTTATGTTGACCAGAGTTGCCAAATGAGAGGAATCGATACACAAATTGAGGGGAATACAGTTACCCTCTCTCTGACAGTACCGGATTAGTCACGTGACATTACGACGCATACACGACAGAAATGGAACGCGTCACGTGACTGGGCCGTGGCGGAAGGTCCAAGTAAGTAACTTGCAATTCGCCTAAGTGGACATTTTTTATTGCTATAGCAAATTTGAATTGAAAGCGTGTATTTCCTTCTACACTAGTTTGGAATGTAGATTAATTATTTAATCTCATATGTGTGTGTGTGTGTGTGTGTGCAATCAAACATCCAGTATATTTTCTGATCACTCGAATGCGTATTTCAATTTCAATACAATAATAATAGAAAGCATCGATTGAACTGTAGCTACAATTAATTTACTAATAGTCATAAACGATACATAGCATGTATAATTATGGAACAAACGGTGGGATAGAATTTTGAACAAAAATTAATGAAATTTTAATTATTGGTTTTAAATATTGAACTTTTTAATTGACTAAATAAATGCTTATTTAATCCTAACTTTTCTCATACATAGGGCATGGGAACCAAATGAGAGTTTGTTCCTCTCTTTAGTAATTTTATTAAGTTGTAAGAAATCTGTTGATATATTCTTAAGATCTTTCAATCTTTCCACTGTTCGATATTTCATCCACCAATTATTGTTATAAATCCATATGATCTGCAGTCTAGTAATTAATTTGTATTTTTGAGTTTCACAATCTTAAAAATTCAATAATTTTATAGTATATTCCCGTCATCTTAATTGCTAGTAGAATGAGGTATGCTAGAACGAACATAATTGGTTCAACAATATCGTTCGCTACAGTATCTGCTCGTTCTAGCATACATGTAAGGGTAATCGGTTCCAAATTCGCAGAGACTAAAGCAAATTTATCACACAGTATATTAATTGAACAAACAAGATTTAAAACATGTAAAACATAATATTTTAAAAATATGAAAGTGTAAAATTGCAAAACTAAATTATTTAACTTTTATGAACAGTGTTTTGCAGTATTTTATATGTTACTTTGGAGAATTTGTTAACACACTATTTAATATCAATTTATTATAGCAGATTGCATTAATTTTTTAGTAAAATGCCTTAAAAAACGAATTCTGAGAAATAATTTCCAAATAAAATTTTTCGTTTTACAGATCATACAGAGTGTATCCGAATTGGTGGTACAAGATTGAGATTTTTCCTAATATATTTCATTTTATGTACGTGTATGTATAAAATGAATATGCATTTCCAAATATTCCTCCATTATTCAAATCTTTATAAAAAATACATCGCAATTAACTTTGTAAATGAGACGCATCTAGATGCAATTTATAAAATCATTTTAAAATGGATTATTTACATCGCAAGGGACAGCAGCTTTCATCCACTTTTCGTTTATTTATTTCGCACAGTCTCCTTCTACTTTCATAGTATTCAGCGTCCCATACTAAAGTACCTAAAAGATGTCCGATAGCAAGTATGGTTCCCAAGAAAGGAACATATTATCTTTTTAGTTGGTTTCAGTGAAAATACGCTTATAGCGAGGGTATCCCTAAGGGATACGGTTCTCTATTTTGTAGAATATCGAGTCTTCAAATAATTTATTAAAAATATGTTATTTTAGAAACATCAAAGTAAAGTGAATATAGACATCTAGCAGAGACGATTAGAAGTTTCAGTAAATAACATGGAGGCTAATTTGATTTCATTTTAATGTTTAAATTAAACTTTATGTGATCAGTGCAAGCTTCTTGTAAAAATACAAATTTTTAAATTTTCTATCCAAATGTATTCAAATGTCGTATTCGAATGTATTCAAGTCGGTTTCAGCTTACTGAAATTGATGTAGATGTATTAATATTATCTCACACTACATCAACAGCTATTATTATCGGAGAATGAGCAAATTTAATTACAATTAAGTTGAACCCGTTTATCAAGGAAGATATGTTAGCTGTTAGCTCATCATTACATATGTATAGTCAGTCACAAATTCTACATACTTGTCAAATCTTGAATATTTAAAATAATGGAGTAAGAGTTTACATATTGCAATCATATTAAATATTAAATCATAGCCAACTTAAAAAAAATAAATAATAATGCATTCATAATATTCTACACAGGTTTATAATAATCAAAATGATAGACTTTGTGAATAGTAAGTTTCAACATTGATATCTTTCAAAACTTGTCTATTGTATATAAATAGTGGTTGTATTGTAGTTTATTTTTAATTTTGGTTAAGTATGTCCACGGAATTAAATTGCAAATTAAAATGCAAATTAACATATAACAATAATCCCGGATATGTACATGTTTTCCAGCCATTATCATTTGCGTTATTTATGCAAAACAGCGTTATGCCAATTATTTCGATAATTATTTAGACCAGGAGTAACTTTATGTATCTTAATGACCTTAAAATATATCGTCAAGGTCAACATTCCGAACAATACCCTATACAAAGTTATGTTTCTAATACGCTTGTATTGATTTTCTGTAACAATTTGCAATAGTTAATTATGAAATTGAGTTTTTAAAACTTAATCTAGGCTTAATCCAAACCATCATATTATTCTGAATTACTAACTCAGATCTATTTCGGTCATAGTCTGACAATGAGTTAGATCTAGATGAGATCTAGTAATAGGAAAACTGTAATAACTAGACTGTGGATTTTATCCGCAACCAAAATGAGTAGATCAAACCGTAGATGTGCACCGTTTTCGCTAATAAAATTCCTATTTGTATTTTCTGAGTTGTCATGCGTTACACACTATAAATATTTATGGTTACACGCTGCGCGAACACGTTGTCGCGCACAATATAAAATCTCACACAGTCACGGAAGTGTCGCAGATTCGTTCGACAACGCGCTGTCTTCTGCATTCAATAACGGTAAAATTTCGGCGGAAAATTTTCCGCGACAACGACAGCCCGCCAACAGTTTTTCATCTCCTCTTTTGTATTCAATTCTAATATTCCCACAAACGCAATTCATTTCGTGCCGCGAATTTATTGCGGCAACAGTATTAACCGCGGAATGTTTATAATTTTCATTCGACCGGGAAGACCGAGTAAAATATGTCGAGCGGAGAATGAGCTACGGAAAATTTGATATACAACGCGGTGGAAACGATTCATCAATGTAATTCCTCCGATTCGAATTACCATATAATTCTTTGCTACGTTATCGAGTCCCGGTGAGCCGACGAGTACCGGGCCGGGCCGTTTGAATCGCCCACGCGCAATTAAAAAGTTATCTAGGACCGGTATTGATATTTCCAAGGAAATTAATATATATCCTCGGCATCATCGTCGACGGGGAAAAAGAGAGAAGGAAAAACGTAACGCGACATGGATAGCGGAGACTGCGTGGGCGTTTGCATCGGTTCGCTCTTCGAACTTATAGATCCTATCTTATTGAGTCCTAGCGAATAGTACGGTTACATTGTCGTAAAGCGTGAACCGGTCTCTGTCCCTTACCGTGTACCTATACATTCGTTGCTATTGATACGTGTATCCAACCGTCCTGTCTCTCTATCCGTCCCTTTTCTTCGTCTCTGTTACATATTCACCGTCGTCGGCCGCGTTGGCCGTGTCGATCGAAAAGAGAGGCCGAGGACGGGCGTTATCCATGTCCGACCAGTGATTTCAGCTAAGAATATGAGTATAGTCGTGAGTATAATAAAACAAATTTCTTTCGTTGAACGTCAGACACGATCCGGATAATGGATGCCACGTGGGTGTCTAAACTGGATCGGTCCGAGGGATATATGGCCCGCGCCAGTCCGTTCTCCGTGGAAACGGTCGACTCCGTCGTAAAGAACGAACCGGTCTCTATATCGATAGCTATGCGTGCACTTGTAGATCTACGTGTATACCTGTACCACCTATTAATATGTATAAGCGTATGTTCGCTGCTTTCTTCTTTCCCTCTTTCCTCCTCCTCTTTACCATTCGCTCTTTCTCTCTCTCTCTCTCTCTCTCTCTCTCTCTCTCTCTCTCTCTCGCTCGTTCGTTCGTTCGTTCACTCGTTCTCTCTCTCGCACTGTTTCTCTCCGAACAACGCGCGCCGCGTTGCTTTTATTTCCCTTCGATTATTTTTGTTCCCGTTGCGCCTGCTTTCTCCCCTCTATTTAACGCGAATGATTCGACGACCGTTCGGCGCGTTTTGAAATCGCAAAAATGATCGAGAGCACTCGAATCGTTTATAAAATCCTCGGGGCAACCAGATTATTCCCGGAGGGTCACTCGGCCGGATAGTAAAAATCGACTACGATACTGATTTTGCGCTTTTGTTAGGCGAAAGCCCGGGCTTCTCTGTGAAGATTTCCCGCAAACCATCTCGCCGCAGCGATACGTGGAATCGAGCGATTTTGGTTTTTACTCGACAACTACCTGTTTAATAGGGGCGGGGAGGCGCGGAACGCGGTCGTTTTTATTTCATCTTTTTCTCTCTCTCTCTCTCTCTCTCTCTCTTCGTGGCGTACACGCGAGGCTCGCGTTCGCGCAACTTCGAACGTACGCGAATACGGAGGAGGAAAAAAAGTAGAATGTGTATTTCTCACGTTCCCCGTGCGATGAACCGACTTCTAGCTTTCTACGCTCGCTGCATGCGTAAATTGTGTGATCCGGCATGCAAAAATACGGTCTAGAGCAACGGCGAAAACTTATTCCATTCGCGACACACAACGCCACCATCGCGAAAACACCCTGCTTCTGAAATAACAGATTTTCTCTACACATGATTAATTCGTACGATTACCGGTGGAAATTGCGTGTCGGTTTAGTGAACAAAGAAGCGGTGGAAACAATTGTCGAATAATTTTTTTTTGGACGAGTCAAATCATTTATAAATCAAGGACTGGCAGCCACCTTTTTTTTAAACAAATAGTAAGGGATTGTTGAGGACTCGTTTTGTTTTTCAGCTATGAAATTTCGCAGGATGAAGATTACGTGAAAAAATTTGTACCGCTGGAAAGTTTGCCAGCTACATTTTTGCTGCAGGAAGTATAAAAGCGTTAACGAATAAAGAGGTATAACCAATTTTCTGCAGACATAGTTTCCGGCAAAAAATTTTATTATGTATATCTTGTACAATATGATTTGAACATCGTAGAATTGTTGCCGATGTCGAGACGAATTCAACAGTACATTATACCATGACCTTTAACTCGAAAACGTTTTGCGCAAACGTAACTTTAATGAAAAATGATTTCCTACAAAATAAATCAGGTTACATCGTCAGATTTTCGAACTGCGATCCATCTTCTATGATACAGAGCTCCGCTTAATGTATTAGATTTTTCGTTGCTATAGTAAAAAAATGTGTATAATAAAAAGAATATATTCGCAAAATAAATACCATGAAATTATAATATCAAGGTACACACATTATACATTACATGCACTACGTATGTTACTAAAGAAAAGAGAGTGAAATTATTCTATCGAGATCAAATAAAAAAATAATCATTCTTGTTTATACTCTTTTACACTTAACTAAAATTATCCAATCTGAATGTGAAGTATAACCATTCAAATTTCGAGAGAATATGTTATACATAATATAAGTATTATTTTGCTGCAATTGTAGTTTTCTTCTTTTCTTTATTGATAATGTTTTAGTTGAACTTGTTTGTGAACTTTACTGGTGACATAACTCTATAAAAATAACTCTAGATTGCGAAGAAAATTTCGCATTAAGAATGTCATAATCAGACGTTGTTTTAATCATTGAGGGGCAAATAAACATTTACAATATTGACTTACTAGAATTACGCAAACATTCATTGGACGTAATGCATTTCGATTGTTGCATCCTGTAGCTAGCCAAAGAATACGTTCAGGTATGTATAATACTGTGACCTTCAAATGACCTTGATCTCGAAAAATGAAAGTTGTTTATCCACTGATCTTAACCTGCGTAAACTCTCAATTGACTGGTGATGCATGCTCCACAGATTCAGCGGACCATGCTTGGTGAAAGTTGAAAAATAGTCAGTAAATAATACTCTTCTGAAACATAATTTGTCAATTTCGCGTTGCTGCAAACATCACTGAGCAAAGTGCATACATTTGAAAAAATCTGTTCCGTGACGATCCTGATATAAAAATAAATGGCAGGGTTCAGCTCACGCTCACAACTTGTCTTAAACTCACATAAGGATTTTTGTCAACCTTATCTGCAACAACACCCCGCTTTTATTTCTTTCGTTCCTAATAGGCTTGCTTCCAAGTTCTAACACGTTTTTCACAACACTACTATTCGCGACAAAGATAACTTGCAAGAAAGTGAGTGCTGCCTTACACACTTCATGATAAGACAGACTTCTAGATATTCTTAGTGCGATAAAAAATATTTTTTTACATTCGCAGATTCACGGCGTCTTGAGCCTACCATTTGTAAAGCCTCCGAACCATAGTTGTGGGGTAAAATTTAATCAACAATTGACGATTAACTTCATCAATCGATTTCATCGGTCGTCGATTTTTCAATGATTACCTTTTTTACTCATAATCATAAAATCGCGTATTATAGCTTTTTAGAGGAAACGGAATAAATGAAACCTACTTGTTTACTAAAATCGTTATAGTACTAAATTCTATTATTCAAATACAATTCCGTACTCATTAGTAATCTAATTAGATAGTAAACTTTATGATTTGCCAGATTGATGCGGTCATTTCGAGATTTGATTAATCCATAGAGGTCATGCGATATACGTAATTAGCTTTCTGCCATTAAGAGATAAAAGGTTTAAAACCATCAATGTATTACGATCATGTTCATTGGGTTTGCAAACGTTGATATGATAAGTATGAGAACGTCGAAGTCAAGGTAAAAATAACGTTCGTGTCGCAATGATTATATTATTTACAGCTTAAAATGCGATTTCATTCAGAGAATACAAAAATATCGTAGCACTTCTCTCTGTTAGGAGTGAATCGTATTATCTAATATATTTAAACATGCTCATAATCGAATATTAACACACCATTTATCGATCCTGAAATTATTGTATTAACTCAAATAAAAATAGATTATCTTTAATGTAGAGTACGATTTTTTCGATATCTTAATTTGCTGAATTTGTATAAATGTTTAAAGTTGATCTTCTTTAGTGGGAAAGATATCTCTGCTTTTAACAGTCGCCATTTTTTCATTTTTCAAAATGATTAAAAAGTCGTACGCTACATTGCAGATAATCTATTTTTGTTTAAGTTAATACAACAATTTTTTACCAAGGTTTTGCTGGACATGGAGTTAGGTAATATTATACTCCACCATTTTGTAATTTTATGTAAGAAGAAAAATATGAAAATTAAGCTGAAATGTTGCTTAATGTTTCCTTGAAAAATCTTTTTACAGTAGCTTTGTATGCGGAAAAAACTTAGATTTACTCCATTTTTAAAAGCATGATTTGAGCATGTAGTTGTTACCGAATAATTTAAATTGGTAGAAAGTACCTTTAGAAACGTGCTTACGAAAAATTAGTAAATAATATGAATGCACCTAATCAACACTGATTGTGCATTTGTCAGAATCGTTCGTTTTCGAAGAGTTAAAGTTTTTTGCATATTATTCATGCTGTATTGTTAACAGGTCTTACCAGTTGCAGGCCAATTTTAAGCTTCATTATTGATTTGATATTACTATAATCAACACATCGCGTGATACGTCGGTTATAACTTGAATTTTTTCCTTCAAGTGCTAGAATAGTTATGGTTTGTCGATACAAAATGCTTTCAATGGTAATTCGATGCCGCCGCTATGAAACATTAATCGAGGTGGAAACATATTGCGCGAAAGGATCACATTTTCTATAATTAAATGAAACCCTATACGATTAATTGTGATTCTCTGAAAACTTTATTACTTGAATAACAAAATGCAATCAGCATCACAGTGTGATGATCCAAATCATTGGTCCAATATTTCAAAAATTATCGTCCTTTTAACAGTGTCCGAATATTCATGTGATTTACTGTATATTAGTATAAACTAGATTATATATGGTTATGTTGATTGTGGAAAAATTGTTATTACGTTAATTTTATTTCTCTAATGTTGCCTTGAACTTGACGCCATGTTGACATTTTATATAATCGAGTTTGACGTTTACAAAGCGATTAAAGGTATCAAGGAATTCGATGCCTGTTTGAGCGAGGACCATTCATATACCAAACACGCATATCCATAGTTTTCCGTGTACAAGTGTTCAAACGGGTCGGTGCTATCTCGCCTTGAAACGCCTCCGAAACTATTGTGTCATAGTGCGACGCTTAATGATTGTGACAAGCATCTGCTTACTTGGTTTCGCGCGAAACGCGTTCCGCGATTTTTTAAACGATCCTGGTATGCCGTTTAAACTATTCTGTGTGTTTCTCGTGGCCGGAGTACAATGAACCAACTTCAACTTTCTAAGCTTAGTGTGTACGCTAAGAGCAAACGGAAGAACGGGGAAATTGAATCTAACACTGTACAAAGTATTTCATAATGCGCGGATGTAAACTCCGAAGGGTGGATTACGAGGTAACAATGCTGGGTAATATAGTATTTTAAATAGTAGATCATCCTATTTATTTTAAAGTATGAGTAGAACAGACCCCCCTGGACGCTTCTGAATAATATTATTTTAAATATCATGACATTTTGTCGTATAAGTGCTTCCATACCTGTGATCACTTTTGGAATAACATTACTTGAAATATTATTTCAAACAACATAACAATATAATTATTTCAAATAATGTTATATATTTCAGAAGTGCCCAAGCCTGCCTTAAAGTATCGTGTTTTCAGATTAATTGAATTAACACCACTCAACCAATTAAAATAACAGAATTAAGACTTTATTTAAAAAATGTTTATGTAAAGATAATCTACTATGAAATTATTCAAGCGTACGTTGTAATCGTATATATATATATATATATATATATATATATATACATATATATACATATATATATAATGCAAGCTATAAAACAATGCAAGTTAATCACTTTGAATGCTCGATTGTGCCGGTGCTAATCAGCAACTCCAGTCCAAGTACATTCATTTGTAATCATAGTTCGTAAAATAAGATCGCGCTAGCTGTTCGAAACAAATTGCATAATAGAACACAAGCGAAAATAAAAATGCACCGTACAATTTCAAAGAACAAGGTGCGGCGGTCACGCGACTACCTTTGAAAAATGAGTCCCTGATTGATCTGCGATCCCTGATTTATCTAACCTTGTTAGACTCTTCATTATGCAGTTCTAATGGATAATTGCCGATCGGTTTTAAATCTGATACTATTTCTAAGCATCGGATCGATGCTTACGATAAGTCCCTTTCAGTATTAAAACGGCATTGTTCGTCTATCTGAAAATCATGTCGCTTAACCAACGGATGACAGATAGCCTAGGACAAATGCGACAGTTGAATGCATCGTCATTTTGACCCAGAATAGAATATCCTCCGTACACAAAGGATTCAAGGTGGGATCGTGCATAACTAGTTACGTGTACTTTCAATAGCGCGCGTTACATGTCGCGTGCATAAATACGAAAATAAATACATAAATATTGCGACAGCTACAAAACGTCCTTGCACCGGTTACAGGTATGGGGATTAAGGGAATCGGAAACTCGAGATTTTGCAGTTTGAAAAGATCCAGCCGCATTGGTTCGTCGTTAACGATGTGCAAAAAGCATTTCAAAGAAAATATTATATAATATAGAAAAATTTTAATTAATATAGCCATACGAAAAATATAAATTTTCTCTTCTCTTCTACGACATTTTTCGGAATAAAGACGTTCTAATCACTGTAACTGCAAAAGAAAATGTACGGCGAGGGGTTAATGATTACGGAATTAAAGATTAGAAATTTTTAACCAATTACGTCATCTACTCAATTTTGCTATAAATGCATAAAGATCCGCAGTCTATTAATTAGAGAAGCATTCGATGCTGCTCATCACTTGTCGGTAGAAGCAAAGTCGAAGGAAGAGTGTATCCAGCGAGATGATTGTTCTCGACAAATATTTTTGCACTTCGTACGAGTAATGCGTGTAGCTATTAATATGCATAAGCGTCCATCGGTCTTTCTCGTGGCTCCGCAAATGGTCCAGGAACTCCGGGGTGTATACGCGTGTTATCCTTCTAGGATCGCACACTTGTCCGGCCGAGGTGAAGTCTGTGCACCAGTGCAGCGGATGGGAGAGTACGCAATGCAAAGCAACGAAACGGAACAGCAGATCTTATAGCTCCGTTACAACCGGCTAGCTGACCGTTCCCAACGAATACGAGCGGCACCACACCCGCTCGGGTATTTCGAACGGAATGATCGAGAGATAAACTCGTTCGCTCGACGCTTAAACGAATACGCCCGGCGTAACGAGTCTCAGGTTTCCCGGCGTACAGGTAAACTATCGTGTCCGATCGCCTCGAATTTGAATTTTATTCAACAGGACACTTTGTACGTCGCCCACCGAACCGCTCTATTCATCCCATTCCACCCAATGGAAATGCACTCTGCTCTAATTATACAGGGTCCGGCCAAATAACATGTACAAGCGGGCACCAAGCGATTTCTTATGAAAGTATACCAAAAATGTATAAAATAACATTGTTTCATTAAAGGCTCTGTTTTCGAAAGAGCCAAGGTTGAAAATTCACTGCATGCGTTACTAGTTTAACCTTTCGTTCTTCCACTCACTCGTCACTAGACTGCCGATTTCATGTACTATAAGAACATTCCTGCCAAGGAAAAATTACTTCAAATGACCTTACGAATCTCCTCATTCAAGGAAATACAACATTTTTGGGACATCCTGTATATTGAACAATAGAAAATATTGTCTAATGGAATTTAAATTCATCAATGCAAAAGAAATGTATTGCGCACAGTAAAACCAATATACGATCATTTATCTTTTATGGACAAATGTGAAAATTTTTAATACAATAACATAATAAATAATAAAAATTTTTATGCAAAAAATTTCGTTCCCAAATGAATTTTATATTCGACGTTGCAGCATATTTTTATGCATGAGTATTCAATCCAAATGAACGTTTATATCTATAATATTATATTAATAGTAATAGAAAATGTGAATGTAATGTTTTAGATTATAAAAATGATGACAAGGATCTATTTATTTAGATTTTGTGCAATTTTGATCTCAATATATGGTTGGATAAAAAAATTTCTCGAATCCGTTTCCATGTAAACAACTTCATAACTTCAATAATTGTAGAATGAAAAATATGAAACCATTCATTTTAGCGGTAGTGGTAGGTTTAGCGTTAAAATGATTAAGAGAAAACAGAAACTTTTATTCTATCCCAACTTTTTATATTTGACATAAAACATTGATATTTTACATAAAAATCCGCAGTCTAGTCATAAACCACCAATTTCGTTTTTATCAGTAGATGAAGCCCAAGCGATATACGTAAATCTCTATTTGAAATGTGGAAAAAATCTGGAAAATTAAATAGATTAGAGCTGATCCACCGTTCAATATGTTATTCAAACCCTTCGAGTGGCAGTACATATTGTATTGCGAAACAAAAGCACAAATAATCTGGAGGTACGCCATTTATATTTATAAAAACATTCACGAACATAAATACTACATTCCGCTATTGAGAAATTCTATGGAATTTAAAACAAGATTTATACATCGGCTGTGCGATTAAGAATTATTGAAAATTTCATGGTAACGTGAATACATACAGCAAGTTACAAAAGCTTGATCATTCTACGGAAATTCATTTATTTTCTGCTGAAAATGAAACACAAATTTTGGAAAAGCGAAAAGATATTTTACAATTATTTATAAATGTTGATGCAATACTTTATGAAACTGTACAAACCCTTATATTGAATGTTTGTTAATACAATTATAATAATCATAGTGACTAACAAATTAGTATCCGCAAAACTTTCGAAATCTAAATATTTTTAAATGCTTTTTTGCAAATACAGTCCACTTAACAAACGTTAAACAGCAATAATTTCGTTAAAAATACTAGTACAACAATAAACTTGGACTCACAATACAGCAGATGAAAATCGTACAAGTTCAAACGTCTGTAAAAATATTTAAAAATTGTTTGTTTTTGTTGAATCCACCACAGATTTGAAGACAGAAGCTTCCCCTTTGCAGCAAGACCTCGAAACTTGATGTACAATTTTTTAAAATTATTTTACGGGACGAAAACGAGGAACAAGATACTTACAACTAGACTGTGGATCTTTACGCATTTATGGCTCATGAAAACGTTCGAAAAATGAAACAATATAAAATTCAATAGAATTTAGTAAGATTTTAATTTGTTTTGGATCTAGAAAGACTGTTCCCATTAAAAATAGGATTTTATTTCATGTCACTTTCTTAAAATTTCTCTACAAAAATTGCATAAACATCCGCAGTCTACTCAGAACAGAACAATACCTACATTATGGTAAAGGCAACTCACACCTTCCACTCGAATTTCAATAAATTGATAAAAAGAAATTGCATATCAAATTTGGAGATCTCGCTGTAAAGGGAATCTCCAATCTTCAAATCTATGCGGGCTCCCCTGACGAAAAAAATTTGTTGATACTTTTACAGTCAATTCAATTTGTAGAATTTTCGAGAGCAAATGCGTCCTAAGTTTTTCACCTGTAATATCATGTACAGAATTGAGTCGAATTGAGGGGAATACAGTTACCCTTCCTCTGGCAGACCCGGGGTGAGTGACGTGACATTGTGACGTATGCACGACAGAGATGAATCGCGTCACGTGACTGAGCTGTGGGGGAAGCATGGGGGAATAGCATTGTTGAAGGGGAAGGGTAGAGTGGGAGACAAGTCTTAATCTGGCGACACTGTGAAGAAATGCATATCCTAGAAAAAAGATGAATGACGTTAAAATAGAGTTGAAATTGTAAAAAATATTGTACTATTTTTTAAACAAAATTATTGCTGTTTAAATGTCCAGATTTTTCGGTAATGGGAACTTTAGTATTCAAATACTTTTTGGATCCACTGTATGTAGTATGTAGACTTTTCTAACTATACATATATCTAATATTACATTATTGCAAAATCGTATATTGTTCCGAATAAGCATATTTTTTTAATTAATTTCATACTTGCAGCCAACAGGTCAGAACGCAAGCTTTGATACAATTTACAAAATGTATAATTCAATTAAATGAATAACGGATGATTTTTAGTATTCTATTACCGGAACGTTTTAATATCCCTGCAGAATACATATACCTTCCGCTGAAACGTTTCTCAGGAACTGCGAAGTTAATACTGCTTATAAAAATGAGAATAAAGCAAACGGTACTTATGTGCAATAATTGCACTCGTGGTAACTGCAACCTTTGACGCTAGAATGGGAGCAAAACGTAAGTTATAATCTGCTATTGTCATTATCAAATTATTATGTCTTCATCCAGAATGTTTGAAATAACTATTCGAAAAATAACGTGCGCAATTTGAAGACAAAATATACTTATATTGAATTTATTACTTTTTATATATCAATCATTTCATGTGTTCGTTTTTATCTCTGCTACAATATTTTATAGTAATTCACCTAAAACGTGAAGTAACTAGAGTTTATTTACAGAACGAGTATTCTATTAACATAGATGGTGTTGATACATTTACATTTAGCCTCCTCGGCTTTTGCAACCGCAATAACAAGGTAATCGAACTTCCATTACAGTTAATTCATTAACAAGAATATTCAAAACCATATTTTTCCATTATCTCGATTACGAAATTGCCTCGACGTTATTTCAATAATTGATTGTTACTTTAGGGCACACGTTGCATTATTATAACCCAATTTCTGAAAATACTTTCAATTCGATTGATTAAACGTATCTTGCATACTTATTTCGAACGATTCTCACCACAATGAAAGGTAAATCGATGCTCTATATCCTATTTTATCGAAATATTTATAGAGGTTTTATAGGATAAAACTCGATACCTTATAATCCGGGGTTGTATAATAAATATTAATAGTATGTAAATAGTATTAAAATTCTCTAATGACAAAACAAATTTCTGTTTAGGTCCCAGTTTTTTATCTATTTTCGATAAAAATATGCATTTGCGTAAACATCCGCAGTCTACTTATTATTTTATTAATAGATGGAATCAATAAAATACGAATGCGAAATTTTTTAATGTTATGTTATGTATCTGGGAAGGTGTTATTAATTTCCTTTATATGATAGTGTTATTAATATTAACGTTTGAAATAATTTTTGCTAAAACTATAACTTACCATAAACTAATGTTCGAAAATGCGTATGTTTTCTGTGACACTCGAAACAATAAATATTGGTAATTCTACTAGAATGGGGAAAATAAACAATGAGTGAAAAGTACAATACCCCACCGTCCTGTTTATTTGTATTTAAGTTTAATATAGCAAACGTGTTGACACATTTCATCCGAAACCGTATTCTTCAGATAGACAGGCTGCGCCCTACTTTTCAAAATAAGCCTCCACTAGGAACAAATATTGCAGTCGTACCAAGTACCGCCGCATTGTTTTTATGCTTTATGGATTTTTGGAGCACAACGTACATTTTTGTTCAAGGTGACGTTTGAATATCAAAGTATTTTTCAGCTTGTGACTACTAGACTGCAGATCTTTATGCAAAATAGGAATTGTTTGCGTTATCTGCGAGTAAGATTGGCAGATCTTCTATATTCGATACGAGTCTTCTGTATTTGAACTTGATCTCCTATATCGTATTTGAATAGCATATAATTTTCAAAAATCTTTATTTGAATAAAAATGTTTTAAACGTGCTGTCTAGTTACCACTTTTACTTGAACTCCTATATTTTGAGCTTATCTCATATATACATAATTGCAGTTTTCACTACTTCTTCTATATTTGGATAAAACATTTCTGGCAACCCAATCTGCGAGGTACAGGAAAAACATAGAAATTGATTTCCCTGTTTAATAATTTTAATAGCTTAGAAGTAATCTCAATTTCTTTTAATTTGTCTACTGTTTTTAAATTATACAATTTCAATTACACATAAAATCCGCAGTCTAATGGTTCCTGAATCATTTTTCTTTTTCAATAAAATTCTGTGAACCAGCCGAAATGGATTACAAAGATAGTGTATTGATCTTATGCATACACAAGTAGATACGCATCATACAACTTTACTATGTGCTAAGAATCTGCGATACATCATCTGGCACTCAAGATATTGCGCGAATCCAACATTTATACGTTCATTTTTTTCCATCCTTCACCGAAAACACTAAGCGTTCATTCCCTCTTAATATTTACTTAGTATTTTAAGGTGAAATAGAACCCAATTTTTTTATTCAAGCAATGAACTTCAATCATTAAATTTTTTAATTTATTCTTTCTGGCAAAAGATCATCGAACAAAAGGGAAAATATCTTATTCATTATTGATTAATGTTCATCGCTTGAATAAAGAAATTCGGTGTTATTTCACCTTAAAATACCGAAATTACTTCCTTGCCAACCCAATATAAACACACATTTGCATTGGATTGAAAACTCGTGCGTAAAAATTCATTCGGAAACAAAATCTGTCATTCTGAGAGTACTTTTATTTTTTACGTGGTGCATAAACCACAAATGATTGTTTGTATATTGATTTTTCGGTGTGTAATACATTTTTCCTGTATTGATTAATTTAAATATGGTTATATTAATATTTTTTATTGCTTGTAGATATAAACATACATTTGGATTGGAAACTCGTGCATAAAAAATATGTTGCAACGTCGAATATAAAATTCATTTGGGAACGAAATTTTTCATTATGATGGAAGTAATTTTTTTTTACGTGATGCATAAAAGACAAATGATTATTGGTTTTTCTGCGTGTAATACATTTATTTTGCACTGGTGAATTTAAATCCTTTTATGGTAACGCGTTTCCCGTTATTAGATGTAAACATACATTTCGATTGAAAACTCGTGTATGAAAAATATGTTGCAACGTCGAATATAAAATTCAATCGGGAACAAAATTTTTCATAATGATGGAAGTCATTTTTTTACGTGGTGCGTGAAAGACAAATGATTGCATATTGGATTTTCTGCGTGTAATACGTTTCTTTTTCATTGACAGATTTAAATCCCATTACATTTGGGTGTGTTGCGAATTCAATACAAAATCTGAAATTAAATTGCGAAGGTTTTGATTGATCATTGTAACAGATTCCTCCACTGAGTCACGCGAAACTGTCTGAAAATTTCCGGGCATAGTCGACATAAATATCGCGATAATTTATAGATTTTTTTTTTATTATAATCAATTTGACAAAATTAATTATAGAATGTTTTCGTACAATTATACCAGACCGTGCGTTTCATATAATTGACAATAAAAACCGTGAAAATAATAAGCTTTATTTTTATGACAATTTTTAACAAATCTTCAGTGATCATTATGCGAAACAATCTGTACAAATAAAATCGCACATTTTCTAATCAAGAACCAATACAAATATATATTTTTAGAACTGGACTAGTGTGGCGAATCACATCGGTAGCGCAGCCAATCAATAAGAAAAAATATGTCGGCAAAATTGGTATCAGCTTTAATTAAAGAGTTTGCGTGATGGGAAAAACGTATTTCGTTCAAAACAAAAACAAAGTCCTTCAACAATTGCGATACTATTAACATGAACTTTACGTGAATGATTGTACGTAATGAAAATGTTATTGTGAAAATATATTCTACAGTTTTCTATAACGTTCTTTTTTTTTAACGAGAATCTAGAATATAAATATATCGCCATAATATGCAAACTAGGGAAATATTACATTCGACTTTTAATCATTAAAATTTGAACTTGTATCTTCGGATAATTTCGACTTCATGGTAAATATTTGCGCATTCAACATGTTGAATTCAGCACTCTTCTCATTACCCATCTCGATTCGAAATTGTATATGCATAAATAGTAATTTGCATGTGCTTATACGTGTCCCCATTTCGAAACATCGATACAAATTGTCATCGTGAATGCTATGGTCGTTGCAAAAAAATTATTTTTTATTATTTTCATTATTACTTATGTACACCTTCTTTCAGCTATAGTTGAATTACTATCTCAATGACTCTGCAAAGAGTATTATACCTTTGAAGTTATTAATTATACTTAGTAGGGTGAACTCCTCTAATACAAGACCTCTCCTGATAATGAGAACCCAGCTTATCTGCGTTACAGAATTTTTTACTGTTGTAGCGGTGAAGTTTTGTTTCGTAACCAACCGTACAGTTGCTTTTTCCGTATATCTGTGTTGAAATCAATTAAACTTTCGGGGCAAGCACATTTTGTGAAAATCGTTGTAGAAATTAAAGCAGTTCAGCTCAATTATAAATACCTCCGAAATGGTAAACGTATAATCATTTTCATATATGTATATTATTATCAACTCGATTAGCCCAATTATATCATCAAATAATAAATATATTCAACTTACTTAATCATTATCTTCTAATAATGATTTCTAAAATCAATTGAATAATTGACAATGTGTGAACAAAGATGAAAATAATAAGTCTTAGAAATAAACAAACTGGGTCTCATATTAGGTTCTAATTTTTATCACTTATACAACTGGACAATTTTTGTTTTATTTTAGTATGAAAGAGCCGGCTCTTTTACTGCGCTTTCATGCAAGCAACAAAAGAATACAAATCTCACTTTTAACACGTGTATTAAATTTTAATAAAACAGTCCTTATGTTGAGAATAAGGATTCTTTTAAAATATAGGTGGCACATTGGGGGGCTTCAACCCTATTCATATATTCTGTGTACGTAAGGTAATTTGGGGGAAGATGCCAAATGGGGAAAGTTGCGAAACAACCATAACTCAGAATTTACCCAGTAAATGGTAGTACAATCGTATCTACGATTGCTTTTATTACAACAATTTTATTAGAATCGTTTATTATGCTGCAACGTTTGTAAACAAATTTGTCTGCTGTCTGATATTTTATGTTGTAAGAAACAGAAAGAAAGTTTTAACAACTGAGTTGTTAACTAAAACGAAGGTGCTTTTCTTATTCATTCAAATAATTAACATGCGTTCTCTACTTGAGCATATTGTAAACGTATTGCAAACACAGTGGAGTAGGATGCTGAATATTATGAATTGCCATTTTTATAGGTGAAGATTCAATTTTTGTTTATATGTACAGTGGTGCAATATAGTGCATGGTTTCATTTGGATAGTGAACAATGTTGATTTGATTGGAATTTTTTCATTAAATTTTTTATACGTGTAATAAGATACAGCATTTTTCCAAAATTACTTTATGAATATATGTATAGATATTTATACACATGTCGTCTCCATTTTTCAATTTTTACTACCATCGACGTATAGTGCAATTAGTGCATTTATTTACTAGCACGTTTTGGTTTCGTCAATACGTTTATATTTACACTCACATAAACGGCGTACGCTGCAACGATATTGATTCACATTGAAATAAACTTCGTTCGATAGCATTCTAAAATCGGATATTTAATAAATCTAACAAGATGTTTCAAATGTCACTTAGAGGTCTGCGTAAGTTTGGATAAAAATGCACCAATCACAAAAATCTAGAATTAAACTTTTTATTAAACACTTTTGTCCACCCAGTTACTTTTTTCACTGTTACAAACAAACTATCTACTCTTTTGCATTTTTCTCGCTGCCATTAATTCGTTAGATATAGACATTTGTATAAAATACATTGCTGGTTTAACACTAAACTTACCACGGTGAGACAACCGGTTTTATATTTTCCAATTATTGAAACTATAAAAATTCATTTATGCAAAATAATGGAATAAATATTTTTATCCAAGCATCTATTACATTGAAAATTACGGACAATAAATTTAGCGTCGTCATTTTTATGGGGCAACATTCACTATGTATTAAAATCGATAGATGCGGAAAAAATTTATAAAACATTTATAGCTTATTGCAACGTTCACCGATTTTGATGAAATTTTCAAAATATTTATAACTGACACAGATCCACAAATGAATTATGTTTTAATATTTTCACTATACGCCTCCGTAAAAAAGTTCGTAAACAACAATATCTAGTAGTTCCTCTGTAATTCCGACCAATTGCCTTGTAGTAAACTAATTGCTGTAACTCCTCAAAAATATCAAAGTCATATGATCTGATATTTAAAAAGTTATCTTATAAGAATCTCCATCTATAAATAAAATTTTTTGTAAATAAACTTTCTGTTTTTTGATGAAGTAAAGAAACTTCCAACTCGTTGATAAAGCGTATGAATACAATGGTGCTTACTTCAATTATTGACAATTATTTTGTGTAAAATTTAGTCACCATTGGCTATTTAAATTGTAATTTAAACGAAAACTAAAATATATTCGTAAATTTCAATATGTTTATAATTGTTGGTGGTCAATACGAAATAAAACGAACAAATAAAAAGTATAAATAATTTCAGAAGGATTCATGCATCCCCGTCTGATATTTAAAAATGTTATCGTCCTGTTAAAACTGTCAGGATATTACTGTGGTTCACTGTACATGACTGTTTCAACTCTATCTTTATGTAGAAACTTATCAAATCCGTAATGAATATTTTCGAGGGGAGGAAAAAGAATGATTCGATTGTGTATTTCATTAGTTCGTGTAGCAAATCGTGGGATTGCAGAACGTATTAAACGACAGCTCGTGACCCAGCGGTATCGTTGACATCGGCATTCTTTTCATTGTCAGTTTCGGTTTGGGACCGTACTTATCGATTAGCCCCGCCGTCTCTTTCCACGATTGTTCCGCTCTTGTCTCCGGTGTCGCATTGGTGCGCGCCCCAGAAACGCCGCACGCTGGTATGCGAGGCACGGTAATTACGAGGAAACGAGAAGGACTCTGTAGGCGCATCCAACAAACGAACCCAACGAATATGGAAGATCCGCAAGGACGTGCAATTCGCTACGAGACAACGACTTTTTGGGGGAGAAACGCGCGTAGAGCCCTTCAGCGTACTGGATCGTGGCAATTTTTCTCGTGCCACGGGAACGGTGATATGGTATTTATCTGCGTCTCGTTGACGAGAGCCCCGCATTCAAACGCTATTTTTTCTTGGTCAATATCTCAATTCTTTCCCCCCTCTCCTACACACACGCGCGCGCGCGGCTGGCCGGGCTCTCGTATGTTTTACACAAATTCTTTACATGTCTCGCACAGAACCTTTCTTTTTTTCGATCGGAATGTAGGAAGTTTGCTAACCCGTTGCTTAACACGTTCACTGCCGAATCACTACAAAAAATCCAATAAAATCAAAGTAGTTTAGCTAATGAAACCGCAGAATTCACGTTTATCACAGTGATTACTACACTGCGGGTTTTATACATTTATGACAAAAGTGCCTGGCTGAAATATCGAACATAAATAAAAGAAGAAGAAATGGGATTTAATATAATAATATGAATGCGCTATCATCAACTCGTTAAAATGATCAAAGGAAGAAACAAATTTTTATTTGGTTATAGCACCTTGTAAATGATGCAGAAGATTTTTATTTTGCATAAACCTAATCCCTAAAGATAGTAACAGCTAATTTTTTAAGGTGGACGAAAAAATTGTGTCGTCCACATATCACCGACTTATTAAACTCTTTTGATTTATTATTATGTTAAAGTCTATCAGACTGAAAACTTTGTACAGTGTGTCACGAAAATGTACACCCTTGAAAGCGCTGATTCCTGATGTCATTTGAAGTAACTTTTTCCTTTACGAAAATGTCCTTCGAGGCTTTGTTAAGGTGTTATTAACGAAAAACGTGGAGCAATCAGAGCGCGGCTACTGCGGACGGATTTCGGCTCGGCCAATCCCAACGCCACGATCAGCTGTACCTGTGCTCTGATTCGTCTGTGTTTTTCGGTAATAACTCGTGAACAAAGCCGTAAGGAACATTTCTGCAAAGGAAAAGGTTACGCCAAATGACATCAGGAATTACCCCAATGAAGTACAACATTTTTGGGACACATTACAATTCAAAATGTCAGATTTATTTTCTAACGCGTTCGAAAAATGTTACTAATTATTCTGCAATTTCTTCTGATTGGAAATTCAATATTGTTTATGACACTCCCTTTCGAAATAATTCGTTTCAGAAGCGTCAAATACTTAAAACACCAATGGTTTATTTAATTCAACCTTTTTCATATCTTCCATTGGACACGCGTCGAAGTAAAAATGTGTCGCAGCAATTTAAAAGTCGAGGATCGCTGATCTTGTAATTAATTTTGAGACAGTCCTTCACTCATTTGTACGTTATCAAAGCTCGTTAGGTTTTAAATTGGCTCTAATAGATAACTACGTCAAGAGAAATGCAGATGGAGTTCCTTAATCTGTCCAAATTAAAGCGAAACCACGACGTATTTAATCTAAACAATTCATTTGAATAAGCTTGAATACGAGAAGAAATATTTTGTACCTACCTACCTTCGTACAAGTTCTAATTCCGGTAATTTATATGCGTTGTTGTAATATCTTCCATTAGCTTGTGTCCAAAAGTTAGCATCTAAAGAAATTTTCCAATTTCTCAACGTTAACAAATAAACTGCAGACCTTTATGCCAAATAAAAATTGTCTGCATCAAGTGCTGGCAACGAAAACCAAGTAGATATTTCCTGTTTGCAGGAATGACTTGAACAATCAAGATATTTTGTTACAAGTGAATAAATAAGTAAAGTCAAGTCGAACTCCGAAATTTTTATGATTTATTCTCCGACGAAGTGTGAGCTCTTCTTTTACGACAGTTCGGTTCAAGTTAAATTTAACCGAATGGTATTATGTACTTCCGTTTTATCCCTCTCTCTTTCTCTCTCAATAATAGTTTACGTACGTAGCGAGCGTAGAAAGTTGGCAGGCAGTTCGTAACATTGCGAACGTGAGAAATGCGCACACAACTCCTCTTTCTTTTGTATGAATCTTTGAGGTTGCATGCGAGTAAAGAACACCGTGGAAAAAGCTCTTCGAATAGAAAAACAGGAACGTGTTTAATCGCTGCCGAATTAACCCAGACTGCTTAATTAGCGAACTGCTAAATTGGTGGTAACATAATTACACGGTTCCATTGACATCTCTAAAAAAAACTCAAGTTTCCATAATCGTTCTCCGTTTATGCTTGCATTAATAGGCGTTTTGAACTGGAAGGAGTTACGATGAATCAATCTGACAAAATGGGACGGGAATGTGGAGTGAAAATTTTTCCCAGTTTCATTTTCGAATTTGCGTGCATACAACAAGTAGAAATTGGCAATTAATTTTTTTTATACGCAAGAGAGATGGCAAAGACATTTTTTAGAAAATTTTCCACTCAGTTCCGCGTGGATATTCGTCCCCTGGTTAAATATTGAATTAGCAGTAACCTGTATGCTTCGTTCGGTTCGTTTTAGCCACCTAAATATAAGTAATCTTGACATTGTCATACAGCCTCCCACGCCTCACGTCATTAACGTGTACCGTGGTAAATTTTGGGTATACCGGTTGAATTAATGATAAGAATTGTGAAATAGAACCGGATAGCTATGAACGGCGATTGATTGGACCAAAAATGCTCGGCATTTATTAGTACCGCGCGTGAACTTTCGAACGAACGAAGTTGGCCATGTTCTTATTTTAACTACTGATAATTTCCCTGAAATACCATTAGTATCTACTTTATCCTGTTACCTTCATTATTGCTCTATTCACGGAAAGCACTTCCGTAAGGTTGTGCATGGGAACAGGGGGGCTCGACAATCTCGGATAATAATTATAATAATTTAGCTAAAGGTCTGCAATTATAAACAGAACGCGGTTCGAAATCGATAACGACCTGAAATGAAAAATGAAGAGTAATGTGTCGGATGGCAGCGCGCACGTTAATAGGTCGGACTCGAATGTCTCGCATAAAAACCATAACGAGACCTCCATTATTTAAAGCGTCGAAACGAGCAATAAAAATCAACAACTTAAAATGGCGAGAGCGAGAACGAGAGCGAGAGAGAAAGAGAAAAAAGAAGGAAGAGAAAGGGAGAAAGGGGAAGGAAGTGAAACAGCACGTTAGACAAAACGTGCAGAGAGGCGAGCGAGCACGCATTTCGTGTCTATCGAATCCTGCTCCGTTCCAGCAACGACCGGTTTACGCGTTCATCGATCTATGATGGTAGGCGAAGAATATACGACCATATTGTTCTGGTTTCTAACGAGCGATTATTCGTCACACGTTCCATCTTATTATCCTTTGTGGGGTAGAGTCGACCGTGAGCTGTGACTCATTTCTTTAAACTCGTTAACTCGTTACAAGCCAGCAGCTTCGAATCCCCCCTCGCGGTTCGTTCTGTCTGTGTGCAACGAGGCCGGTCGATCATCATATATACAGAAGAGTGGAGAGGGTGCCGGGCGTGTGGTGTACGCGCGGAAAGGTGCAAATAATAATAATGCCAATAACCAAGGGCCAGAGCGTGCCGCAATCGAGAAGTCAAGAGAGACGGTAGAAGCCGGGATTGGGCCGAAGGGTTTGAGCCTCGCGCTCGAAGGCTCATAATCGGTCGGACTCGCTTCGCGCTCGGCTCTACCCGTCGCGATGACGAAGACAGAAGAGCCCGTAGCGCCGCGAGCGTTGCCTGTTCGTCGAACAAGGACGAGACCAGCACTGACGGGCCAATGGTAAAGGAGCGAACGAGGAAGAAGGACAAAGACACCGGGCTGGACACGCGAGGGAGAAAGAAGAGGAGAGACACGCCCTGCTGCAGGTCGATAACGGAACCAACGCATCCTCTCGTGGCTCTCCGGTAGCTCTTCTTGCTCTCCCAAC
The DNA here is from genome assembly GCA_028455765.1 of Lasioglossum oenotherae. Taxonomy (NCBI): domain Eukaryota; kingdom Metazoa; phylum Arthropoda; class Insecta; order Hymenoptera; family Halictidae; genus Lasioglossum; species Lasioglossum oenotherae. Next base: position 6,180,763 of record CM052291.1, on the reverse strand, counting down.
CACCTTCCCTCCACCGCTTCTTCCTTCCTTGCTACCCTCCCACCACTCTACCCGACTCACCCTCTTCGCTCTCTTGCCCCTCTGCCCTTTCTTTCGACCTTCTTCTTCTATCGCGCATAGTCACGTACCACACCCGCCATTCTATCCGTGCCGACTGAGCGGACTTTGCCGACCGTACATACCTACAAACTCCATCGCGAGCAAGGGTATATACCTTGCCGGACTCTTTCTCTCTTTCTCTCTATCTCTCGCATCCTCGCTCCGCTTAGCCACCGTCTTCTGCTTTTCCTTTTCCTTTTCCTTTTCCTTTTCCTACATCCTCCTTCCCTGGGCCCGGCCGTCTCTCTGTTCGCCAACCTTCTTCGAGGATACGATGTACGGTGGATCGCATTATCACGCGCATCTAACCTCCGAGAAGGCTACGCCTGTCGGCGTAGCGTGCCGACCAAGCGAACGGAGTAGACCGTTTCCGAGCAAAGTGAGTCCGAATAGTATGTATATCTACCGATGCGTCTTCTTATACGTGTGGTTTGTATACGCGTGCATAGTATGCGCGGCCCTTTCACACTAATATGCGTCGTATAGAAACCGCTTCTTCACGCGTTACACACGCTCGTCCACATCCCCACATGTACAGGGTCGTACGGGGCTATATGCGCGAGCACACACGAGCTCGCAAGCGTATACATACGCACGACCCGTCGAAAGATACGTATCGTCGGATCGAACGACGGTAGCCGGGGAACCAGAGCAGGCAAGTTCCAACGCCTCTCCCTTCTTGTCGCCCATCCCCCCTTTTTTTTGTCGCAACGTCAACTCAACGAGGCAAAAACAGCGAGGGGTACACCGAAGACGGTCGGGATTCTTGTTTTCGTCGGCCTCGAACGTTCGCTCCTCCGCTCCCCGCCCTCTCACTCCTGCTATTCTGCTCTCACTCTCGCTCTCGGTCTTCTCGCCCGGCGGATTGCTCCGTTTACTGCACTTCCAGGACGACCGTAAGAAAAGCCCCCTAAGAAACGGAACGCCGCGCCGAGTCCTTGCTCTTTGTCCGACCCATAATTCGATCGATCCCCCATGATTCAGTATTAGGAAAGGAACCTCCTCGTGCGCGCATCTATCTATCGGAACTATTCTATCCGCGGATACGATTTAATTGGCCTTATTCGATGAATGAGTGCCCGTTTGTAGGTAAGCGAATCACATTTATCACCATATCGTTGTGGATTCAATGCCACTGGGCGGTTCGGTTACAGTGGAATAATTATCCGCCGCTTCACGCTTTAGCGCACGATCTTCGACTCGGATTAGCGCACCAGGCGGTGCATCGGGTTGTTGCGTATGACATGTCCGATTTTAGAATGGAAATGTTTTCGAGGATCCCGACCGAGAAATACTATTAGAGTTTACAGGTTTATTGCAGGTCACTTTCAGCTGTGATGATGCTGACCACTGAGACGTTTCGAGATGTTTTTCTTGCAAATAAATTTGATTTCAACGTCGATCAATGCGAATACATCTTCTTTAAAGACAAAAACAACATATTGACCACAGCATTGCGTGAATGTTGGTCAAAATGTGGTGATTTTATATTACTTAACACTAACCGTAAATTATATTGATGTTTGTCTGTTTTTCCATTAGAAATTATTACATAAATTTATTCATTCTCGAGCACATATTATTATTAAAATTGTAAGAAATCTAAATAAGTTCAGTCTTGTAATTTTTACAAAACAACGTATATCGGTCACCTTTTGCACTCGGACGGTTAGTGTTAACCTAACACATTTTACAACAACTTAATGTGTCGCTTGTTAGAAAAGTTCCTGAAATGGTTTAGACAAAAATTAGATAAAATCAAAAGAATTGGGGTAGCCCTTGGAAAACGGATGTTTCTGACTACTGCAAAACTGTCAACGCGTGTGTCTGTTTAGACCCTTATTTAGGGTAAATGTGCCTCATTTCGGCTACCATCCAGTAGTCAACCTTTCTGAAAAATAATGCTATACATTTGAATGAGCACACTGGTCACACAGCCTATTCCTCGCTTCCAATCATGTGAAATTCCTCACATATGAAATTTAAAAAATGGTACTTTAATAACAACAACGCTTAAGATGGCTAATTGCTGAAACAATTGTTTTATTATGTACGCAATTTATATGTTTATTGAATTCAATCGAGTAATTTCGTATTGCTGGGTCAAATTATACTCGGACACCATAGTCCAATAGCTGATAAAACAAAAACCGAGAAGTTCTACGATATCAATTACTCTACCCATCGCATCGCATTTCGCTGTTGACGATCAAATTCGATACACACAATTTATCAGCACAAAAATGGATCTTTAAAACCAGATAAATATATGCAATCTTGTCGCTCGAATACGAGTGACAAGTCATGACAACATATTAATAGAAAATTAAATATTCAAAACGAGCGAAGATTGATGTCTGAGCTCTCGACATAATCCCATTTCCACTTCATCTGCGTATCGTATCGGGTTACAAGCTTTTCATATGCTCTGTGTATGTCTACTGTCGGAATAATTTATATATGTTACGTCATCGTCGAGAGAATTAGGTCTTCCGGACTAAATCATGCTCGTTTCGGAGACCCTCTCTGTACGCTACTTTAGAAAAATGTCACAGATTTTGGATTCTCAAATCGAATATTGTTTTCTTATTACTGCACTTTTAATTAAAAATTCGTCGATTACATATTAACGAATAGTTGGTTTACCTGTTATGCTGCTAGCCGCTGCCTTCATCCATACCTCGTGCCAATTTGGTACACTTTTCGCTGATTTAAAAAAAAATTGCATGTTTTACGATCATTTTACCAGTTGTTCACGACGAGAATAATATTATTTTAAACGTATTTTCCCCTACCTCGGCGTTTCATTTTCAAAGGAGCAATTTACGATGTTAATTATTCATCTTCCCATTATACTCGAAACTAAAGAAGAAATTAAGTTGGAAAAACGGAGGACAGACGAGAGATACAATAAAATTAAAATCAACTTTATCATTATCGTACACTGTACATATATTTTAGTAACACGGTCTTTCATCTAGATTGAAAAGTCTAGTTTAACTTCAGACTTTTGGATCTCTTTATCGCTCGATAGTCGACGTGTCAAGCACAATAGCACGCGTAACATAATATGTATAATGTTATAGCTATTGTATAACATACAACATTTCTCCCCAAAAGGTTTCACGGGTATTAGCATTCACAAATTGTAAGTTGTCGAACGATGGAACAAGTTTTGTGTTCCTTCAGACCCGTAATCGAATTGAATATCTCGTTCGGATGAAAGAGGAACGTTCACGTGAACAATAGGACACAATTCGAGCAATCGAACACGGTCCCCGTCGCACGTCGCACCGGTTCTCGTCCGGCGAATTTGTAGGATTCTTCTCGGAGAATAAAGGAGTGAAAAGCAGAGCGACAGAGAGATTAGTTTTCAAAGTTTCGTTCGCAGAAATTTCACGGAAAAATATCGTGTCTCCGATGTTACAATTTATCGTAGTAAATATTTCTGTTGCGCAGAGCCACTGCTTTTCTTCTGGACGAATCAGGGTCGCGATGACGGTGGTTGTTCCCGTGCACAAAATGATAAAGCACCGCGTTAGATTATATTGCAACGAGCTCGCGTTCTCGTATAACCGTGCATAATTTTTAATTAATCCTTCTTTGTAATTAATGCCGAAGGCGGGCATTACGGAACTAATAATGTTAATATTAACTGTAGTATCATGACCTGATTAACGACGCGAAATAATACACATCGGCGAGAACCAATGTATCAAAGAATAGTGTGATACGTGCATTATCGTGTCAGTTGTCGCGATAACCGCGTACGGTGAACATAATATTTCGCCTGGGACTGAAAAAACCGAGCATTTTTCGAACGCGGTATGCAATAACGAGATTACAGCGAGGCTGTTCGACGTGCCATGAAAGTTCTATTACCGTGGATTGCGTTTCGTGAAAAGGAACGTTTCGAATTGCAAAGAACGCGAGCATCTGCAAGCGTCTTCTTCCGAATTTAAAAGCTGTTGTATAGCCCCGAGAGATTACATCAAACATTTATATTTCTTCCATCGGAGTTCGTGTTTTCCGACAACTGAAAGTGAATTTCCGAAAGTATCATGACTATTCTCCCCGGGCTTTTCGTTCGCGTTTTACCGTAATTAAATCAACGATCTGCCCCGAATTCAGGACACGGCCGGCTATGTGCGACGCTATGTTCCTCCCTGCACACACACACACACACATACGTACGTACGACGTACGCGCGCATGTAAAGTTACACGAACAGGCACGGGATCTATGTAAACGTTTGCATACACAGGCATGTTAGAGGTATGCTAAGGATGCATCCTCCCCGATGGTCAAATGTATAAGTCAAGATTGCATGCGATGGAAGAAATTTCGTAGCCGGGTTACCTCCAAAAAATTCGCCGGTTGCGATACGCCCCGGAATACGTCAAATGTTTCAGCGGTACGTTTTATTTCGCGGGACGGCGAGCGTGTGGGCATATTTTAAGAGCCACCAGCACGTTCCCGGTGTTTATACCCGGTACTTGGTTCGTTTAACGCTGGCGAATGTTCAATAATTGGTACGAGAAAGAATTGTTGTGTGCCTCGCGAATATTTTTCTTCCTCTCCTCGCGAAGCCACGATGTAGGGTACGCATTTCCCCCAATTGAAAATGTTCGGCATCGTTATTGTTCGGTTGCACGATCTCCGCGATTCGCTGAATTCGACACGAATGTCGGCTGGTATGAATGCCGATGGTTTAGCCAGAAACAAAACAAAACACAATAACGATGGAGGGCCGATTCTCCGATGATTTCCATCTCTGACTTTGGTCAAGCTCCCCATCGACAATTAGCGGGGGAACTGATCGAAAATAAATCCGATTTTTTTTCCCACGTACAGTGAATGGGTACTTGTGGCGAAATAAAACGCCTGGCGCCATGTATCGTGACCTATTCCATTCGTTCCTCTTCTCGTCATTTCCGGCGCCGCGTCGATGCCGTTCCGAAACGATGAATTTGTTAACGGAAACCGAATAGAAAAAGAGAGAGGGGTAGCGGAGAGAACAAGGGCGCGGAATTATATTGCTGAAAACGGGTGTAAAATAATTCTTTGGCCCCGGCAACGAAGGATCGCATGGTCAGTATGTAATTACATGGAAAGCATTTCAAACGTAACACAGTTAATGCGATCAGCTGAAATCGAAAAATAACGTTCACCCCCCTCGATCCGTTTATTTCCCGCTTACAATGAAGCGAGTAAACATGTCGGGACAGCGGGGCTAACAACTACTGGAGAGAGTTTCTCTACGGTCGCCGAGGCTCATGCAACAGATAATAGCGTTGCAAATAAATCTGAGGGAGTGAGCCGGTCGTTATTGTGTCCGATCTTTTCAGTTACGATTCTACGCGGATCACTGCACTCGAGTCCCCGCAACGAGTTCCTGAATGTATGGGTGGTCGATACACACGGCGGCAGTTGGATGGCTACCTGGACGCGACGTTTGCGGCCAGGTATCTACCCCATGGGTAGAAAGAAACGAGGGAAGGAAGGAAAAAAGTGGTCGTCGCTGCGTGGCAGTTGGTATCTGCTCGTGGCGTCGACCAGTCTACCCTAGCATTGTTGCGGCTTGTCATTGAGGGGGTGTGAGCAGAGGGACGTGAGAAGTCAAGGGGGGTGGAGGAGGGCGACCGGTGAACGTGGAAAGTAGGTAGGGTAGGTGGGCTAAGACTCTCTCGGCAAAGGTACCTCAAAAAGGTGGAGGAAGGCGGGAGAACGCGAGAAGGGAACTCGACGAAGTAAATATGCGACAAGTTAGCATCCGCGTATAAATCTAGCGGCGCTCACGGTGACAGGTCACGCAGCGGAGCCTTCTAGTTTAGATCGGGGCTCCCGTTCCATTTACCCACCTCATTGAAGGCGTACGTACGCGCATGTTTTGCGCGGACGTGCACGTCCCCGTCCACGACCACGACCACGGCCATGTCCACGTTCACGAAATCCCGGAGTTTTATGCAGTCCCGCGATCCCATCGGGATAATTGTGAAACGTCATGGGACAGAGTAGGCGGGTAGAAAGGGACCCAAGGGTGGAAGGTTGGGGCATGAGCTAGCAGTTCAAAGAGCAGCCGACTTTTTCTGTTCGGAAATCCTTTTGTATTCGTTTCCAAAGAAGCACGGTGACGGAAAAAGAGACACGGCCGCGCCGTAAATCTAACGTACAATTAAGAATTAAAGGAACTGTTACTCGGGCCGAAGTTACACGGAGGGAACACTTGGGAAAGGGATGCCCAAATGTCAAGATAGGATCGCGTGCAGACATGTGGTATTCGCATTGTTGTTCTCGTCGTCCTTGTCGTTGTAGTTGTCGTAGCGTGTAACAGCAGGAAAATAGAAAAGGAGAGGAAGAAAAGGGGGGAAAGAGTGCAACGACAGCGACAGTGACGACGGTGGTGGCAGTTTTCGCGAAATTACTGGGTTCAGCGGCGTACGTTTAACGGGTGCCAGTATAGGATAAAGGGTGAGGGATCGCGGTGCGATGTGGTGTGGTGTTAGTTGATAGGGGACGAAGCGAGGGGGTAGGTAACCGAGTTGTATGTATGCGCCGGTAGAAAGCACAGGTAACGGCGCAGGTGGCGCGACGGGGCGAGTCGCGCTAACTTCTCTCTGCAAACATGGCAGTCGTCACGCAAGTCACAAAACCCGCCAACGATATCGCGGCTTTCGAACTCGCCAACAAATACTAGGAAAACGAGTATTTGAAAGCCATTACACGCAATGGCCAACGGACTATCGTTCGTTGCTGGCCGTTAGACCCCGCGAAAGGAAAAGAGGATCTAATACATTTCTAACGCGTCGGTTACACATATCCTGTTCTATATGCAACCTCGGTTGCAGATATGTTAAAGTTTTTGCCGGGATTCGACGACGTTGACCGATCGTAAAAGCGATTTCACTGGCACGGCACACAGAGAACGGCCGACAAAAAAGATTGGAACCAGATCTTGAGGCCTGGCAGTGCAGCGATACCGAGCAGAGGCGTAGGCCGCGGTTGAACGTGCCGTAAAATTGATTCCATCATTGATCCTAAGAAAAACACACAAAACCGGTAAATTACTACTATTTTGTTATCGTTCGTTATCGTCGTCCTCGAATATGATATAGAAAAGATATAGGAAACGTAGGTATATGCGAGTATGGAAATTATTCTGCGCACTGGATGCAGGCCAATGTCCTGCTGGTTGCGCCATTGGGATCGAGCGATCTTCAAGGCCGTCAATTGCTCAGCTTTAGTCCTCAATGGTGTTTCGCAAGAACGACCCATATAACGAACTTGACGCGACGCGTGGCGCCCACCCTCCTTTGATCTCCGGTGAAAGGTGCTCTCGCGAATCTCGAGGACGCTCGACCGTTTTATCGTGAGTTCCCTTTCTCCTGAATTGCGTCGTGCAGTGAGAGCAAACCTCGTGGAATCGACCCGCCTTGCCTTGCCTTGCCATGCCATGCCTTGCCTTGCCTTGCCTTACCTTACCTTCCCGCTCTTACCACGATACGGAACGGAAATTGGTCCGACCGTGTGATACCGCAAAGATCGGCGGTGAGCGCTCGTAGACTCGATCCCTGCCAGCAGCGCTAGATCCGATCACGTGGCCAGGTAAGTATGGTGTAAGTAATTACAGTCGTACTTACATTGCGCGGGAACCGAGAAAACTGGTTTCCGAACGGACTGCCCACTCGAGGGCTCGATCGCAGGCAGGCGTACCGCGGAAATCATATTTTACGAAATATCTGTGCGATAGTTGGATTCGAACGACACCTGGTCGCTCAGCGGAAAAGAAAAGAGTATAGACTCGGAGATTTTCATCGGCACTTACGGCAACTATGCGTCTCGAAACTTTACGAGAAAACTTTTCCGGCCCGTTTTATTGCCTACACTAGTGTACCACGCGAAATAAAACTCTACATTAGTTGGATGCGGATGTTGCGTACTTCTTTTTCCTATTATCGTCCTATAAACGGCGTGTTTAAACTTTCAAGAACAGAAACTTCTCCGCGGGGTTGGTATCGAACGGAAGTAACTTCTTGTATGAACGTACAACCAATCCAATGCAATCCCAGGCGATCCTCCTTTGCTCGCCGTTCGCCGACAGCCAGACCCGTCGATTTTCACCTGTTTGTCCGTTGAAAGAAACAGATTTTCCAAATAGAAACATTGGTCTCTGGTGGTACGTGCAGGCTGCGGTAGTGGTGTAGGCCGATTAATAATGTAAGTGTGCAGATGGTGTGCAGTGAGTGCGCGGTGGCGCTGACTAGGATCAATGTTCCGTTCGCAATCTATATAGTATATAGTACAGTATATGTAACGATAACCGGCTATATGAGAAACAACACCGTTACACAGGTTATTTCCACAGAATGTATTCGCAAATATTCCGATCAAACGTAGCGTAGAATAGATACTCGAAAACAAACAGAAGCGAGGTGCGCTCGGATTGCGTATTCTTGAAATCCTTGGAACTGTAACTGTTAGAAAAATAGGTGACAGTTGATACAGTAGAAAATACAATGAAATCGATTTTTTTCTATTCCGATAGAATGCGTGCGAACGCAGCGATCGTAGGTGAAAAAATTACGAAATCTAAAAGTTTAAATAAAGCGTGTTCCGGTGCAAATTATACGAACAGAGCGTGTCGCAAAAGGAACATCTAGAATGATAATAATACAGTGAAATGCAAGAATTTAGAACAGTCATCTGGCAACGGAAATATTAACGGTAAAGGGTGTATTCTATGCGTTTTTGACAATTGAACAGCATAGTGGATCAATATGTTGCGCGAGATTTTTGGAGAAATCGAGACTTCTGGGTGGACGAACAAAAAAAGAGCATCGTAATTAATTTACAGTTGATTAACGATGTTCATCCATAAAGCTGTTCAATTGTAATGTAATTTTTGAGCGGATCGGGTCAGGGTGATTAATCAGATATACGATTCGCAGGTGTATAATAATAACGTATTTTATAAATTTATTCACATGATTTAAATAAATCAAGTATACAGTTAAGTTTACGGCGCATGCGCTGAATGCGTGTCTGTGTTCACGGTGTGCCGCGCGGGCGCATGCATTTTTCGCTTCTCACTCTTAATTATCATTTTTCGTCTCATTCATCCTTACGCGATGCATAATTATCTTACACGAGGCGACGTCCGAGATATACATATTTACATATCGTACAACATTTGATTGGACATATAAAATTACAAAAAGGTCACTCTACCTAGTCAAGAATCGAAAATTGAAGCTAAAACTTTCTACGCGGTGGAACTGTTTACGTCCGATCGACGTATATCGTTCGTTCGTATTATAGATATATGTACAATGTACATACGTACACATACGCAGACGCGCGTATACAGCTTGCGGCCCTATTTACATATTGCGCATTTTTTGTCGTTTCGTTATTTTATAATAAATATGTACACGCGTGGAAATAAATCGCCATTTTAGACGATTACCCGGCGATTCCGCGCAAAGGAGACGGCTTGTTTATACTTTATTGCACAGTGAAAAGTCGTCAAGCGAAGTGGAAGAGGGAATAGAAGAGTCCCAGTCGGACTAGGTTCTCGCGAGACGCCATTCAGAAATTCACATAATACAGTTTTGCGCGCGCGCAATCTGTTCCTGAAGAGAGTGAGAGAGAGAGAGAGAGAGAGAGAGAGAGAGAGAGAGAGAGAGAGAGAAGGGGGAGAGAGGAAAAGAGACGGAGGTTGAGGTTCTGATATCTAGCAAAGAAGGATGAAAGATAACAAAAGAGAGAGGGAAAGGGTGGAGGATATAGAGCGAACGCAAGGGAGAAAAGGAAATGGTACGAGTGGAAAAGTGGACAATCACGCTTTTACCAATGAAACAAAGCCACAGCGAGCATACTCCACCGGTAGAAAAAGAATCGTCGCAAGCAAATATTTCCAAAGTAGTTATCGGTGCTCGACTAATCGTATGTATGTATGTATGTATGTATGTACCATCGTGTGATTACTACCCCGTTCGAACGAGGGAAGGCCGTAACAAAGCGAAAGCTCGATAATCTTCATAGGTGCCAACACGAAATCTCGTTTATCCCGTAACCTCCGATACTCGATACACGAATCGTAATCGAAAATATATCTTTCATTTATCAACTATCCCAGGTTATCGCGTTGATCACGGGCAGAAAAAGAAAACTTGGAAATATCTGTCGCTGCGAGAGTATACGCCAATCCCTCCCCTTTGCGGTGCGGGCACAAAAAGCGGGAAAAGCTTTTTCCATCAGAGAAAATGTATCACAAGCAGAAGACAATTGACGCGGAGCTAGACGAGATAGGCCTGGCCGGAAGATGGTGGCGGCGGTGGAGGTGGTGGTTGTTGCTGTCTCCAGGCAGTTCTCTCTAGCGTCGAATAATCCGAGTCGATGGACGAGTATATGTGTTCGGACAGCGGTCTCCTGTGATCCTCGCTGCTACCGCTGCTCACCGTCGTGTTCGTGGCGATGAGATTGCTACCTGGTACAGTAACCGCATCTCGGTAGGCGTGATTGACGGTCAGCCTAGGCTGCGGCGATGAAGGTGGCGGTTGCTGTTGCGGCATGGAAACCGTGCCGCAGGAATAGGCAGGCGGCGCATGCTGCAACATTAATGCGGTTGTTGGGGACGGGTCTTTGAAGAAAGACCTTTGTCTCTCTTGCGCTCGCAGCGTCGACATGGTCGTCTTCTCGCTGCCGACACCGTCCAACGTGTACGTATTGATGTTGCGTTTATAAACGAGCGGCGAGGATTTGTTCTCCATGGATATGTCCCCCATATTTGCCAGTGGTATCGCGTATCTCAGACGCTCCCAGAACCTCTTCTCGCCCCACGTGAGTATCGCTGCTGCTGTACGGAGGTACGGCCGCAGCTCGGGATCGCGTTCCACTTCCGGACACGCATGACCAGCCTGTACAACGATCAACTGAGTGTTCCGACCGCGGAGCGCTTCGTGAAGCGCCGCTCGGAATTCGAACCGTGACCATTCGGTTTGTAAGAAATTACGGGTTAGGACGATTAGTACTCTTCGAGACGCATCGACCGCTTCGAGGACGACCGGTGCCGGGGTGGAAGTACGGAGTACACAGGGCAAATCGCGATGATGCAGACACAATCTTAGACCAGCGGTGCCGTGCTCGAGTTCCACGGCCAACGAATGAAGCACGAAATCTTCGTCGTTCGGACTATAACAAACGTAACAATCGTACTGACGTTCCCTGTCGCCGTCGCAGCAAGCAGTCATCGGCGCAGCTGACGGCATCGTCGCCGTCCCCGTCGATTTTCCGGGTTTCGCGCGCAAGAATCGTAATCCGTACTTCGAGTAAGCCCAAGCACCGACCGGCTCGCGGAATATAAACGCAAGAACTATGATTACCAATAGAACCAATATCGCCGACAGAGTGGCGGCGACGAGAGGCAAATAATCGGATATCATGATGCTCTCGATCACGCCGCCCTGAGAAAAGTAATCGGAACAGACTGTTTCGTTAACATTCAATCGACGCCTGTAAGCTGGTCTCGCGTCGCCGCCGTAATAGCACCAAACATCGCTCGCATCGACGACCTTATGAGCATTGTCCGAAACCCAAGACGACAGCTCCTGCAGGAATTTACACCGACAGGACCATGGATTACCGCCTAGAGACAGTTCAACCAGCCGCGCGTTCAGAGTAACCTGCCAAACCGGGAACGTTACCAATCGGTTACCACTCAGTCTCAATATCTCTAGGGAGCGCAACGGCAAGAACGTTAGGTTACCGATATACCCTATCAGGTTATTCTGTAAATACAATTCGCGCAGATGTGAAAGACGCTCGAACTCGAAACCCTTTAACTCGCGTATTCCATTGTCCTCTAGATGAAGAATCTGCAGATTGTTTAAACCGTTGAACGTATGGTTCTGTATCGACTCGATGCCGCTAGCGTTCACGTAAAGCACGCGCATATTTTTGCGTCCGATAAACGCATGATTTTGCAACTCGCGTAACACGTTACCGTCCAGATAGACCTCGGTCGCATCCATCGGTATTCGCCGGGGTATTTCTTTGACACCGAGGCCGGAACAATCCACAGCGTTCGTATTCCAAGTGCGGTCGTTGTAACACTTACAGCCAGCCGGGCAGGTCATCTCGCAGTCGCACGCGTCGAAATCACAGCAATGACAGAGGGCGAAACAATGGGCCTCGTAACGGCAGAGGAATTGTTCGGATCGGGCCGTGGAGGCGGGCACGATGGCAACGCCACGTGGACCGGAAGTGCGGCACATCACATTGTCGAGATCCATGATGCGCGGATATTCTCGGGTCGACGTTTGATTGTTGATCGCTGGCAGCCAGTCCATTGAGCAGTTGCAGTTGAACGGGTTGCCGCCGATGTAGAACTCTGGCAGCGGTCGATCCTCCGGGACTTTAGTCAGAAGCAGCGATGTCAATTCCATTGTCTCGATCATGTTCGCGTACATGTCGACTCTGGTTAGGTTTACCTTGTCCGCGAAGGTATTGGGTCGAACGACGCTAATATAATTATTATTTATAAAGAGTAGTTCGACGCTATCGGGCACGGACAATGGAGCCAACTCCGTGATCCGATTATGACTGGAATCCAAGGTTTTCACTTTCGAATCGCGAATCTCGTAGTAGTTTCCCAGAGTCTCAATGTAGTTCCCATGTATATCCAACCATTTCAGGTTGCCCGGTATGAACGCGTAGTCGAACCATTCGATATGATTCTCGGAAAGATTTAGCAACAACAGGCTGGTGATGCTGGTGAACACGCCGTTGATATCCGACAGAAAGTTCCCGTCCAATCGTATCGCCTCGAGCCGTACATTCCGTTCGAACGCGAGTCTTTCAACGTGCTGCACTTTATTCCTGGCGAGATTCAAGATCTGCAAGTTCGGAAGGTCCCAGAGCATCCCGCGCGACAGATTGCCGATGTCGTTGCCGATCAACCTCAGCCCGGTTAGCTGATGAAGATTACGGAACGAGCCATTGTGAAAATCGCTGATCCGGTTCTCGCCGAGGTCGAGGGTTTTCAAGAAAGCGAGGTCGCGTAGCGCGTCTGGTACAGCCGTAAGCTCGTTACCGCTCAGATCCAGCTCCTTCAAATCGGAACAGTTGCGAAACGCGAGCGGGTCGATGCTCGCTATAGAATTGCCGGACAACGCGAGGCGGTTCAGAACGAACAGGCCGTTGAAAAGTCGTTCTCCCACGGTGTGAAGCTTGTTGTCGGACAGCTCGAGGGTGTGCAAGTTGTAGAGGGGGGAAAACGCGTTGCTCTCGATTCGATCTATGGAATTGTTTCGTAGATCGAGTATCTGCAGGAAGAAAAGATCTTTGAACATACGAGCGTCGATGTGTGTCAATAAATTGTAAGACAAGTCGAGAACGATCAGACGGATCAGCCCGAGAAACGTAGTTTCGTCGACTTGGTCGCTGCCCAGCCGATTGCCGGCCAGTTCCAGGACCAGCAGCTGCTCGAGCCGAGTGAATATACTCTTCGGCAGGTCGCGGAGGCCGTTGTACGCCAGGTGTATCTCTCGAAGGTCTCTCGTGCTGGCGAACAGCCCTTCGGGCAAAGAGTCCAGGGAATTATAACTCGCGTTGAAAGTACGGAGCACGGTCAGCCCGGTGAGCGCGTCACTGGCAATTTCTACGATCGCGTTCCGCTGCAGGTGCAACTCTTGTAGCTGGCGCAGACCAACCAGCGGACTGTTCTCGGGCAACTGCGTGATTTCGTTTCGGGACAGATCCAGAACCCGTACGTCTGCCCGGCAAGGCTCGGCAGTGTTTTCGTTGATCGGCAAGTCCTGGCGATTTAGCCCGATGTCATTCAAGTCGCGCAGACGATTGCCGCTAAGGTTCAGCGTTTGAAGATTATCCAGACCGCAGAAAAGATTCGCTGGAAGAATTTGCAGATTGCTCTCGACGATCTCTAAGGTGTGAAGCTCCCTTAGACCGAGAAACGAGTCGGGCGCGAACTCGAGAACGCGGCTAGCACCCCAAACGGAATTGAACGTTTGCATCGTCAATCTTTTCAGCTCGAGAAGCGGTTGGAAAGCACCCTCGGGTACGCGCAATATTTTGCAGCCGTCCACGTGCAGGTCGTGCAAACTGGACAACCGTTGCCAGCTTTGCGCATTAAAGCTGCTCTCCAAATGATGGACGTCACTGCATCGTATTCGCAACTTGAGGGCTCCGTCAAGAGACGGCACGAGGCTCGTGATCGCGGCAGGATCCAATACTAGAAGGGTGCAGTCCGCGGAACGGGTATCGTTTCCACCCTCGGACAACCACTTGCAAGAGGCTCCGGCTGATTCCGAGAGTATGGTCGATGCGAGGCAGAGGAAAGCCGCGTTTATCAGCGTCAGAAAAATATAGTTGGCTGTCATCTTGGGATCGTCGCGGGGGATAGTTGCCACGGCAGCTCTCACCCTTCCTTGGCTTACTCGGTTAGGCTCGCCGATTTTCTATCACTTTCGGAATACAGGGATACTATTTCGCACCCTTGCTCACCCCTTCCTCACGGACACACTCGCACAGCGACGACACACGCACGCACATACACACGCGGAAACGAGTGCGAGCGCGCGCGCGCTCATGCACCTCCTATCACGTAAGTACGGACCGGCCCATTTTTCTTGCCCTTTATTCGTAGTTGGCTGGTGGCGAGCCACCCTGCCCTACGTGTTCCACCACTGTATCTCACTCGCGATCTTTCCGATTGACTTGACTCGACGTCGTCGTCGTTGTCGTCGTCTCTGCCGTTCGCGGTTTCGATCCCCCTCGTCGTCGCTCGCTTGCGTGCGTGCGTGCGTGCGATTCTACATACGCCCTCGTTGCTTGCACTACTCTCTAGATACGTTCTACGTGGTCGCACCGTCACGTCGCGTCGCGGCAAGTAGTACGAACACGCTTTAGCGAAGCGACAGAACGAAAACAGTCTGTGCGAACCCGTATCGGCGAAGCGACCGTGCACCACCGTACACACTCGCCTCGCATCAAGCACTAGCACTGATCCAGCAGACCGCTGCCGCTGAGCGCGCATCATCAGCATTCCCGACCGTTCCTTTTCGATTTCTCTTTCCGTCGGCAGAGGCCGCCACTTTATTAGAATACCCCGCAGAAACCCGGCACGAAACAACAGCAGAACGCGAACCGTAACGTTACCTCCATATGCTTGTTCTTGTTGGTATGTGCACCGGTTTTCCCGTGCTCTTTGCCGATTGGTGCACTTTTTCCCTACTTCACCGCAACCGTGCCACAACAATATGCATATGTATATTTACCAGGCGGTCACAGAGTAGAGTATTCTGATCGATACATAAATTTTAAATGCGAAACGGTGCAGGGGTTGTTTGACGGGAAATGGTTTGTGCGCACATAATTTACCTTGATTTTATGAATCATTCTGCATCGTATGATTTCAATGATACGGTTTGCTAAATCTCGCCTGAACCGGTTTCTATCAATTTCTTTTGAAATAGCCACTCGGATAGAAACATTGGCGTATTCCAATATTTCAAGCATACATATTTATAGAAATCTTGAAAACAATTTCCTTCAGAACTATGAAAACAATGGCAAAATCGAAAGCAATGTTGTAAATTGTTACACATTTTCGAGGAATTATATATACGTATCTCACGCTGGGCAATATCGCTGCCCATATGGGCGCGTTTACGTATTTTCATGTAACGAAATACATTATTTTAGAAAATATCAATTCAACGATACGGAACTTATCGTTTCCAACCTGAATGTTTCAATGAAACAGATATTGCAAAGAATACAACACATTTTTCTAATAATATCCGTTCACCTGTGTACCACGCATGCCATCTGGGGAGAGTGTTCAAAATGTGAAGTTACGTAGCGTCGCTACTGTCCTTATAGAGTTGCAATTGGTGGAAGCCGAGGCTAGCGACCAGTTCAATTTCAGCAGAAGCTTGCGTTGGACGCATTTGTGACTGTGACGTGTCGTGGCGAGAGTTCTGTTTTAATACCTGATTCTTCTGGAGAACATACGTTATAAATAGTTTTCGAAACTGTTCGCATTCGCTTGGCAAAATGAGATTGGTGTATCTATCCTCTATTCTCTTGACTATAACGATCTGCGGCATTGCGAGTAACAATGGTAAGTGTAAACGTTTCCTGCCGTATTGCTTTCCGCGAGTCTGTTAACGTTTCGTGTCAAAGAGTGTCTAACGCGTATGAGAGATATTTTCCTGTTAAACCTTTCTCCATAGTTCGTGAGACGGTTCACACCTGTGAAATGTAACGGTACACGTTGCACGATGTGGCGAGGGATACGGGAGAATGATATTCTACAACGAATTTTTTCGTTTCACGAAGTGACCACGACCATTTGTTTTGCACTACCCCGAAACAACCCTTCGCTATATCGTTCGAAGCGTCTAGAAACACAGATATATTTCATTTAATTTTG
The DNA here is from genome assembly GCA_028455765.1 of Lasioglossum oenotherae. Lineage (NCBI taxonomy): Eukaryota > Metazoa > Arthropoda > Insecta > Hymenoptera > Halictidae > Lasioglossum > Lasioglossum oenotherae. The sequence goes on along the minus strand of CM052291.1, from coordinate 6,164,208 downwards.
TATTTTCATGATTTCTCATAGCTCTTTTTTCGGGACTTTTCCCGTAAATTCTGAAGACCTTCGACGCTTTTGTACAGTTTTAGTACTATTATTGATTTTGTGTAACTTTCATGTTCTACGGTCACGTACTACACATTATATCTTATAGTGCGGTCAGTACGTAAGAGTGGCGTTGTTCTGTTGTAACATTTTATAGCATTTCAACGCTTTTAAGAAACGATGTTGCAAGATTTCCTTATTAAATATTACAACATTTTCATTTTCGTGACATTGTTGTTACAATCGAAGCATAAACTTTTTTATTTTTTCGTATGTAATACTTTATTTACCCTTGTGTTCTATCATTGCCGAGGGAACACATTTCGCAAGTTTATAGTTAAAAATAAAATGCGTTAAATTTTATTTTTACGAAATCTGAAGTTAATTGACAGCGTGTATCGTTTTATAATTTCTAGTAAAGATATGAATATTATAGATAAAGATATCAACAATTTTACCATTATAAACGATATGTAAACTGTTAATTCTTTACACAGCTGCACCAACAAATGAAGATACGCCTGTCATTGCTCCGGCAGTAACTACTGCGGTACCTCCAAAACCTGCAAATGCAGCAAATTCTGATGCAGGTCCAAATGCTTCTGTAGTTACAAGTAGTATAAGTAGTACTACAACAGCTACTACGAATGCTGCTGTTGCTAAAGTTAACGATACTTCTAAAATCGATACCACCATGACAACTACTCCTTTTGCCACAAACGTAACAAGCAAACCAACTACGGTTCTACCGACAACAAAAGAGACACCAACTACGACTGTCAAACCTACTGAAAAACCTAAAACTACTAGCGTAGAACCACCTACCACTACTAGTAGTCAGACTTCAGTTTCACCATCTGTTACAACAGCGATTCCAATATCAACAAAGGAGGCTCCACCTCATAAGGAACGGCAGTTTGATGGTCTCAGTTTCGTAGGTAGGCATATCCTATAGATTCTTGTGTCTACTTACCATTTCTTAAATTAACTTACATTCATTAAGTCGAGTCGTAAATAACTTTGGATGCAAACAATGGATTCTACGATTCGACCTAATAATTTGCTTGAAAGATTAATCTCGTTCGAACCATTGTTCGAGAAAAAACATAATACCATGTTGTCGTACGGTTGCATCATAAAATTTCGATTTTTGTAGGTGGCATCATTCTAACCATATCTTTGATGGCAATTGCTACATTCTCCTACAAATTCTACAGAACAATGAACGAAAGAAACTACCGTATACTATGATGCTGAGGCAGTCATCATCACGAAAAGTACCATTTTTTGACAACTTAAATGCAGTTATTTGAACTGAAAACTATAAATTTTATTATTCTATAACAATATTGCGTATTTTTATAACGCACTTAAGTGTTGCGTGGTTTAAGTGCTCTTAGTAATGTGATGTGCAAAAAAGCGAGTTCCGTTTCTTTGTACCAATTACAAAGACAAATTACATGTATTACAGTATTCTCAGTCTCTCAACAGATTCGCACGCGTATTGTGAGTGCGAATGCGAAAAGCTAATAAATGTGAAAGGCTGAAGTAGAAGGAGAAAGTACAGAATCTAAGGGCGTAAGAAAGAAAGAAAGAAAGAAAGAGAGAGAGAGAGAGAGAGAGAGAGAGAGAGAGAGAGAGAGAGAGAGTGAGAGAAAGAGAGAGAATCTGAACGATACCATGCGTACGCGCAGTTCGCGCATGAATGTTGACGACCAATCAAACATACATTCCATTAAGAAGATTAATTCGACGAAATAACCATCTACATATTATTTTCCATTAGATTTCGTGAAATATATTTTTGATTTTCATCTTTTTTATTTTGTTTACGAATATGTACATCGTACATTAAAAGAAAAAAGAATATAACGGTTATATTAGGATAAGAACATCAAAATGTACACAGACATGAAGGTTCCTATGTGTATGTTTATAGAGACAGAGAAAACGAAACAAAAATAGAGAATTAATCGGTGAAGAAAGAGTCCTTGGCGAGGACGCAAAAGGACGTTGATTTCGCGGGTTCAAAGTATTTGTAATCTGATAGAATACAGTCGTCGTCGCGAAGATAGTACTTAGCTCTTAAAGTTTGGCGACAGCGACGACGGAGTTCCGCGTCGTCCGAAGAAACATGACGTTCGTGTGTATAAAGTATAGTCGCTCCCGTGAACGATTTTATCTTGTAATAACGTTGACGCGGAATTTCCATGGAATTCATCAGTGAGATGAAGCTTCGGAATCTCGATCTTTGTACCTGTTGAAACACGTAGATGTGTAACAATTAACGAAAAATTGAAACAGTGTTTCAGCATACCACGAACCGAACACACTGATCAACATTTTATTGTAAAGGATAATCAAATAACGTTACTTATGGTTTCATTTATGCTGTTGTTCTTTTTTTGTAAATCATAAGTTGAAAAGTAATAAAACATCATTATCAATAGTTTGTTCTCGATAGTACATATTTTGTGTTGCTGAGGCAAAGGAGGAAACATTACCAACACGAGCACCGATGCGCCGCTACCACGGGTAGTGAAACTTGCTCCCAAAACATACTCCGCAGATTGCAGCGCAGTCATGACACGTTCCATATCGTCTGGTAAAACGTCCAAGGATTTACGTGTGTATCGATAATTTTTCCACAAAAGCTTTCCTACAATATTCATTGAAACAGTTCATTGGAAAATTAATTTCTTCATTGGAGAATCTTTTGGAATGAATGCGTGGTACCTAAAGAAAAAACTTTGGAAACATATTTAAAGTGAGAGAGACACAATTTACTATTATAAAGAAAAGTATATATATATATATATGAATATAAAAGCCTAAATAATATATCGTATATTGGATGTAATATTTTAACAAGCTATGTAAAATATTTGCTTATATGGATTATACAATATTAAAACTATGCAATGGAAAAAAAACGACAAAACAAGCTGTGTAACACTTGCAATTGTTGACATCCTACCCAGCTTCTTCCATCGTTTCGTTTGTATGGCTTGTATCATTTGTGATATCCTCTTATCTTCATTGAGTATATCTTCGGTCAAGGTCACTGTTTCTTCAGAAAAGAGGCGTTCCATCGTCGAAGCGCCTTCCGGATTTGTACGCCATCGAGACTTTGTGTTCTTGATAACTAAGATTTCTTTCTGACGCGCCGCGTCTAATCGATACTTGGATGATTTCTCGAGATCGAAGTCAGGAAATTCGATAAGAACCATTTCCGCGCCGACCGTCACTGGGAAGTCATAGTTGTTGATGGTCAGGGATCGTGAATTGAAGGCGATTATCTTATCTTCGTTTCCGATAATCGAAACCAAAGAGTCGGCGATATGATGGTGTTGAGATCCCGAGGCTAGCCTCTGCGCCAAATAGCATATCAGCGTTTTTTCGAGCACGTTCATTGTTTGCGTATTTGTAATTGCCTCGAGAAACGTGTATATTGCAACGACCAGGGCGGAACGGCTTCCGAGACCACATTTTATCGGCACCGTGGAAACAATCACGATTTCAAACCCCGGAACAGTCACTGTTATCATTTACTTGGTTTCATTACATCGCATAGATTTCAAGTATTAGTAATTAACAGACTGCGGATTTTACGGCGAAATAAAAATTGTCTGTATTAATCGCAAGATGTAAGAGCTACATATATAGACACCTATCTCGTAATGACTTTATAGAGTTACAAACAATACAAAAATCTGTAGTCGACTTATAACTAATATATAATTGATGATGTTCAGGACCATTCGCTGCTTTATTTAACAATTTTAATCTTTAATCTTCTATTGTTTCTAACAAAGCTGCTGAAAAGAATGGCTTCTTCGCATGTACATCATATATTATGTTGGCTTGCATATCTTTTTCAAGTTGACACGTGACAAGTGAAAAGCGAGTGTCATGAAAAATGCAATAAAAATCCAGTTACGCGCTAAAAAACACATTTATTACGAGTTACGTAAGAAGCAAAAATTGGATATGGTGGCAAAAAGCTGTCGAACGTATAAAACTCCATTGAAATATTATTTGTTCGTCAACAATTGTTGTCTCCCTTTTCTAAAAATATTGTCTATTTATAAAGATCGTGTTATCTACTGTCTTATCAATGTTTCGTATTCTGGTCATCCTATTTCGCTGACTCCCAGAAAGTCTGGATGGAACACTTCCCGAATGAATGCTTCACGGGAATTTCATTGCACTAATCCGGTCCGTACTATACATATATGTCGTAAAAAATCCATAATGGTGATTGGATGGATACCTCTTTTGGCCTTGAAGCATTTTATCGTTCCTTTCAAGTACCGAATCCACGCCGGTTCCTCCAACCTTATTTGGAGATTTTCATCATTCATATAAAACTTGTAAATATTCTCCTTGGTGAATTCGTCCAAGAGCGTTTTCACGTGACACCGTTTGTTGTCGCGACTCCGCTTACCAACTATCAACGTGACAAGTTGAACGGCCTGTTTTATTTCAAGACAAGATAATCGAAGTCATACAGGGTGTCGCATTTAACGCTTTGCACGCATTTATTCCCTAAACTGTAGCACGTTTCAGAACACGTTTCTCAAGTTATGGGGATGGTCTTACGGTGGTCACAAATCTCTCTCTTTTACATGGGATCGCATGTTCCTATCCAAATAGGTGTGTAGCCAGTTTCACGACAAATTCATTGATTTATAACATGTTAGTCTTCGAAAATCGTTCAAGGTTATTCATTGCCGTTTGAAACTTACTTTTGTTGAATGCTTTTGAAGTTGTTCTACATCTTCTACATTTAAAAGGACGACCGTGGACATCAATACATACAATTTAATCTACGTACAGCGAGTCTTATTAGGGATTATTTTCGAAGAGTTAGAACAATCAGTTTACTGCATGACGTGAAAAAGAAATCTTTTAAAAAATTACAATCGTTTAGAATTACAGAGAAAATACTAAAAGTTGTTTTTGCGACTGTTTGTATGGGCCTATATTGAAAAGTTACTAAATACATTTTGTAGATCTGTACCAATTATACATATCCTGAAATTCTCGTCAACATCGGTCAATGTTGCAATAAGCTACAAACGTTTAAAGATAGTGAAAATAGCAGTTTTTCATGATTTTCAACTTATACTTGTAACGAATCTGAGGATTCTTGCGTATTTTTATGCCTGCAATTTTTTCCACATCAACCGACTTTGATGAAAATTTCAGAATATATATATAATTGATACAAATCTACATCCAACATTTTTAAAATTTTTAGTATAGGCCTACAAAAAAAGTAGTGAACAACAACTTTTAGTATTTCCTTCGTAATTCCAACCAATTGTAATTGTTTTAAAGATATCTTTTTCACGTCATGTAGTAAACTAATTGTTCTAGCTCCTCGAAAAGGTCCCAGACCGTTTTTTTACGGGTGTCCGAATATCAATAAAAGTCACTGTACTTTTGTACGAAGCATCTTTAATACTAGTTTTCATGTTATCAGCAGTGGCAGGTTCCGGAGGTGTTAATTTAACGAAGGTAAGTGTCAAACGGCAATAAACGATCACGAATGACCTTCGAAAACCGGCATATTAGGTCAACGAATTCGTCTTCGAATAGGCTGTACACCCGCATTCAGATGAAAACATAAACTTTTGTCCAAAATAGCAGCAGTTGCCTTGAAATTTTGGAAGCTCATTCATCTAGAGAAGCTTTGTGAAACAGGGTAGGTTTTATTCAATACGTTTTTCGAAATGAGCTGCAGTTCGAGAAAAAGCGTGCAGAACTTCAAATGGGACACCCTGTATGTGTGCGTTGCTGCACGCTTACATTACGTATTTGTGTATTACGATTGTAGGGAGTGCGTATTACTGCGTATTCCGTTATCGTAGAAGCAAGAGGTGGATTTACGATAAACACCGTGCTCCAATGACGTTCACTGTTTAGTTCGTTCGTTCACAACGTATCGCTGGTGAAAATCATTGGAGCACCGTTACCAGTGTTGGCAAACACTTCGGGGCAAGAATACATTAAGAAAGTCGAAGTATACAATAAAAGATAAACACAGGCTGTCTGAAATTTCAGCAGCCAAACTGCGAGGGCTCAATCTAAACCTAGCAAGAAAAATAAGTTTTGCAAAGTTTGTCGGGAAACGCTTTGTTACAAACTTGTTCGTTTATTCATAAGGAAAGTGATAGAAAAAAGTGACAAAATATATTTAACGAATTGCATGAATTGCAATTGAATAACGAATGCACATGACAATAAACCCAGTATCCAAATAAGAACAAATTATTTTACATTTCTAAGTAGTAAAAAAAATTGGCAATTTTAGGTAATTTTCAAATCACTCTCCTGTAAAATTTTCATTGTTTTTAAATGTATATGAAAATATACGTAAAGTATAGTAACTGCGGATTATCAATTGCTGTAGAGTCGGGGCAGTCCACGAGTTGCGTGCTATCTCTTTCCATTTTTTTTTTATTACGTCATATTATTTTTGTAAATATTGGCTAATGGCACGGAAATGATATGTTATTACACGAGGAGAAATATTCAATGAAGACCAGATAAACATAGTCGATCTGTGTATACTGTTACGCACATTTCACGTATACAACATTTGTTCACAACTCTTTAGTGAAGCATTTCCTGGCAAATTTTATGTACCATTCTTTTTCTTTTTAGCTGTAGATTAAACTTTCATGGTGAGGCCGCTTAAATTTGGGACACCCGCTATGCAACGATCTTTGAAAGTTCATGATTTATGGCCTTTGGACTTCCTAAATTCATTTATCAATAGCCTTAACAGTTTTATACGAGTACGAAGAAATCACTTCCGCTAATACAATCTATTCATTTCTTTTGGAACTATTACACAGGGTGGACCAGTGGACCATATATGTAAATAGGAACACCTAAATACATATAGCTCACTCATAAAAGAAAAATGACACAACTCTAAATATATTTCTAAAACAAGTATAATAATGAATATATATAAATTGTTGTGTACTGTATAACTAATGTACATGACCAATGTACATTTTTTGATCGAAACATATTATAAGAGTTGCATTCTAATATCGGACATTTCATATGCAACAACCTAGTAGAAATATATTTTGAGCTGTATCACTTTTCTTATGAACGAACGGTATAAGCAGTATTTGTACGAAGAAATTTTCATGTGAAATCCGATGCGATAAGTAGCTAAAGCCTGCAGGCAAACATGTAACTAGAGGATCCGTTTAATTCACCTCCGTTGAATTAAGAGTGCGAACTATATATATTACAAATGCGTAATAGTATAGTTAGCAGGATGAACGACGACGATATTTCACTAGAATTAATATAGGATAAAGTCGTTGCACTAACTCAGGCTTTGGAATATTTGCAGAATGACCGAAGTGATTTCTGTTGCGTACCTTCTGCACGAGCATTATCGCGTAGCCACCCTGCACGTAACAGATAAACTTTCACGTACCATGGACAGCGATTTACTTGACGCCAGATTTGTACACTTTCCAGCTATAGTGAGGCATCCAGGTGCGTACACCGCGCACGTAGGGAACCCGCCGTAACTTTGAATAAAGTCCTGCTCGGCGAGGTTCAGCAAAACATCGACATTAGACTTTTTTAGAATTTCGTCCCCGTAGTCATCGTCCAGGTAAGGTTTCAGCAGTTCGTGGTAATCCTCGAGGAACTGCGCGGATGAAGTTTCAGTCGATTACTTTCGCGAACCCGCCTAAATCGTTACGGCGGCGTTTCGCTCGTTTCCGCGAACTTTTACAAGAATTTGTTCCCGGACAATGCGACACGCGATTTCTCACGGAGCCAGACGCTCGCCCGTAGCGAAGCATGGTGGAAACGGAAGTTTTATTCTGATTTTTCTATCGCGAACAATGAGAGAGCTCTTACTTTATTGTTCGATAAATTGCCTAGCGTGGAAGAGGCACACGCTGTGCGGATATTACGGGATTTATTGTTCACTCTGGAAAAAGCCATCAGAACGGAATCCAAATGTTCGGATAAACGGATTTTTAATTTGACACTTCCGGGACGTTTGCCGCATAGAAAAAAAGTGAAAAGCTCCCTGCGGCCTGCTGCTATTCCGCTTTTTTTTCGTTTGTCTCTGCTGTCGCGCGAGCTATCACGTATTTAATCTCTGCACGTTGAGAACGGAGACGTGAAATCTTCTAATCGTTTCCTTGTTTGCGAACAGCGTCCACAAAAATTAAATCAGGCGGCGATTTCTTGCGTCACGCAAACTCATCGAAACGTTATCGTTCGTGTTGCTTCGTCGATGTTGAAACATGTATTCGCGGAACAGTGTAGCAGGAAAACGCGCTTTAGGAAATCGAGTCGTGCTCGAATTTTTGTTGGAATTTTATACGTCACGTGTGGGTTATGTAAATATTGCATGCTTTCCTCGAGAGTTTTGCTGCTTATATAAGCAACTTGGTTAACACGTTGACTGCTGCATCGGCAATAAATCGTGAAAATCTGGGATTTTTACCATCTTTAAACGTTTGTAGCTTATTGCAACGTCGACCGATTTTTACGAAATTTTCAGAATATGTTTAATTATCACAGATCTACAAAACGTATTTTTTAAATTTTCAATATAGGCCCACATAAAAAAGTTAAAAATTCAACTTTTAGTATTTTTTCAGCAATTCCGATCAATTGCAATTTTTGAAAAAATTTCTTTTCACATCCTTTAGTAAACTAACTGCTCTAGCTTCCCAAAAAAGTTCAAATCGTATAGTACAATATTAAAAAAGTTATCGTCTTCTTTAGAGCGGTCTTGAACTTTTGTCCGCTACTGTACATATACGTTTGCATCTGCATTATTGCATTGCTTCGATCATGCTGGGAGATGTTGGAAAAGTATTTTTAATGTTCTGCACGTGTAAAAAATACAATAAAAGGAAATCGATTGTTCGACCCGTCTACACGAGACTGTCCCCTTAACATTTCTCATCGACGAGAATCCCGCAACATGGAAGCACGAGGCGGAGTAAGTAGTGATGGGCACTGAATACTCCGACTTGTAAGTTTTCAAGGAAATCAATCACCACAGGATTTCGAATCAATTCGATGTTTATTCGAAGTCGGAAACTCTTGAAAGTCTTGAAGGCTTGAAAATTTTGAGCCTTGATCAAAACTTGTCGACGGTACACTATCTCCTCTCCGATATATCAATGACCTTGAAATATGTTGTCTAGGTCGCCATTTTGAATAACTTTACCTTAAAATTTTTTGGCGAACGGCTATAGTTTACGAGCTAATAACAAAAAATTTGTAAATGCATGGATTAGGTCTGGACTAGATTTCGGTTTCAAGACTTTCAAGAGTTCTGAGCTTAGAATCACGTTGCAAGTGATTCGAACTTTTCGCGATAAACATTGGATCGAAGCGATTCAAAGTGTGTCAGATTCCATCGCTACGAGTAAGTATGCAATGGACGTGTCATAGCGCGAGGCAACTGGTACAGTAGGATTCGATTCAGTTAGAAATCCAAGAGCGAATTCCAGGGGCTGTGGTTGGTGCGGGTGGTCCGTTTCGGGAGAAAATAGGCGCAGCCGTGAGTTAAACTCTCACCAGGGGCGGAGTCCCTGCCCTTCGTCAATAAGAGCATGCTCTCTTATATCCCTTTACTTCGTCTTTCTGCTCCCCACCTTCGACGTGGCCCGCAGCATCCTCTCTACCACCCTTCATCCTCATCTACGTTCATCTCCCGTACACTCTTCTCAATCTTCCCTTACCCTCCCCCCACCCCTCGCGTAATCAGTCGTCTTCCTTTCCGTTCTTTTTTCCCTTCCTCCCCTTGCACGATTTCCGTCTCCACCTCTCCTATTAAATCACATTCTCCTCTTTCTCTCTTTTCACCGGCGACCACTTATCTTGCTCTCTTTCCACCCTCTTCCTCCATCTTCCTATTTCACCCCACTCTTTCCCTTAAATTTGATTTCCCTCTCTCTCTCTCTCTCTCTCTCTCTCTCTCTCTCTCTCTCTCTCTCCCTCATCGTCATTCTCGCGGACTCGTGGCGCTGAGCATTTTTCGAGTTCTCGAAATACACCCGCGACACGTTTCGGAGGAACCGCGCAAGGGTGGTGTGGATGCTGGATGCTGCGTCGCCAGCGAACTCGCCAGGCGGACCGGAGCGGACACAGAGCGGAGTCTCGCAGTCGGGGCTCGAATATGCGCCCAAGGTGAATCCTGATGAACGTATCATCGATCGGTGGTTGCTGAACCACCCGCCGCGCTCGGTCCACGCGTGTACGCGCAAAGAGACGCGCCGCTGCCTGTGAGCGGTGCCGTTGCTGCTGCTACTGTTGCTTCCGACACCTTGGGCATTCGAGATTTCCTGACTGAAACGGAAACCATCCGCTGGGGGATCATCGTTCCCGGCACCGTCGTCGTCGACGTCGGGGACAGAGACAGCTCCGGGAGCACCGGATCGAACGAGAAGAAAGAACGGACCGGGGGTTGCCGGAGGGAAACAGGGAGAAGGAGTGAGAGAGAGAGAGAGAGAGAGAGAGTAAGAGAGGGACGGCGAGAGGCGACATTTATCGATTGTCGAGGTGAGACGAGATACGGGACGTACTGGATTCGAGAGTGCGAGATCTTCCGCCGTGACAGAATCAATTTGCGTGGTCCACGCGTGCCGAAATCATCCGGATGACTCTGAAACCGGTGATCTGTGCTATCCGTTCCCTCGGCTGATGGTGGTTTTCGGTGGACCCAGCCGAGGGTGGCAGATGACAGAGAAAGAGACCGACGCGGAGAAAGTGTGTGATCGGTTGATATAATGCAGTTATTGTACGTGTGATCCGATGATACGTTTCCCGGCAAAACCCATCACCGATTGGCACACCTGATCGACGTGAGTACCATTTTGATTCTATTCATTCTGCATTATGATATCGTGGCAAATCATCGTCCACATGCACGATAGAATGTCGCCGAGAAACATCTATATAGATGAACTCTTCGAGAACGTTTGGAAAGGTAACATGGACAAGCGAGAGGTTACGAGGAACTCCTAGGGCTTGCTAGGTCGTTAGAAATCGGGGACATGGTTAGCCCAGAATTTCTGAACGCAACCGTTCCACGTTTGACATTTATCAAACGTGATACGCGTTCCAGTGCCTGGAAATTGCGAGAGAAAGGCGGTTTATTGAACGTTCGGGTTATCGTAGCCGAAACAGACGAGGCAGGAAGTATTGGCTCCAGCGTGGTTTATCAAAACTCGATATCTCCCGCGGCTAATACCAAAACATGGTTCGACCCATTTCGCAGTTGGCGACAGACATAATTTTAGCTAATGGGTACCACTAGAAGTGCGTAAACAAGACCTGTTCGCCGCGTGAGACCGTTTCACTGGTATGCAGATCGCTGACATAATTTTCGTTGCATAGCGTTTCGACAGATAAAAGAGGAATGCGAAAATTGTGTGTATCCATGTGCCAACACCGAAACCGCAGTTTGATGGAGTGGTTACATGATTTTGAAATATCTACGATCAACAATTTTAAGGATAATTAGATTCTTTGAATCTTTTTCGTTCATATTGTACGAAGAATTATTGGATAACGTCCTCGTGACGTCAGAAGCGTCAGCTTTTATAGTATTGTTTTCAATTATTATTATTTCTGGCGTTCAATTACTTCACGTTTCTTGATGTAACAATATATTCGAGATATGATTCTTCGTCGTTAATTAGTTAGGTGGTTAGATTAATCAGTTGGCGATCGGTTTGTGGAAATATCGTTGCAGCAGTTTTCCTGAACAATTTTTTCGCTAATGAGGTGGTTAATGACGTTATGTGTCTGCAGTTAGAATTATGTAATGACATTATCTATGACTCAGGTAAAAAGATTAAAGAGCTTTACATGTTCACGCTGAAAGTCAATGCTCCAGTTAATTGGATTACGTACTTCATAACCTTAATTAGAGATTGTATGTTTGCTGAGTGGATGCACACAAGTTTCAGGAGTGTACGTACAACCTTTTGAAACCTAATGACTTTGGTAGACGAAATGATTGGATTAATTTTTTATTCACATTATATAGAGAAGAGAAATTCGGACATTGTGTGTGTTGGGAAAAAGTCGAAAGCTTTCCAGATCAATTTTCAAAAAGTTTCATTTAAATTTCCCATAAAACAATAGATTATCTTATCTTTTAGCAGTTTATAAGATGTAGAGAAATTTCGGAGCTGTCTACTTGACGTCTTCGCGCAGATTTTATCGAATAATTATTCGAAAGACGTACTTTTGTGAAACAATAATGTCCTAGTGCGATACAATAATTCTACAAAATCCATCATTTCATTTCTCGTGGATGAACCTACGTAACAACAGCTGAGTAATCGGAACGGTAATTGCGTCGTTATACAGTTCCACCTACTAGCTCTAAATAAGACGAAGAAAAAGTTTCTACTTATCTTTTCGGAAAAAAGACAAGAATAATTTGAAAACACAATTTGAATAATGTTACCATTAAAACGTAAATAAATTGACAGAGATTTTGATTATGCACGTATTCCGATTGTCATTTGCATATGTTATTATCAGGTTTCGGATATTATGCATTTATGACAAAAACGAGTAGGCGCAATTTATAACAAGATTAGAAAAGATTAGAAGACTTTCAAGGTATTAATCTATTCTTCTCACTACATTGAAATTATTAGTGAGAAATATAAATTTATATTTAGCTCCTGTGTCTTGCAATTGATTCACTAACTTTTTACTAGTTATTATATTGTTGTATGTAAATTGTGATGTATTCATAACTCATCTAATAAAATTAAAAGTTAAATAAATAATTGGGAGATCTATAAACATTGCAAAAACATAATTTTGAGATTATATTCATTATATTGGGTTGGAAAGAATTTGGGTTGATATCATTGAAAAATTAGTATAAACTAAAATTCGGTATGTCAATTGGCAATTAGCAATGTCCGCTATCAGTAACAACCGCCTTTCACCGTATCGTCGAGCTACCAATATCAGGATAATCTTATCCTGACTGCTGCGCATAAAATATCACGTTGAAATGCAGTTCGAAAGGGGAAACCTTCTCTGCGGGTTTCGTTCAGGGCGGAATGAACCAAGGGAACGCTCAACCAGTGCACATACATATGTATCGACAATCGGATATCGTGGTATGTACCCGTACTTGAGAACAGGAACAGTTACATTGATAGATACCGAGGCTGATACCGATAGATCGATCGATTTAATTGGCAAGTCGCAACTGTCTGTCAAGTAGTGCTTGCATTCCTGGTGATCGAGCGTTATCGGGAGACAGGAAATACGGAGACGTAGAACCCATGTTAGATGTCGATTAAGAACGTCAAAGAAAAGGTCAAGTAGATACACTCTAGATATAGTAACCTTGAAATTATTATCGTTGACGTTTCATTGTGAACCTCTCCTTCGCATTCATCGTTTGGAATCCAAATTGCACTGAGATAAGCACATGCTTCACAGTCGTCACTTTTAATATACAGTGGAACCTTGATATGTAACTCGAAGTCAGAGTTGGCTTTAATCAAAAAGTTTTGACTAATGACTATTTTGCTATGACTAACATTCAAAAAGACTACAGTGGGGATTCTTCTCGATCGCAATTGTTTGAATAAGAAATAATGTTATCGGCGCCAGGTTCGATCGACGTAATAGATTCACATCTGAATCGAAAACATTGGAGTTTGCTACAACATAGCTATTTAGTCAAAAAGACTATTAGTCATTTTTAAATATTAGTTCACTATTGCCCAACTCCGCTGAAAGTTGAACGGATGGCAACGAATCTACGAAAATTCGATTTTGTGTGACGGTTCATTTCTAGATTTCTGAAGGTGTGAAGAAAGATAAAGAATAAAGATGGCCCAGAGATTTGGCAAGCACATCAGCTTTCTCTCCGTCTCTCATTTCACGAATTGAATCTGTCCCTCGCTGTCAAACTGACACAGTGGTGAAAGATCGATGAAATAACGAGGTAAACAGGGTGTCTCATTTGAGAACTGATCATTTGAAGCAACATTTTCATGTGCAAAAATGCCCGCCTCGGCTTTGTCAAGGAGTTATTAACGAAAAACACGGACCAATCACAGAGCGTCCTCTGCGCAGCGTTGGTGCACGCCGCGGTGGGGCAGTGAACAAGAAAAGGGGAATTTATAGCATTCACATAGTAAAACATCGTCTGTCCTTTTCAAAAGTTTCTTAACCCTTCAGCTACTGGTATATATTCACAAATGTGTCTGTCTAAACGCAAAACACAAAAAAACGAAAACCCCCGTTCCCGACATAATTTATTAAATCGCTTATCGACGACGGTCGTATCTCACGAAAGTTTCGTACCGTCGTCTACTAACGACAGCCCTAGTTAAAAGGTAGGTATAGTTAAGGGAGGTATAAGACAATAGAGACTCATAAACGCCACGCATAAAAGGACGGACCTTTTTACTACGTTTCTTGAACAGTTACCTATCGACTCTACGTAACCCGTGATTGCCATAAATTCTAGTCCTACAGCGGTCTCTCTCGGGTCCTATTGTTTTGTCTAACCCGTCGTTCGATATTCATAATACTCCCTCCCTAAAATCTTTAGAAAAATCTTGCGACAAATCAGTGTCGTTCGAAGCGCGGTAGAGAGAACATCTCTAAAGATGTGTCAATTCGCGATTGTTATCTACTACTACCTGTGCTATCGATCTGATCGTACGTCCTTTAGCTTTCGGCACTACCGTATACCTAAAGTCAGTTGTCGTCTCCGAATGGCTCAGTAACACACGTTTCGAAGCAGAAAGTGCATTTACGGCTGAATATAAGTGAGTTCTAATTAAATCAACTTCTACTTCTTCTCTTGTTCACTGCTTCACCGCGGCGCAACGCTAACGCTACGCTCAGTGGAACCTGCCACCGAGTCGGACATTCTTCACTAGACAGCGGATTTTATGTATTTATAACAAAAATGAGTAGGTGAAATTCGACACAGTGAAACCATTAGAGGAATTTAAAAACACGGTTATATTATTTTCAACCTATTAATCCTTTACCCAAAAAATAGATCCGTCAGACATTTTCCGGATATCATAAAATTAAATAATAATTACGTTTAAAAATAATGAGCACTGTCAAAATTGCTCCGACATGGGTCTGCTTATTTTTGCTCTGGATTCACCAGAAAAAGTTTCATTAAAATCGACGACCCCGCCACTGGAGGGTGGCTCTCTTATATAATACAAAAAATGAAGTTATTTTCTGGCCACCATAAAATGAAATAATAATTATCTTTATGAATAATGAGTATCGTCAAAAACGCTCGGACATGGATCTGCTTTATTTTTGCTCTATCTTCACCAGAAAAACACGGATTGGTTTAGATGTTATTGGGTTGGCAAGAAAGTAATTTCGGTATTTTAAGGTGAAATAAACCCAATTTCGGGAGAACTTTGAAGTTTTATGAGCGCGGAATAATGAAGTTAGCACAAAGATGGCGAAAGATCATTGAACAAGATGGAAAATATTTGACTGATTAAAGTGGATGGTTTGTGAATAGAAAAATTGGGTTTCATTTCACCTTAAAATACCGAAATTACTTTCTTGCCAACTCAGCATTAATCTTCTGTCGATTTTCACAAGAGTTCGGGCACTGTGTATCGGTTCCGCCGAGATTTGCGATCGCGAAGGGTTCAATAATCTCGTCGAGATCCACGCGAGTCAATACTCGATCCACGCCGGAAGGTGAAAAAACGAACTGGCGAAAACGTGAACACGGTGCACGGAGGAATAGAGAGGAAACGAGATAAAGAGTGTAACGAGCACCGTCTAAATCTCGCGTTGAATCGCATCGAGAGAGCACTTGATTCACACTTGTCGAGTGATCGCTTCAATATTCCGGAAAAGAGAGAGACAGTATGTATGTACCGTTAGGAGGAAAAGGATGCTGTAGGGAATGCGGAGACAGATAGAGAGTGCGAGGGCCGTAGGGAATTAGAGAAGGGAGGACGAGTAACAGGATAGAGAGAAAAGGAAAAACAGAGTTCCTCGATTGCCATTAACGACAACCAAGAGATTATCCAGTTGAGAGTGCGAGATCCTATAGCCTATAACGCGATGCTGCTAGTTAGATTTCGTCGTTTGTAAGCGTCGCGACCGCGTCGTCCTCCCTGTATTTTCGAATTGCTGGTCGACGCGTTTTGATAATCAGCCACTTTTTCGTTTGATACAGGTGACACAAACCCGCGGAACCGATCGATAGCAAATAATCGGGGCGCGTCGAAATCGTGTGACCATTATCACGCTAAGACAATGCGCGACTGACAAGAGTTGGACAACAATCGAAAGCGGAGGAGTGCTGCCAACGGGGGACGAACGGATGAACACGGGGAAACTATGCTGGTATATTGTTCAAGACCGTTTTTGGTTGAAGGTGAACAGATTTAATCATCTTACTTTCCCATTGTTTCGATGTATGACGTCTTCGAACGGAAATATTAGTATTTGTATGATAGTTGGACTGAAATTTGAAACGGAAGAGAGATTGAAATCATTCCATAATATCGGCGCATCAGTATCAACTAATTACAATGATTAAAAGAGGATTCACATTTTCATTCGGCCCCTGGTTCTTCCAGTTGATGCAGACAGTTTTTAGTTGACATAAACATGCGCTGTTTAATTATAATATTAGTGTGACGATCACAATTTTTGACATCGTATAAAGATTTATTTGGATCATCTTACTTTTTGTTTCTTTGGCTGGATGACGTTGCTTAATTTTGAACGAAAATATTAGTACATATTTCTATTACAATTATACTGCGGATTTTATGCATTTACAACGGAATTGATAATACGGATGCATCAATATCAATTTATTACAATGATTAAAGGCGGAACCACATTTTTATTCGGCCTCTGTTTCTTACAGTTGATGCAAAAAGTTTTTAGTTTGCATAAACATGCGCAGATTCTTTACATCATATAAAGAAAAATAATAACTCTAAAATAAAAATAATAACAGCGGATTTTATGCATTTACGACAAAAATGAATAGACCTCAGAATTTGATGTCGCTTGATAGTTGATAAAATGTTGAAGACGCATTTTCTTTGAGAACGTATTGTACAAAAAACATGTTCATAACGATTTAACCAGCAAGTTTGTGTTATGTATTTAACGATACTTAGTTGTTGGTTTTACTTTTCTAAAATATTAATTATTTTTTAACGAAATACGTGGATATGAAGCTCAGATTTTGATTAATATGATTAAAGTTAAAGAGTCTTTTGGATAACTTTTCATACATAATTAATTTTAAAATGTTGTGTTATACGAAACGTCTTGTAAATGGAAATAGGATGCAAAAGAAACTTGGCTACGTTTCGTTAATGTTACTACGAGGGGCGATTTCGTAGCAGCTCACCGGAAATTATGAAGTATCGGTGAATCAGTTATTCCATTTCCGTTAATCATCGTTTCGCTTCATCACCCAACTCACCCTCTTGACCCTATAAATAGTTTTTTGCGACTTGTGAAGCATTGGCGATGCTATAATGTAAGTAATATTTTAATGCAGTGAAAAAAAGAATGTCCGAATGAATGAAAATTCCTATAATTTTCTGAATTAGAAAGTAATACAACTATATCACTTGTAGATTGAAATATTGAAAAGTAGCTTCTCGATTTTATTTAATTTTGAAGGCATTTGGTTACGTTATTTGATCTGCCTTCTGAAAATGAAGATACGCACGGTGTCCCAAAAAAGTCGTTCGCTGTTGCCGCGCTCCGATTGGTCCGTGTTTTTCAATAATAACGCCTTAACAAAACCGCGGAGAACATTTTCGTAAAGGAAAAAGCTATTTAAAATGACCTTAGGAATTACCCTTTTCAAGGAAATGCAACATCTCTGGGACACCCTATATGTAATATCATCGATTCGTCTCTGTATCTTAGAAAGTTATCAATCACTTTACCTTCAATCTCTACCTTCTAGAAAACTTGGCGAGGAAAAGAAAACTATACTTTTTCTTTGCATAATTTCCAGTAGGGTTTCCTCAAATACGAACCCATAAAAGCTTGAATCGTAATTATAACTGTGACCAGAGATCCAAGGACAAATGTTTGCGAGAACGAGGCTTTCCAAGGCTTCCAAGACTTCGGCCGCGTCTCAATTACCGGGCCACGAGCGCACAGTGGACCAGAATCTCAAACGGCTGGACAAAATTCATGTCTCTATTAATGATGCATCATTAATTACAAACAGGACAGTTTTAGGGGCCGTAGAATCTAATTCTGGTATTACTTGCTTGCCAGAATGAGAAACTGTATTTTTAAAACTACCTACATATGTAGACAGCTGATCTTTATGCAGAATAAAAATTTTCTACCCGAATTGCAAATATCTCGTGTGAAATAGAAATTTACTTTTTCTCTTATTATCTTTCATAGGTTCAAAATAATATAAATAACAGTATATTTAAAGTCTTCCAATTTGTTTACAGTTCTATATTACACCTCATCATTTTTGTTATAAATGCATCAAATCCGCTGTATATTATTAAGGGATGTTTCAATCTAAGAAATTGAAACTTTACTAGTTGGACCGATTTCTAAAAGGTTATGTGATTTTTAAGGGTGTTCAATTATTATTGCCGCTGACTGTATATATTGTCCGGTTTATGCCGTTCGTCCTGGCTTCGGGATTTTATAGATGACAAACGTGTGAATGTTTGCAGGATATATCGAGCAGCTATACGAAGAAACCACGGAGTAATGGTCAGAGTTACGCGGTCTGGGGTGTCGGCCGCGAATTCGAGACAGGCGAGTCACACCGAGCACGACTGCCGATGTAGATTTCGCTTCTCCGGCAACTTAGTGCTGAGGATCCTCCTCGGTCTTTGCTACATCACTGGCACCTGTTGTGACTGGAAAGAAAGAATGCCGCGAGGAACCAAAGAGTTACAATATGCCCTCAGTCATCCGACCGAACTCGGCTACTGCGATTTCGAAAGTCCGTGTACTTCCTGGTGGAACAAAACAATCCCCTTCGAACCAGTTACACCGGACCGTGGTAGATACGGACCGATGACCGATGCTAATAAAATGGAACATGGTAAGACAGGAACAGTTTACGAGCAGAAAATTAGCCCTTTGCAGTCGGAGCTATTTACTTTAACACTAAACCTACTATTGCCGGTCAAATGGCCGGTTTTACATTTTTAAATTTATAATTATGACGTTGCTTCCATGGAAAATGATTCGATTTTCTTCATCGAAGCGCATATTGCAATAAAAATTGCACGAAATCTAAATAAACAGAACCTTGTCATTTTTATCAGCTGAAATATTTTAATCGCTTTCAGTGCTCGGTAGTTTTAGTGTTAAATTGAAAATTAAATATTTCTTCCGACCTAGAAGATTCTATGGATATGAAATTGATATAACACCTCGTACAATACTTAAATGTGTAGTAATTGTTGAGGTCAATCAAAACTTGTTTCGTCGCGTGGTTTTTAGTAAAGTGTTCTAAAGCACGTGCAATGGCTATAGTGAAGATCGATGAAGGTTACCGAAGGCCAATTGCAAGTAGAACTCTTTCGTAATTCCTCCGGACGTCAGTACTGTCGCAATAATACGAATCGCCGAACGTAAACAAACATTAAGTTACGTTGCTCGCTGCTACTGCCAGCAACACACTTGGACTTTTATTTATGGGGAAAATTCAAACAGTGAAAAGTGAATTTCACGACGAACATAGAAGAGTAAAAGAGTGTATAACAAGAAATTCGACGTGTCGAGTAGAAAATATAAACTTCCTTTCCTCTTCTACGACATTTTTGGGAATGGAGACATTCTAATCACTGTAACTGTAAAGAAAATGATACGGCGAGGGTCTTCTTAACGGTCTTCGCGCTAAGTGCTTGCATTTTTGTAAAACACAACGTACGTTCTTTCCGTTAGTGTTTACGCCAACACTTTCGACGATTTGTCTCGCAGTCATCCTCGAATTTAATGCTGTTCTTAATGTTGCACGGTTTTCACGGGGAGTTAAACTTTGTGGGCGCCCAGAACTCTTCATTTTCCCGTAATTTTCAGGATTATTTAACAAGCTTATAATAACTTATCGGCATCTATTTACAGTTTTTGATATTTGTATAATTATCCCTAAGTTAGTTCTTTTCCACGACCCGATCTTAACGATTTAGTATGTTGTTTTATTAAATAAGCACGAAAGAAGCTAGTACCCACTTTATCAATTACGTTTTGCAATGAATGTTTGCTCTCCAGTAACTTCTGCACAACTGGCAAATGTAAAACTGCTATTTGTGCTATCATTTTGTCCCGCTTGTGGGCCCCAATATTTACGTTTTCATTTCGACAATTCTATTGAAGTAAATATTGTGGATGATATTCAGTACATTGTATGTACAGCCATGTCAAAATATGTTGACATATTAAGATATTCATTTTCTTTAGTTTAATGTACTAAATGAGGAAAAATAATTGATGTGCTATCTTTTTATCCTGGAGTGTATTATCAACAACAAGCAGAGAAATTCAGGTGTTTTAAGTGGCTGTCCCTGTATAGGATAGATATTGTCGGGATTGTAACAGTAAGTACGTGAAAAGTAACGAAGTTTCACGACTACATGTTAATTTGCTGGTATTGACTGCAATTTACACCCATTAGAACTATTTCAATTATAAGTCGTACGCATTAGCGACAAAATTATCGTATGCCATTTCGTTCACTGTCGCTTACTTGCAATTTGACTAAATAGGCACAAACACATACTATTTTTATATTCCATACCAATAACGTTAAATAGCATCAATGTGGCATAGGCAAGAATTTCCGAATATTACAAGTACTTGTTATTTCCAAATATTTGAAATATTGTTGTAAAATAAATCTGTGTACTTTGTCACCGATACTTGAAACATTTCAAACATTACACGATATAAACAATTTATATCATGTTCCGAATAAATATTTTCTCGTTCATATTTTCATCTGTATCGAGAACTTTACAGTCGGAAGTATTATATGCAATGTAATTTCTCGATCAATATGAAATGATTCATTTTTAATCTGAATTTTGAAATGACGTGCTATACAGTGCTTTAAGGGTGAACACTTGTTTCATATAAATAAATATTCAGTTCACTCTTCACTATTGCAGAATTATTTAAACCAGTGACAATTGGAGTATGTGTGTTATTAACAAAATATTAACACTAACCATAGCACAACCAGCCAAATCGCCAAATTATGGATATAACGAAGATGTTTTCATTAGAAAGTATTAAATAAACTTATTCATTCAACCACGTATTATTATAAAAATTGCGAGATATTTCCGAGTAAATTCAGTCATGTAGTTTTTTAAAACAATGTATAACAAATCGCATGTTGTGCTCGGGACGGTTAATGATGATTAACACATACGTTTTAGTATACAAAACAAATTTGTTTGAAGAAACGGCGAAAACTATAAGATAATAATAATAATACATACATATAAGAATCTACTTTGACATTCAAGATTTAAATGGACCGATTTTTGTAGAAAGAAGGAAGGAAGATGGTATCAAAACATTTATATTCCTAATTTACATTCGTTTTTCACCAGGACATTTTCTCTGGTTCACTGGCAGCGGGGATGTGCAACTGTGGTCTTCCACGATTCCTCAAACTAGCCCGCGTTGTATGTTGGAATTAGCTTTATATCAGGTTGAAATGGACGATAGTGTTATCAATTTAGTTATAAATACAAATAATACAAGCTCAATTGCTGCGGTGAAGCCAGGAAATAATAGTGCAAAGTACGTAATTGTTATTGCATTACAGTAAAATCTTGATCTAAGCCGGATCCTCGGGTCCGTGCTGCAACGTAGATCGTGTAGGGCTATTATTTTTGTGACCTCACCGAAAACTTACTGTATACCGTCAATTAAACCACTAAATACAACTTAAATTATATCGGCCACCCAGTGGAGGGGATAGGCGAACTGATTAAGATCGTACAGGTCTGTCCGTCTTACTTAGATCAAGACTTTACTGTACCATCATATATAAATAATAATAATCATTGTGCAGATGTTCCTAAAGTGATATGCATTCAATATTATAGGTGGGAGAAAACATTATTTAATTTAGGTGCAATTAGTCAACCACATCAACTCTTACTAGAAGTGTTGATACCCCATGCTAACTCCAGCGTTGGCATTGATAACATCCGTTTGGTCGATTGTTTCCTAGGTGAGTATCATATTTCGACAAGAAACACTCGATTAACAAATTTTCACATCATACATATGTGTAGAAATTACTTCCTTTTCATTTGTTTAGAATGTGTTTTCTATTCCATTATACTTTATCCGATTAATATCGTGTTAATCTGAATGAAATATAAAAAGCGAAAGGAGTTAAATTATTTATCTCTGTCTTTGAAAGAGAAGCTCTTTAAGGTGTTACACATAACAATTTTATATTTATTCAGACATTTTTTGTTCGATATCACGCAGTTTCAGCGATCGAAGCATCTTTCTTAGAAAGGTATTTACGCAAGTTATGCAATATGAAACATAAGAAACCTAAAATATACATTTGCCGAATGAAAGATTTCGAAGAATAATGATACGTGCCAGAAGGGAAGAAGGAAATAAATATTCGTTTTCGTTTGCAGAATTACCACCTGTAAAAGTGGCCTGTACAGCAATCATGTTTCGTTGTAACAATGGCACGTGTTTAAACAGAACACGAATCTGTGACCTAGTAGAAGACTGTGCCGATGGCGAAGACGAAAAACTCGACTGCGGTAATTGGCAAATCATTGCTTTCCCTTTTCGGTTCATTGTCAGTTCAGCTCGTCCGCCGTATGACAAACTATAATTGAAGGGCATTTCAGACAAAATGCCGGAGAATTCCACATGCAATTTTGAGCACGGATGGTGTGGTTGGTGGAACGTATTGGGAAAACCATTAAATTGGACCCTTTACAGCGGTCCGACACCGTCTGATAAAACTGGACCTAGTCACGATCATACATACCGCAATGCGTCCGGTAGGTAGAACTATTGTATGTTTGTTTACTACATCTATACGCGTACACTACCACTGATAAATACAGTGGATAACAGAAGTAAGTTAATACTCATATTTTCAATAATGAAATCACGATAACAGTAATATTTATTCACTTATAAAAATAAACAAGTTGATTATATATTTAATGGTAATATTGAAAACAAAATTTACCACGACAATCACAGTGATCTGAAGATTTATCAAGATATTGATCTTTCTATACTAAATATACAAAATTTGGTGTGCCAAAAGCAAGTTAAAGTATCGTGTAATAACAGTGTCCAACACCAAATTTGTTTCACAATTACATTGTGATGGTGGTACTTATAGAGTTTTACGCGCTGATTCCGAATCTGCCCTTAATTTTTCTCCTCGACGAACAGTTCTTGAGACACAAGAGTTCGAAACAAAAAAATATTTTTCACTTTGAACAAATATTGTGATGGTATTATAAAAGATATTGAATTGTTCTTTACAGCAAAAGATTCTGTAGACTTTCCCGAATACAGTGATATCTAATACTAATACGAATACATTATGAATGTTTAAATAATCATTAAAGACGGAGAGACACCACTTTTGCAGCAACCCGACCAGCAGAGGTGTACGTTGCTAAAGGCACCTCGCGCGCCTCTATGACGTGCGTAACATACACCTCTGTTGATCGGGTTGCCGCATTTTAGGCGGATTTTTAATCGTTAACAATTAAAAAATGAAGCCGAAATTGCAATTTTTTTATTCTTCATTTTCGTCTTACATTGTCATGGAGAACTACCCCTTAAACTTTCTCCCACCTGCAATCGAACACCCTGTATATTCCCATATATGGCACAAATTGAGAATTTGTATTTTATTTATAATGTTCCATGTGTATTGATAATTTAAAAGTAGTCTTCGTTAACATATAAATACGTATTGCTCTGTTATTTATTAGAGAATAAGAGTTTATTTATAGTCAATACGCTTCAAAGGAGAAAAGTATATTTAAATTCGTTTTCATAAGAATAATGATGATATTCGAACTGAGTAAATATAGAAGAAATTATCTTTAACTACTATGAATATCAAAAAAATAATGCTAGTTATTAGTAGACAGCGGATTTTATGCATTTACGTCAGAAATGGGTAGTTGATATTCGAGAGAGTGCAAAGATTAAACAAATGTAAGTGTATCAATGTATTATTTTCAATCTTTTGAAGTTCTTCAAGAAGGAAAGCTGCTTGGTACCAGTTCCTAGTAATTGATGTAGACAATTTTTATAAAAATCCGCGGTTTAGTTAATACTGTTTCGCAATGCTGTTTCTTCGAAAAATTATTCAGCCTTAATATAATGTACGATATCAGTAGTAATTGTCTAGATTAATCACAGATTAAAATAAATATTAAGAAACAAGTCCATCGAAGTGAAAGCAATGGAAATTCGTTTCTTTCTAGTTGATACAATGTAAATACATTCCATAACATTGATCGTTGCACTGAGATATTATTTATTTTTCATTTCAGGTACGTACGCGTACGTAAACGTGTCTAAAGCACTTAGATTAGGCAGTTCTGCTACCATTGAGAGCCCGATATTCAATCCGACACCACCTTACAGCAGCGATAAGGACAGTCCATATTATAAATCATGTCAAGTAAGCTATATCTTTTGTGTCAAATAATGTCCACCTGGGTTTCTTTTTACACAATTCACATTTACGCTGCTAAACATTCTAAAAAAGAGTCGTATGTATGTTTTATTTGAGTTTGTGTGTAAACGTACAGGCACGGTTCTTCTACCATCAGTATGGCACACACAGCGGTTCTCTTGCGCTGTATTTAGTTCAAATGAAACCTTATCAAAATCACTCAGAGGACCTTTGGTGGTCCTACGGTGATCAAGGCGATGCTTGGTTCAGTCAGGTCGTTGTTTTACCGGATGTACGACACAGGTATTGCTTCTTGAAGTATCCAATGCAGCATATCTACATATAGATATTTTTCTAGATTTGTTATGATGAAAGAATAATTTTCTAATTATTTTGTTATAAGATAATTATGTAATATGTAGCATTTATATTGAAAACCTTCCTTGTTTAAGAATAAGTTCTCACATGTAATATTTGTGATATTTCTACAGATATTTCTTACAATTTGAAGTAAGCAGAGGCTTGTCGTCAACCGGCGACGTAGCAATCGACGATTTCTCTTTGAGCCCGGAATGTTTTGGCATTGGTAAATCATAAAATATCTTGTAAACAATACGATGTATGCGCTAATAAAATAATTGTATTGTATATTGTTTGATCAGGGGTTCCTCCGGAAGTCGTTGGAGATTTTAATTATTACAATCCTGTTATAGAGCTTGAAAAAATTCCAGATCAACACGTGGATTTTATAAATGAAACTGGTAATGTATAGCGCAATAACGAAATAATTATGAAATGCAAAACCTGTACATATTCTAGTCGATATTAGGAGGTTTCTGTAGAGTGTATTAAATTTTAATGTTTCTTTTTGTCTTACACAATTTTGTAAAATAGCGGTATTACTCATGTATTTATTTCTTCACGTATAGCAATAATTTTCTATCAACTAATTAAATAGTTAATCGAAGAATGAAAAGCTAAATAATATCCAAATTTTCGAGTATATTATACAACTGTACAGGATGGTTCACGAGAAATAGAACATGTTGAACTGTTCAAGGACGCAAACATGATATAAAAAATTGTCTAATTGTTGTCTTCAAGAACTATTAAAGGTATCGATGGTTTTTTAAATAACATCATATATTTTTAACTTATCACAGTGCAGTAGCCAATATAAAGATGATTTTGAAGACAACAAGAATCAAAAAGTATCATCATATTTAACTTGTTGAACAGTACAACCTCTGTTTAATTCTTCCCTCAATCCTAACAGAGTTATTTAGATGTTCTTCTTCTAGTGAATCACCCGGTATGCTCTATCGTTTAAAAGTATTTGATCACTTACTTGCAACATGCACCGTTTACATTACAGAAAATAAGGCAATAAAGAGAACTAAGTTCCTCGTTGGTCAAATAAGTGATTGAATATTTTTAGCTGTATATGCGTGTAAATATTGTCAACAAATGCTATGATTTTCTAGTTATTCGAATTACAAATTGCGGAGCCACAGGAAGAACAGGTCCAACGGCTGAACAATGCGCAGAGGAGTATAACAGGACGGACGCAGAATTAGTTGTGCCATCAGGACAATTAGAAGACGCTTTCTCTCATTTGAGTGGCGTTCAACGATGGATGGCACCTCGCGGTGGATATTACACGTACGTACGCTCTGTAAACGGTGTCTGTGATGTTACCAACAAAATTTACTAAAAGTATCTGAATTATACTTGACTAATTGTACATTCTAGTTTAATCGGACTGGGGGCACGTGGTGGGAAAGGATCTAGTGGAATTGGTACCGCGTTGGGCTCCCTTGTTCGCGGAGTAATCGAACTGGAGAAGGGCGAACTATTGTACTTCATGGTAGGACAGGCGGGAATAGACGCGTGTCCTAAAGTAAGATTTTTATATTATACATACACATAGACAACACACAGACAATACAATTTATATGGATTATACTTAATAATTTAGATTAGACATTATAAATTTTAAGTTGTCGATGTAATTTTTAGAACTTTAGACTGGGAACAGATAGTTGTCAAACTGGTGGACCATCTTTGTCGGAAATTACCTCTAGCATACGCGAAGTGAAGAATATTAAGATAAAAGATGGCGGAGGCGGTGGTGGTGGGGCAACATATGTCTTTAAAGTAAGCTAATATATCTTGTCTCTACATGCTACTGGTAATTAAGCAAAACGCCAAACTAATATAAACGTAAATGCATTGCAGTTGAACCGCAATGGATCGCAACAACCGATTCTAGTTGCTGGGGGTGGAGGCGGAATAGGCTTCGGACCATTTGTCAATACCGGTCTTCAACATGGGCGGGGAGCTGTGCCAGCTGGAAAACAACCAATGATTAGTTCGGTTTTTTCGCCGGATATTGGTAAGTTATAATTTTATATAGTTTTATATAGTTTAAGTATACAATAGTGACTGATGACTAAAGATTGATGACTGATCATTTAAACTAACTAATGATTAATCATAACTAATAAGCAATAACTAACGATTACTTAGAATTAGAGCTGTGACTAACTAGTGTCATGTAGTTATGACTAAGTAATCAAAAAGTTTTAACTAACTATTTTTAAGTTTTGACTAACAATCAGTCAGACTATTAATCATTTTCAATTATTAGTTGATTTTTGCCCAACTCTGCTTGCATTTAAAATTCGTAAAACTGTTCACGTTTGTAACTGAGAAAAGCTGTTCGTCATAGCATTCTTTCTTTGTAATGAATAATGATTTTGCAACAGCGATCACGTTCTTTCCAATAAAAAATTGTAGTTAGCTGTTCGTGGAGTGATCCGTTGGTAGACGCGAGAACAGTTTTGACGGTTGAAGTTTGTACAAATGACGTTTCAATTTTATTTGGTCGATTCGCACGATCGCCGGTTGCAGTAGCGGGCGTCAATCCGCGTTTAGTTATAACTGCTTCGAAACTGTGTTAATTACCTGATTCTCGACGGCGCAGGTGGTCCCGGCGGCGGGTGGGATGGGTCATCAAGTAGCGACCCGGTTCAACGACCTACCGCTGGAACGGCTTTAATTCAGGGTGGCATCGGAGGAATTGGTTGCGGTCCTGGAAATCACAGCCACGGTAATGGCGGATTCGGTGGTGGAGGTGGCGGGTGTCTTACGGGAGGCGGTGGTGGTGGTTATATAGGTAATGGACGAATCAATATTATTCATTTGCGCTTCTCCTAATTCTCCCATTTCAACCATTTTTCACATTAACCTCTTGCCCAACGATTTATTTTACGGTTTTAAGTGATTAGAAGTTTTTTGTGGTTCGTGATTTCTTAAGAAAGGAGAAAATGACGCAGGAAGCTGAATGACTTGTTCCTCATTTTATTTCTATAAAACTGTACAAAAAATCTTCAAATCTATAATAGATTCATTCAGATTTGATAATGCTATAGCATGTACAAATATCCTAGAAAAAAGTGAATATATTTTTTAACAAAATAATATTACAAGTGTTACAATATTTCAAATTTTGACCGCTCCTCAAGAATTGGAAACTTAGTGTTGAAATGCTTTTTGGGTCCACTGTACATGCAGTTGAAACTAGACAAGTTTTTTCGGTGGTTTAATGCGAACATGATAATTTAGGCGGTGACACGGGAAACAAGAGGTCAGGCAATGGCGAAGGTGGTTACTCGTATGCTAGCCATGAGCTGATACACCGTGAAATCCGACCAGCAACAAATCGTGAATCTGGTGAAGTGTATATTATTCCTGCTATCAGTGGATGCGGTTGTGATTTCCGATGTATTGTCCTCGACCAGTATCTCAGCGAAACAAAATGTTTGTGCCCACCGGGATGGTCATTAAGCGACGACTTGAAATCCTGCGACGGTAAGTGTTTGAATTGTATTATGATTCACTTTCATATTTTCATTGAGCGAGAATTCTCCTTCACATTTTCGACATCAACCGAGTTGCGAGGTTGCGGTTAAATTTTGTTGGCTGGTTAAGCGAATAACTTCTCAAAAATGTATTTTGCTTGCCAAAATGCAGCATTAAAGAGAATTTTTCGCTCTTTTAAACGAAAATAGGCAGCGCACATACCCCTTTTTTACTATACAGGGTTGTCGACTGCAGGTGGGAGAAAATTTACAGGGTAGTTCTCCACGACAATGTAAAATGAAAATTAAGAATAAACAAATTGCAATTCCGGCTTCGTCTTTTAGTTATCAACAATTCAAAATCCACCTAAACTTAATTCAAAACGTTATTATACTCAAAACAAGTATGGTATCTTTGAAATATTTATTCCAGCTATTTATGCGAGTTTATCATCAGATTATTTGCCCTCGTGAACATTGTATTACACACAAATGATAAAAAATGCTCGTTCGACAGGAAAAAACAAAAATTCGACAAGAATAAACATTTTCTCGAACAAAACTGATTAGTTCGAACAAAATGTTTTTAAAAACCTTAAAAAAATATATATCTCCGCGAACATCTCGCGAATTAAGAGTTCTCGTTCTCGTTCTTGAATTTTGAAGGTATAGATATTAATAATAAACAATTTTTACGATAAAATACGGAACACAGATCGATAAAGTAGCTTCATAGTTTTCATTGATGTGCTATGTGAATGTAATAAAACTTTGCATCCGAAAAACCGCTGAGGTTTAAAGTGATAAATGATCAACCTAATATTACAGGGTGACAAGAAATAACGGAGTTAATCATTTCTTATTATAATTCTGTCAAATTGACGAATTTTGATAAAACAAATAATAATAACCATAACATGGACCTTTAGTTTTTCAAAATTCGTCGATTTGACAGAATTATAATAAGAAATGTTTAACTCCGTTATTTCTTGTCACCCTGTAGAAGAAGTTGAAATGATGAAATGGACAACGTATTTTATGGTTGTTGAAATCAACGAAGCGTGGTCTTTTCTATATAATTAGTATAAATTTTTGAATTTGCAGTGGATGAAGGTTTAAAGGGTGCACACCAAACGTTCATAATTCTGTGGATCACTCTAAGCGTCGTCCTAGTGTTGGCTTTCTCCGCGCTCTGCCTAGTTATTTGTAAGAAACTGTTAAACAATATTGTAACGTACATGCTTTTGCACAATACCGAAGCCACCGGATTTGCGTAATTTTATTAATTGGGAACCATTGATAAATAAAAAGAATCAACCAAATTGTTGCACAGCTAAAACTTGATTACAAGTAGTATTAGATTATTTGAAATTTTCTATAACACCAATTGAAGTGTGTTTTAATTACTTTCATCGATAGATAATCGTTACCAAAGTCGAAAGGCGCATTCACGGCGGCGAGAACGTATATTTGGTAATGGTATAGAGTTACCGTCGTTACGCGCCGTTACCGACCATATGATGACCGAGTTCAATCCGAATTATGAGTTCGCTGGGAATCTCGATAGCTTTAAAGATTTGCCGCAAATACCACGCGAGTACATCCACTTAGTAAAGTAAGTACAGATCTGCCACTAAACTGAAAATTAAATAGTATCATTGTTACTGATCCGTTATTCAATGTGTGAAATTATATGCGAAATTCTTCTGAACTACTAACTTTTCGACATACATAGGTTAGTACTTTTTTGTAACGAATGTCCAGCTGCATCGATTGATGTATCAAAAAATACCTCATTCCATTTAAAAAAATGAAGGTGACCTTCATATGTCTTAAAAAAATTGCATAAAATCAAAAATTTTTTTGGTATCGTATGAGCTCCATTTTACCATTCAACTGTCTCCTTCAGACATTTGACGTATCTTTAAAAACAACAAAGATATTTGAGGTGGCAACGTTAGATGACTCAGCCTGCATATCAGACAAATATCGTAGAAAAAGTTAACGGTATTTAAAATTGTATAATTGTGCGATTTTCACTATAATATATACTAGAGTCAAAAATATATTCAATAATTATCAAATAAAAAATCTAAAATGGATCATTCGACCCCTCTTGGTAGGTTTAGTGTTAAGAGAATATTAATAAAACGTTGTATGATGATGATGAACATTGTAAAAAATGTACGTAGAACAACACATTGGAAAAAGTTCTCATATCGTCAGCGATAAAGATAGCACTAGAGATTGCCAAAACGTTCTTTCAATGCTTGAAGATAATTGAGCCTCACTGAAATTAGTGTCTTTTCACATTGTACACCTTACGAGAAAAATTAACATATCCACGAGTTATATTATACTTTCTACGTGAAATACGTACGAGTAATTGACCTGTGTTTCAGACCCCTCGGCCAGGGTGCTTTCGGCGAAGTGTTCCAAGGTATCTACGAATACAGGCGTAACGAAAAGCATCCAGTCGCCGTGAAAACGATACCCTCCTCATCCACGCCCCAAACCGAAGCTGATTTCATGATGGAGGCTCTAATCATGAGCAAATTCAATCATCCGAACATCGTTCATTTCATCGGTGTGTCTTTCGACAAGAGTCCGAAATACATCGTTTTGGAACTGCTCGCTGGCGGCAACCTGAAGAATTTCCTTCGGGACGAAAGACCACGCGCGGTAAGCACGGTTCTCTATACGCTATTTACCCTGTATAGTCCAGTCACCAGGTACTTTTACCTGGAAAGTATTCCGAACTTAATGAAATTTTGGCACGTCATTTGGGGGTACTCTGGGGAGTCGAATCTGAGTTTTTTCGACCTCGAGGACCCTGTGCTAACTTGGGTAGGGGGAAAAACCACGATTTTTGTTACCTGTTTTTTGGTATTTCGCCTATAACTCAAAAACTATGGGTCCTGCGAACTTTTCCTTTTCATTTTTGAAAAGAGTATTAAATTTCCTTCAAATTTCACTGTTCGTTCAAAATTAGAAAATGTTTCTCAAAATGACATTTTGAGCCACACATTGTGACGTTCAGCACGAAATTGCAAGTTTTTGGCTCATAATTTTAGTTTTTCAACACATCTACATATAATCTACATACTATGTATACCCCTTACATTGTAAGGCTCAAAATGTCATTTTGAATATGCTTCGAGCAGCTTCGTGCGTCACAGTATGGGCCAAACCGATGATATCTGCTCGGTGCAGACCTGGCTGACTGGTTACATTTCTTTAGGTTTTGGATAATATTTCTCTTTTACATTCTGTATACTGTTATTATTAGTTTGAAAAGATTTTTCGATTTTCATTATAATTTCGTTAAAGATAACGTGCTGACTACTGTAATCGTAGAACTATAATATCGTTTTAGCACTTGAACATTTATCAGCCCGAAAAATCTATCCGAAACTTTTTGGAACGAAAAATATAATTTTGGTTTAATACGTTTAACATCCTTCTAATGTAAAATGGATTCTCTCCGTAGAACCATATAAGGTGACCTTTTAATAAAAAAAAACTTTATCCTAATTGTTGTAAAGCTCGTTGCAAGACCGCCGCTGCAATGAACGTCATCTACAGTAGGTGTTACTAAACCGACTAATTTCACTTTAAGTTCGTTTATTTTCGTTTAACTATGTACCCTTCTGAATTATAATTTAAACAGGGACAACTGTTAATTTTTGGCGCTCGTCATCAATGGGGTGCATGCGTATATTCCTGTTTTGGCAGGATCGGTCTACGTCGTTGACGATGCTGGATCTAATAACGTGTGGCTACGATGTTGCGAAAGGCTGCAAATACATGGAAGAAGCCCGTTTTATCCACCGTGATATCGCGGCGAGAAATTGTTTACTTACTTGTAAGGAAATTGGTCGAGTTGTGAAAATCGCGGATTTTGGCATGGCCAAGGATATTTACAGAAGCGATTATTATAGAAAAGGGGGCAAGGCTATGTTGCCTATCAAATGGATGCCGCCGGAAAGCTTTCTAGACGGAATATTCACTACGAAAACCGATGTTTGGTAAGTTTTTATTAATCGCTCGATCAAACAGGGTGTTTCAACTAAATGGGACCAAATATCTGATTTATTTATAAAGCGAAAAACGCTCAGAACTTTTTACTTCACCTAATATATATCTTATAATTATACTGGGTGCTTAGTTCTTTTGCGCAGTAGTGTATATTTGATTCGATATCCTTGTAACTCAACTTTTTAACTGTGTAACTTTCCGATTGTGAATATTTTGGGAGAAGTAACGTAAGAAAAATAAAATTATGTAACAAAAGTTTTGTCGCAATCAATGTAAATAAGATATGGACATTAGGACACTATAACGTGACAACTAGACTGCGATTCTTTATGCATTTATGCCTATGAAAATTTTCAGAAAAGCCTAGCAATACTCAATATTGTAGTGCGAAGAGGTTAACATTTTTTAAAGAACCTAACTATACAGCTCTACAGAGTTTTATGTATGGGGTGAATTAATTTAATTTCAATGTAATTGACCAATAAGAACTGGATCAATTTTTTCTCACAGGGCATTCGGTGTTTTATTGTGGGAAATCATGTCTTTCGGATACATACCCTATACAGGATGCACTAACAGAGAAACTATGACGATGGTAACATCTGGTGTTCGTTTGGAAAAACCAGCGGGATGTCCAGATCCTATTTATGGAATAATGACACGATGTTGGCATCCACGGCCAGAGGATAGGCCTAGTTTTGCGACTATTGTTGAAAGAATTGGTTATTGTTTACAGGTAAATAATGATATCCCGATTCTGAATGTAATTTCGAATGGTTAATCTGAGAAAAAGCATATTTCAACAGGACCCTGACGTAACAAATCATCCAATGCCTAATTTTGATATATTACCAATCTGTCACAATGAAATAACAATGATGAGGCCGGATCCGGAAGCGGAGTGTATCAACGTACTATCTGAAGTGAGTACAGAATTTATCATTTTCCAAAAATTACTAAGGATGGGGTCAGAATTTTTATTATTTTCCAAAAATTACTAAGGATGGGATTAAATACTTTGAAGAAAAAAGGTTTGTACCCATATGTTTAATAGATTTTTTTTCAATGTGGTTGCATTACTTTCCGGACAGACCCTGTATTGTATACAGGGTGTCCCAAAAATGTTCTATTTCCTTCTAACTGGTGATCCCTGAGGTTATTTGAAATAAGCGTGCATACTTGATTCCATCCTTAGAGATGATCGATTCCTGATCATTTGACTGTAAATTAGATGATAAAAATATAAACATTCGCAAGCTACTTGTCAATGCAATATTGACATTGTTTCGTGTCTTTCGTCATGACTATTGCAGTAGTTACTTGATAGAACAACTTCTGTAATTTTCATAGCTGGATGCATGTGGCTACATGCAACCTAAAATCTTTGATCCACGATCAGTGAGTCAACGTTTGCCTCAAGCTGCTGCTAGTAACGTTTCGTCGGATTTTAGAAATGAAAATTCGAGTAAAAGAATGTTTCTACAACCGACTGATCGTCCGAATATCTCTGAACATACTTATGGCGGTAATACGAGTCGCGATGGTTTCGGTGATGAGAATGACGATACAGAGGTACATTTCACTAATAAACAAGCGATTAAGCTTCTGCAAAATTTTGTTCGTTATACTTTCGCTTACGTTGCACACATTACGAAATTCTAAAAAATCGCAACTGTAATAAAAACAATCATTCTTTTGACTGATTTACGTTATATTTTGAGCTTCCAGGCAATTTTAGTGAACACATTTTACTGAATTCAGTGTTTCAGTTTCTTATTTCAGCACCCGGTATATGGAATGTTTTCTCGGTTCAATTTTGCTCGCGTATTCTGTCACTGCTGTGTAACTTCCTTCTGAGTTTTCATTCAGTATTGTCGATACAAAATCGACAAAGTATTATAATCTTTTTATATAACGGTCATTATTTACGTGAGTGAATCCTCGCCGATTTTAATAAGCTTGCATTATGCTGTCAAGTTTACTATTCGAAACAACTTTTGTCTACACATGTCATTATCACTTGGCTTCCAATTTTAGCGCGTATAGATAAAAGATGTTTAACCCTTAGCACTCGATTGGTGACTCTGAGGCGCCACTAACAATTGCTTGCTGTCGGTATCTAAACAATTATTAAACATTTAGGTATTGTACGAGGTATTATACCAACTTTTAAAAATCATAGGGAATGGATATATAGGTCGGAAGAAATGTTTCATTTTCAAGTTAAAATTGCTCCGAGTGCAAAGGGTTAAAATAGCAAAATTGACAACGTACTTCAAACTCAACAAAATCGGTGAGGATTTGCTGATGTAAATAATTGTTATATGGTTTCTATTAGCACTTTATCTGCCGGAAGCCTATTGATAGGCTTTTCAAAAGTTCCTGTACCAAAATGAAGCTTAGAAATCCTCTTTTACACAATAATGCCAAACAGAATTATTAGATTACGTTGTTAAAGGTAAGTTTTGTTGGTTCGCAATTGAGATAGTTATTACACTTTCATGAATTATGGAATAATCGCCGGTAGATAGTGTGTTAACGGATCATCAATCCATCCTTTACTTTCGCTCATAGAACACACCGACACTCGTACAGACGTTTCCTGAACATTGCGACGAACATTGCGCCGATATTTATTCCATAGTTGTTCGCAAGAAATTCTGGGAATAGCAGAAATCCGTTCCGTTCGCTGTTCGGCGCGCTGTCCTGCCCGCCATTTTCCGTCCCGTTCGCCGTTCGGCGCAATGTTCGTGGAAATGTTCAGGTCTGTGCGAGGCATAAAACGTCGCGTGTTTAGAACGGCTGATTATATTTGTAGAGCAAAGATACAGCTGACAGCTCGAATCGAGAGGAGAAAAGTGGACATCGAACTTCAAAGGACATCGAAAATAGCGGTAAGTTAGACAGTGGTGACAACGGTAACAACCGTCCATTGGAAACGGGAAGTCGCCGAAGCAGTACGATCGACATCGCTGATCTTGACAAAAGGAACGGCAACGAAAGCGTAACGACCACAGACACTAACTCCGACTCCTTGATCGTTGCTTCTTCGGACACGCCACCGGACACGACGAATTCGTCACCGAATACACGTACCTGCTCGCCTAGCCACGTTGGCCTAACTACAACCACCACCACCAACGTGAACGGAATGTTCAAGAAAAATTCCTTGAAAGCTGCACTAAGCTTAGACCCCAGCGCATTATGCCGTGGCAAGATCCCATACGAAGAAATAGCATTCTCGTCGCAGGCGCAACGATCCAGCACGCCTGGAAATATGGGGATTAAAAAGGTAATTTATAACGATACTCTTTCAATTTTATTCCTGTCTGGTGTATCCGTGTCATTCGACAGTTTAGACAACACTGTACCAAACAAAAGTTCAGCAATATCTGTTGGGTGATTTTTATAGAGATTGTCATTCTAAAAACAGAATAAAAGAGAATAAAGAGCAGCCAATCATTTCTTATACTTACACTTTTATTATTTCAATAATCGTAAAATAAAAACCATGTCGCTGCTAAAAATCGGACATTTCATATGCAACAACCTAATAGATATGCAAAACCAGAATACTCCGTTAATATTCGAATAAGATTATGTGTACACCTGCACTCGATTTCATTGAAACGATCAAACACGCACAGGATTAACATATAACCCACGCTTTCTCGCGACACTCGATGTCCTATTTATCTTGAACGAGTCTAGCGACGCTTACCCCTGAATTCGTTTCATCGCAGTTCTATGTATGATGGAACTATCGTCTCTCTGTTCTTCACACGAAGGATCCTATGGTTCGTCAGCTACCAAGAGAAGAGGAATGCTCCTGCTGAGATTTGTACAAGGGGGAGTGACGAGACTCCCCGGCGAACCGAGGTGGTCGAATTGCGTCGCGTGCAACCGCTACCAAATCGCTGCAACGATCAGCTACGATAACAACAGTATCAATAGCAACACGTCTCGCGGAATCCTCGTCGCACATGTGGATACGAGACGAAGAGTATTCGCGTCGAACGCATTCCCAAGAAACGCTTTTATAAATGGACACCGTGTCAAACCACAATATAAATTACAACGATTTGTTTGTACTTTCACCTTCGTTTATTCGTATACTTATTATACATATATACATATATATATATATTTTATATAATATACATGTACACAGGGTGTCCCATTTCGAACTTCCCACAAGCGAACATCACGAAACGTATCGAACAGACTAAGAAATGTTTTTAACGAATGTTACGAGATTATCGAGCGAGTCGGATCACATTACGCTCATATTTCTTTTTGATGATATTATGCTCATATTTGACTTGGAAGAAGCCCTGCTTTTTCGACTCGGTTTCATCTTTTCCAATGGGAACCTGTATTTTCGATTTCGATATTTTTGTAGCCGATGTCGGAACGTTTTCGAAACACTTCGCTGTTTCTGTCTCTTATTGGTTTATGTCCATAACGAGAGGGAAGACTTTAATTGCGTTTATTAAATGGACGGATGCGCGTTTGTTACGCGAACAATAACTATAGATCGTTTTGTCGCTGGCGGATGTTAGCGTCGACGAGTTTCGGTGTCGCGTCCACCCGCCGACATAAGGAATTGCAATAACCGTCCGTTATTAAATTCAACTAAATCTTTTTTCTCGTGCGTGAGCTCACACGACGCGCAAACACGAACAGAAACACGCGAGTACGCACACGTACACACGCACACACACACACGCGAACATACGTAAAATAATACGTAATATTGTACTGCAGGATACCGCGGTGTCGTCTGATATAAAGAGTAAAAAAAATGGCAGAGCGAAACGAATAGAATGTTCAGACGCGAAAATATAGCACAAAGTTCGTAACTCCGAACTTCGAATACATTCCATCGCAATTTCACATGCATACATAAATTATCAAGGAAAAACTATATGTAGATTATATATAGCTGTTATGAATTTAGCGATGTTCCTCCTGCAGATGGTGAAACAAAGACGTCGTTCTTGTCGTTTGTGAAATGTGCAGGTCAAATTGTCGGAGTCGCGAGCCGTATTGTATGAAGTATTTTTTTTATTGTTCCAAGCGATGTTACTCGATGTATGATATATTTATGACGAAAATCCAACAAGAGAGAGAGAGAGAGAGAGAGAGAGAGAGAGAAATGGCGAATGCGTGTATGTGTGTGTAAGAGACAGAGAGAGAGAGAGAGAGAGAGAGAGAGAGAGAGAGAGACAATACACTATACACAAGACTTAATTTACACCAAAGATGAAAAGAAACGAAAAATACACGTCTGCGAAGTACTTTCTACACAAGCTTCTAAACCTTTATATTATATGTATGTATATATACATATGTGTATGTATATCTATCAGAGAGAAGTTCTAGGCGAAGGCTTGGTCCGAATCGCCTTCATCCTCGATTGATTTATGATTATTATTACCGGACAACGATCATTAAGAAACCTCGGCGTAGTATGTAAACTAAGAAATGTTAATAAGGATGAAGATCGATCTCGGCTCGCGTGGCGAAATCATGTCATTGTTCTCACCGCGAACAAAAAAAAAAAATGAAACTGACTACCTGAATGTTGATG
This sequence comes from Lasioglossum oenotherae, assembly GCA_028455765.1. Lineage (NCBI taxonomy): Eukaryota > Metazoa > Arthropoda > Insecta > Hymenoptera > Halictidae > Lasioglossum > Lasioglossum oenotherae. The sequence goes on along the minus strand of CM052291.1, from coordinate 6,125,942 downwards.
CATGAAAGACTAGATTTAAATAGAGTATTCTCGCCTACCTCGTTGACTCGTTAGTAGACATGAAAGAACGATGAATGGTGGACAGTCTGTGTTTAACATCGATCTCGTTGTATACGATTGCCATCGGAAGAATTCTAGGAAAACAATGGGCAGACGGAACACGCTTTCAAAGACAAGAAAAAAGAGCATTGGCCCTTTTTTATTTTTCTTACAACAACGACGTACTTTACGTGCGCGCAGCGTATGAAAGTCAACCACCATATATCTGTACGTGAAACGTAATAAAGACATGTTTGTGGAAAAATACATCGTCCATTATCGTCCTCGGCGATATCCTTACAACAGCAACCATCAAACGTTCCGCAATTTACAATAACGTTATTGCTTTATTGATTGATATAACTTGTTTGCTTAAGGGGGTAGACTCTCGTTTTCAGGATCGCAAGGGTGCTTTCTCATTTCTCCGGTAATGCTTATAGATATTATTCTATAATAATTCTATAATAATTCTTATAGACTATAGAATATTGGTACCTTAAAGAAATGCAAGTCATATTTTTTCGCATCCATAATTCGCTTTCAAGGGGCAAAAAATTCAATGAAACTTCGATATCTACATTTCAATTCCATGATCAAAATCACATAGAATATTAAGAAATCCTCAATTACCCAAACTGAAGCCGGTGAATGCAGGTAGGTTCAAAATTGCGTTGTATCTCTATTCTAATCAAGTAAATTAAATTTCCATTAAACTATACATTCTATAATACGTCCACCTTAGGAAGTAACAATCTTTAAAAAGGGAGAATGCATTCTTCAGTTTGATATAGAATAGTCGTACATTAATTCAGAAGGTTGTTGTATGAAGAAGAATTAGAGGAGATTGTTTATATTCGACGATACCAGACAAATACCAGTGAGACATTCCTCCTCTTGATCTTCTGCTTGCACCATTCGTTTTCCTGACAACTGTTGGCTGCGAGCAACGCGTATACCAGGCATCGAAAAATATATAGATAAGCACAAACGATGAAACCTTCCGACAGGCAGAGAAAACGGAGCACCGTTTGGAACGAGGGAGGGGTGTGGACGACAATTCGAGTTTAGTGTGCGGCGTACAGTACGTTTGTGCCGCCCTTTCGAGAATCTTGAGGCTTACAGCGTTGTCCGCAGGCTCGTAACTATATTTACCAAAGCATCTTTATTAGGGAGATGTCGAATTACTCCTACTATTACGTGAAAACGGTCATTGACGGTACCGACAAGCCGAAAGCGTACAAATTCTTAAAAGGGTAAGTTGTCACCTGCGAACAGAAATCGAAAAATTTCTTCATTTCGCTTCATTCTCGTAATAATCTCGTCTGCTCACTGTGATAACTGGAATGTGGAATGAAGACCGCAGGTGTCCAATGTCTCCTTTTCATGATAATATTCTCATTAATTTAATTAGCATTACAACAAATCATTCGAATTCCCTCTACCTGCAGCACCAATTAAAATGATTAAAACTGATTGCAGAAACAGATTCACAATATCCATTAATCCCCTCATTATTGCTTTCTCGTTTAACGTTTCCCGGCGCGAAGTGTTAATCGTTCACCCATTAGGACACTAAAACCGTTTGTCCTGAATAATAATTCTATCCTTGAACGAATATATAATCGTATCCTTTTCATGATAATATTCTCATTAATTTAATTAGCATTACAACAAATCATTCGAATTCCCTCTACCTGCAGCAGCAATTAAAATGATTGAAATTGATTGCAAAAACAGGTTCACAATATCCATTAATCCCCTCATTGTAGTTCACTCATTAGGACACTGAAACCGTTCGTCCTGAATAATAATTCTATGCTTGAACAAATAATTGTATCCTTCATATAAGAGCAAGATGACAGTCACACGCACAGTGTTAGTAAAATCTTTCCGTATCGAAATTGTTAAAATGTTTTTTCATATGTCTATTCGTGGAGCCGCGCGCTAAGACTGCTCGACTCTGAAACGCTCTATGTAAAAAAGTCATAGCAAGAAACACGAGAGCAGCGACAGACCTCGCGTGATTTAAAATAATACCGACCGACATACATTGCTCTCGAAAAAATTTATCTGTAATTTATCTGTAGGAATCCCGCCCTGTTTCAACCTCCGGGGGACACGTGGTCCACACATGGTCGCTATAATCTTCTCTCGCGGCTGCTCCGAGGAGGACTTTCCGGTTCAGGTGACGTCTATCATCCAGGCAACGCCATCTTCAAGGTTCGTGATCGTTATTCGTTCCTTAATAATCGTGTACAGATTCCACACGCTCGGTACAGTAAATCTGAACAATCCTTTCCTCGAGAAACTCTGGCGATTCAACAAAGATTTCCCTTCCGAAGCTTTACTGTCGCTGCACCGCGTCGCGCTGTGTCGCTTCCAACGCGTTTTTACGGACCATTTAGTTGGATACATTCGACCCGGAGATCTAGCAGAGCCGAAGCGAACTTCGCAGAGACAGAATGAAACCGAGCAGCTCTGCGATGGTCGAGTAATGTCAGCAGGGGGGGAAATTTTTCCAAGCTCTTCTTTGGAACGCCGCCAAATACAGCTTTTAACATAAAACGAGCCCCTCACACGTTGCCTACAACATATAACGGATTCATATTTTTAGCCAGACTACTGTCAAGGTTATTACCCAATTCTTCATTATTATTGCCTCGTTTTTATACCGTTGCCTGCAGTCCCTGTTATCGTTGTTTGCTGCTTTCCTAAGTATAGCTACCAGCGATTTTCATATTCAGGATCCTAGAAGTTTTCGAACACTAAGTTTCCCAGTCTCGAACAATTGTGGACACTTAATAGAAATAATTTCGTTAAAAAATAGTACGAGCATCCGTGGAAATATTCGAAATTTGTTCATGAGCAGATCCACCCCAGATTTGGAGATTCAAGTTTCACAACGAAATCTCAAAACTTGTTCCACGATTTTGTACAATTTTACCTCAGTTTGTCGCCTGATCAATGAATGCCTGTTGCTAGCAGGCATTGCTGTAGCGTGCGAAAATACCCTAGAACAGAATAATAATAATAAGTATGTCTTTTTACGAAATTGTGTTGAAATACGTCTTGGGTTCATTGTATTTTCTTTTCATAAATGACGCGTGGTTGACAAACTAGCCATTTTATTGAAGTTGATGATGAAGGACCAACATTTATTGGATATGTTCGATTTACATATACGACCGTTTCGAAACTAATAATCTTAAATTTCTGTAGACTTAATGTGTCCGCTTGTTGAACTGTAAAAGAGGATCTCATCGTAAACAACGAAAAATAAACGATTATTTAACAGTCGTTTTCACTATTTAACTAATTTGTACGACATTATGTTATGGGTGATTGTAAAATATAGTTGAGAACTGACAAGTACATCTGATAAGCAATTTCAGAATAGCCAAGGTATTTAGTTGATCGAGATCACGTCGGTGGGATCATCGATCTTGAAATTTGAAAATAAATTTCATGCCATTAATTCGCTACTGAGGCAGTTGCGAAACTGCACATTATTCTCTTCTGGCAAACGCACGTTCTCACAACATCTGCTCACGTGAGCTATTAGGACAAGATGTAGCAATAGACTGCATTTGAAACAAAATGGCACATACGTCTTCCTCGATTACACTATTTTTGTCTGAATAGTTCATCGCGTTGACAGTTTATCGATCCGATCTGTACAAACGTATTTATCAAACAAGAAACATAGCTCTTAACAAAATTAAAACCATGGAAGACAAAAATATACATATACTCTGTGTATATTAAGATAGGAAATATTTATTGTAACGAAAACATTGAAATGCGATTAAATGAAAAAATAACGAAACTTCACAAAAAATACTTCCAAAACCTAAAAATCTATGCTTATAAGTAGACTGCGGATTTTTATGCAAAATGAAAAATGTTTGCATTGATTGCAAGACGCAGGAGTGAAATAAAAATTTTTTTCTTCTTTGAATTATCTGGTTAAGTTGAAACCAATAAATACACTGATAGCTTAAAATCTTTTTAGTATGTCCACTGCTTTAAATTGTGCTTACTCATTTTTGTCATAATCTACACACGGCCTGATTTAAAAAATATAGACTTCGTGGTAAAGCAAGACGAACACATACATATATGTTTCGCTAGGAGGAAAAGCGTGATCAGTATGTAGTTCCTCTTACAAATTTAAATATAGTCCAGTCAATACGATCCGACTTCCAAGTATCACGATACCTTTGAATTCTAAAATTTCCCCAGCACCAAAGGAACTATATACTGTTTTTCCGAGTACGAAATCTCATGGGGAAACACGTTATTTCAACAGTACGTGTAAACTATAATAGATACATTCTCTCGCGCGTGATATGAATATTCAAGACTGCGCAGTTTGTGCATTTACAAGTGATATGAATATACAAAGGAACATCAAGTGGCTTAATTGTTGTTGCTTCACACTGATCTTGTTAGAGACCATAATAAAAGAAGCAAATTTGTGGTCCGCTTGATATTTTTGCTTGCAGATTAAATTTTGTAACTCTTCTAGTGTCAAAAACTCATAGCACATGGACTGCGTAATATTAATAATTATAATCAATATCTCTGTAATAAACTCAAATCTCAAAGAGAAGCTAAGCAAAAATATTATAAAAATACTAAAAAGAAAATTCTTTTCATCTTCATCTATTCCTACAAGATTTTTGGAAACTACAAATGCACATCTGGCGTGCCTTCTTTATATTTGATGTTGGTTCAAGATTTATATAATTGTTTATTACTTTTTTGACTCAATTTTACTATACTACTAATTACTAACTTTTAATAATGTTGAGGTCAGGAGATCTTCTTGGACAATCATACTACACGAATAAAGGAGGGGTTTTTAACGATCGTAATTAATGTTTAATTAATAGTAATATTTTTCTCGGCGCTATGTTTCGATCAAATCTTTACACTTTTGAATAGCTATGTTTCTAGGGCATAGAACGTTTGCTTCGGATTTGAAACTTTGATAAACGTTCCCGACTCGGGTTTGAATCATTGCAAGATGCCAAGCGCTATTCTATTGGAAGAAAACAAAGGTGGTTTTTTGTTTCGTCCTAGATACTACACGAATGTCTGTGCTCCGGCTCCGGAGCCACTCCTGTTCTTGGCTCTTAATCTCACAACAATACCTGTTTCTTCGAATCCTGGTAAAAACATCTATAGTCTAACCTTAAGAAATCATTCCGCACATTCTAATTGACTAAAAGACCTCGTCAAATGAAGGTCGTCTTTACGACGCGACGGTGCTTTGATCTTTCCTCCTTCAAGATACGTTCACCCTGTCTGGAATATATAAAATTAATCGCAACCACCGCCATCATCGCACCGAGACCAAACATCTGGAAAGCTTTACGTGTTACTGTATCCATGCGAATACACAGTAAATAATGTACAGTGTACGTACATATGTATAATCCACGGTATGCTGCGCATACTATGTACTCCTATTTGGTTAGTGGCGAGACGCCGACGCGGACATGGTTGGCCATTGAGCGGGGGGATGCATTCGTTCCAGACATTCATCTTTTAGGGCATATCGGTTAGTGTATCGTCTGCTTCTCGACTTCGAAGACGTGTTCCACGAGAACGCTGCGGGAGTGATCCTTACGAATTTTCAATCAAACGATAAGACGATAATTTAACCGGGGACTCTCGAGTCTATGAAGTGATGTGCTACGAAAGTAATAACGAAAAAACGTAATTTGTTTCGTATGTGAGAAAAAATCATTAGTAATGACAATTGAATAATCATTGAATGAGGAGATTTGTTTGAACGAGAGATTGATCAGGAACGCATTGGGTGAGAACTCGTCTTCTTATCATTGTGACCTTGACATCGCGAGGCTGTTGGCGCACCCAGAGGGTGCGACTTCTAATCGATACATGCACGGTTATCTACTGTACTACATACTGTCACAGTTGTTCTCAAAGTATTACTATGTTACGGGTTGTAGATCATCTGAAACAAATGCTATAGTATGTCTATTCTATGTATAGATCAATATTGCGGGTTTTTATTTGAAATGAAAAAAAGAAATATCTCTATCTGGAATAATTTATTTTGCATCGTTATTTTCAGTACTGTTCTTTCAAAATAATAATAATATCGATTCGTTTGAAATGTTAGCAATTTTAAACGGTACATTATTTCAAGCTTGTCAAAAGAAATAATCCTCAAAATAATATATGTATGTATGCAACAAAGGGTGTCAGCATAAGCTGGACTCAAACCTGATAATCGAGTCGGCTGATATAACTTTGATGAACAAGTTCACAATTATATGAAATAATTACAAAACAAATACAACAATGAAATAAAACTAATGATGAAATGAAATCAGTTGAAGTCATGATGAATCAGATGAAGTCTGATAGATATTGTTGCATTATTTCCAGCTTTTTACTATTATTGAGTAAAGAAATAAGACAATTTCTATTTGGCATGAATGTAATCTACTACGAAAATTAATCATTTTAGTTATCTTTTAAAAATATTCAAAATATATTTAAATATTAAAAATATTTAAAATATTCTCTTTTAGCATATTTATACTTCCTAATTCATTACCGTTGTTTTATTTTAATTTCCTTGAAGATAAATAATGATTCGGTTGGATAAACTGCATTTGAATAGAACAATATTTTTGGTGAAGCAAAATTCTTTAAAATTAGCTGTTCAAACACATTGGTAACATATTTATTTGTTAGTACAGACACTTGACGCATTGCACGTAGAAATGGAACTGTAAACAATTTAATACAGTGAATAAAATGTTAATGATAGAGTATGAATAGATAGAGTTAAATTATCATATACTCTTTCATTAAATATCGTTTATTAAGTGCAACGTAAGCTGGTGTTCAGTTTTATAATACAGAAACTTGAAGACAAATTCTTCTTTTACCACATTCACGATAATACGAGGTACCGTATACACGGCGCACTATACAAACCTAAAATAAAGCACACTCAATTTTTAGCAACCGACGATGACGCTTATTTTAGACGCCATCTTGAGACTAGACGTATTTTATCAATGTGTATTTTTTCAGCTTTAATACTCCCGATTGTTTAAGTGCAATTTACAGAACAAGAATTTGTTTATAGTTTCCAATATCATAAAATTGTTTTGTAATTAGAAATGGAATTATTATAATTATTTATAACAATTAATTAATATAATTAATACGTACTTTCCATTCAACGATCCGTACTTTATAAATAGTCTGAGAAACAGTAAAACGATATCAACCCTACTTTTGCCAACGATCTCGCCCTACTTTCACATTCTCTGCATTATGTTTTATGTTGAATAACATACCTAACATTGATCGCAAAAAAAAATGATCAATATAGCGTCTAGTAACATGGATTTCTTTGAGATTGAAAAAATTGTCATAAATATTAGCTACACTTCAGATAAAACTTGACATACGAAAAAATGTCGCAGGAATCTAAACTTGAAAAAGTCGAATTCCAAATTTTCTAAATACGTACAATTAAAACAACGGAATATATCCGTATATGAAATTTAAGACAAAATTAGTTTATCCAGATAGAACAAGAAACTGGTTATTCAGGTATCAGCAATAACAAGAAGCAGCGATAAAAAAAGATATTGGGTTAATACAAGTCTCTCTTCTAATTATAGCCTTAACGATATCTTAATAACATTGTCGATATATCGTTAAGTATCAATAAGATATCTAAATGACACAATGTTTTTCTATCCTGAATAACAACTGAGCTATAATTTCCAGTTGCTAGATACACGCTGTATAATATCTCTGTTGAGATATCAAAATAAAATACAATCGCAACTTCCAAAAATATTTTTTCCGACGTAGCTTTTCCGACCATTAAAAATTTATTCAAACAAAGTATTCTACAGAACAAGCATTACGGAACCAGTTTAATGTAATCTGTAGACTGCGGATCTTTATGCATTTATAGCAAAATTGAGAAGATGAAATTCAAAATTGTTGAAAAATTTTAACAATTGAAGATGTTGATATATAATTTCTCCTGTATTAAAATCATTTAGAGAAGAAACAACATTCAAGTTAGTTTCTATTTCTTACAATCGATGCAGACAATTTTTATTTTGCATAAAGATCCGCAGTCTAGTAATCTGCTAATGGTGTACGAAAATATGAAGTCATAAATCAGTTTTTAAACGGTTTGAGAAACAAAATATGGAAATGTACAAATATGGCGTGGACTGAAAATTTCAGGGACCCGTACATGGTCTGGGAACCGGTATCCGGGTCAACGTCAAGGTTGGAATATGGGCGGCCAAATTTTACAGTCGAGGCCTAGGACCAGTTTATATGTAGCTCACTTTCCGTTATCCTCTTTAGGGTCTGGTTAGTTTGGGACAGCCTCCGTCCGACAGCGCCCGGCGCCGGAGATACCGGGCGCCCTATCCTGCCGGACGGAGGCTGTCCCAAACTAACCAGACCCTTAAGCTCCGTACATACTGTCGCTCTCGATTCGATCGTATCCTCGCTCACGGTACTTTCACTTTTCGAAAATCCCTTTCAACTTTCGTATCCATTCGCAATCAGTAAACTGCGGATTTTATGCATTTATAATCAAAATGAGTACAGTACAAAAACGTTCGTTAAACAAAGCTATTTTTTTTCATAATAAAAATCTTTGATATATTTCGATAGTATGCTATGAACATTCAAGATAGACAATAATGTTCCATACGTAAATGCTCAAATCATTGTCTTGCTCTAAGCAAATTCAGTATTCTATCAACATCTACGCAGCCTCTGTTATTTTTAAAAAGAAGAGACTACAAACTGAAACGTGAATTTTATAGTAATAATAAAAAGAGTCCTCTGTTGTTGGTTGGCGATTAGACACGCCAACGTTGACTGAGGTAGTTACGAAACCGCAAAAACAAGAGTATAGTTATGTCAGGTGAACTGTATCGCGCGGCGTTATGTATACATAACTATCAGACATTAAAGTAGACGCTGCTGAATCAGTCAGTCGTTCGTCACCCGTGCTAACGCAGTCTAATGAACGTTCAACCGCACAACGAGCCGGAAGGTTCAACGTTACAAGTTCAATTTGTGACGTCGCTCGAGGCCAGGGGATTTCCTAGCTACCAATAAGTAGCCGTATAGTCAGCGTATCGCGTTCGATCAATGGGAGGATTTTGAAAGTTCATGTCAGTGCGTCAAGTGTCGGTCCGCTGGAAGAACGTGGCCGGGTGCTCCGGATCAAACGGATCATTTCTTATCGTTCGCGATTAGCCTTAGACGAAAAACTTTTGCACAACGGAAAATCCAGCGAACCTGTTCGGCAAGCGCTCTCGTGCGCAATCGCTGTGTTATTTACGCTCTAACGCAGCGGGACATTTCAGAATCCTGGATACACCGGGATCGTAATTAAATCAAAATGAACAACTTCCCTTCTTACGGATGGAGAGCAGAAGTGGTTGAACCTGAAATCATACGACAGGAATCGAAGAAAGTGCAAGTGAGTATTGGTGGTGTGATCTGTTGCCATGGTTCTTAATCGTAGAAGATGTCTCGGTGTCTCCGTGTTTCTCATAATCAGAACACAATGATTAACGCGCGACTGTTACATGGATTATGTAATAACGTTAACTGGAGCTTGGGACGCAAGGACATTACTGGAATTTGAAACTACGCGCCCGAATTGAATCGTGTTGTACCTCACAGATGGTGTGCGCGTGTTCTGTTCTGGTTTGCCGCGTGCACACTGGATGCGACAAAGATAACCCCGTTTCAGACATGAATTCTGATGGAACTTCTGTATTGTACGAAAATATGCACACGTTTAGGATATTTCAAAAAACGAACATTATTTCGTTTTTAATTCATTAGAAGAATACTTTGTTGAAAACATCATGTTCTTAGGACTGGTCCACGCGCAACGCCACTGCATATCATCTCTCTCCCGAAACGTTTTCACAACAGAACGGAATATACAAACACCACTATAGGAACCTTGAAATCATTTACTGCCTCTCATTTCATACCACAGAGGATATAAGAGTTTTTGTCAGTATAGACAGAGTCAGAGCATACCCAGGTCTAACATGCTAAATATGGATATAAATTCTGTTCCATGCTAAACCTGGGTATGCACTATCTCTATCTACTGACAGAAGTAGTGAGCACTCCCATTTTCTCTCTGTTCATAAAAATACTTATAAATTAAGAATAACTTATTCAAAAGTGGTCTCCACAGTAATAAGATCATTTCCGCCATAATGTTTAGATCAGAATTTAATAGGGGAACACATGACAACAACTACTGTTCATTCGATATTCAATTGCTCGTCATCTTACAATGACAAATTTTCACGTTCAGGGACACTCATTTATTTAACCCTTTACACTTGAAAATTAAACATTTCTTCTAACCTAGAATAATTCCACTCCATATGATTTTTTATTTCATTTTATGTATATGAAATTGCTATAATACCTCGTAGAATACTTAAATGTTTAGTAATTGATTAGATAACAAAATATTTATATGGTTAAATTATTAATATATTAAATTAAATTATGGTACAAGCAGTTTTTAGTGGTGACTCTGAGTGACTACTACGACACAAACAAAATGATCTGGAAACTAAATTGTTTATATAATTGTATACGTTCATATTTTTTATCCGAATAAAAATTCTGTTCACCCACGCTTTTACGACTTAATTAACATACGTGTCTGTGACGCTCATATATTGCATTTATTTGCTACGAATATTTTAATATTTTCGTATCTGGCTTTATCCACAACATTATTGTTATTAATTAGCTCATATATGCTTGAAGGAAATGATTAGTTTACTTAGTAGATTACTGAATAGTTGACGTGTAGAAGAAAAATTATATGGAAGCCTTTTTATCTTTATATCGATATTTATAAAACTGTACCAATAACTTCTCGAATCCAGTTTCAAAAACTCGTGCCGCGTCACGGCGTACACTGAGAAGTTAGGTAACAACAGACTCTGCGATAGTGATAGAGAAACATCGATAGTCAGCACCATCGATAGTCAGCACCATTCAAGTTTAATATTTTATCAGTTTTATTTGATTTAGCAATATTTTTGAAACAAAGCGATTACAACTGTACGAACACTAACAATACTAAAACTCACATCCGCTATCTATAGTATTCGATACTGAAGACTATCGATGGCTATCGATAGTATCATCGATAATTCTACGCCATACTCTGCGAAGCCGAAGACACTCGACATCGCTCGACTTCAGCCGAACGGAAATGCCTGTTTATGCCGGCGATTCGCGTGCACGAGAATTGTGTATCGCGAAACTTCGGAATTACGTTGATATATCATGCAATCGATTCGCAGCGATTTACAGAAACATGTAGCATAATCGCTACAGAAAAATCAAGGAGAGAAAAAAGATTGCAGAATAATGACGTGCGCTTAGTCAGGCCGTGCAACGTGACATGGGTGAGGGTAATGAGAGAATGAGCTCAGCTCGTGGCTCGTGGCTCCGGCTCCAGACTTTTGTCAATGTAACGGTTCTATATCCGTGGCGTGGAATAGCGTAGAGTGGAAAGTATCGGGTCCGAGTGCCCCTCGAATCTTTTCGGGTGCGCCGACAACAAGCCTAAACAGTATTGTTCTAATCGCGTGGATCTTTTCGACTCGGTGTACAGTGATCAGCTGTAATCGCCATCGATTTAGTCAAGGCGTAGTTCACGTGAAAGATGAGCTACTACGGTGAAGAGAACTCGGCTCCGCTGGATGACATCTTTGTCAAGGCAGCCGTTGAAGTCAAACGGTTCCTGCCGTCCCTCTTCAACATCAAAGTGGTACGCGTTTTTACGTTTTTTTCACGATCAACGTTTGCCCAAGCTAATTTTACTTGCACTTCATTTCGCGCGTTAAGTCGCAGTTCGGTGTTGTCGATGGACAAAATACAGCGAACTCGTTACATTACTCACACGATAACCATTATGCGGCGAGTTGGGACCCCGCGCATCGGGCCCAAGTCTCGCACAGAACGCAATGTTTTCTAAAGCGGATGATCTAATGAAAACTCAATTTAATAATAGTTCACTGCTTCGTATGATTAGATTCCGGATTTTATGATAAAATTGGGTTATGTGCAATTTAAGATAGAAGGTTAACAAAAATTTAGGTATAGCAATATGTGTTTGACTCGTGATAAAGATTCTGAGAAAAATGTATGTTAATAATTTCCTTCGCGTGGAAGATCGCACTCAAGTAACGAAAGAGCCGCGTGTGACTCGCGAGCCACAGTTTGCCGATCACTGTAATATGCCATCAAAAGAATAACATTGATCTGTCAAAATGTAGACTCCACGCACGAATTTTACAAACTTGGGAAACAATCAATTAATCTTTCATAGTAGATTCATAATAAAAAGTATTACGTGGAAAAAGGCGATTCTTTATATCTGAAAAATTATACATTAGAAAAAGCGAACAGTAATTTATAACCCAAACTGAGTATGGAACCTCATTTTTCCGGTTTTATAATGATTTGTCGTAAACTGTGCAACATATGTTTGCTGTCCCTTAAAATTGTTGTATCAGTTAGATATATCTTGAGCAGGGAACATGAGTAGCAAAACTAATGGCAACCGGTTTTCAGTTGTGACTTCCCGCGTTTTGGACGGGTTCCGAGATATTTCCGTTCCAAATGTTTTCGAGGGAGATTTATTCATGAAAATGTTCCTGCAAGCGTCCAAACAAATTTTACGAGTTCACTGTATCTTCGCGCGCAGTTTGTTTATTGTTGTCAGACACCGGTAACCGACATGGCATTTAGCATGTAAACTTCATCTAAAAGGGTGTGCTATTCGCACCATGCACTGGTCAATCGTGAACGGCAGGAATCATTGGACTGTTTCGCCGATGACGCACTTTTTGAAGTGAAAACTTCTTTAGTCGCACAACTCGTAGCTCCAAGAGCGGCTCCTGTTGCAGTTCTCCCCACCCTACGTGTGCCAGCCAGCTCACACTCCCAAATCGTCCAGTTGTGCATGCATGCGCGGCGATTTTAGCATCAGTAAAGTAAAATTCTCGATAAAATAAGGTACCCTGTAAAATTTTTAAAAATTGTTATGATTTGACTGTGATTTGTTGTGTATTTATGTATATTTTGTAACTCGTAGAACACAATATCATTATCCCACTGCCTTCTCATCATAATATGTATAGATACGTTACTGTTTCGGATGCACATGCGCGAGAAAACTTGGCCAATATCTCAGCACTGAGTGACCGAGTCTGATCCGTCACGCTCCTAGGTGAAACACTATTCGGGTAAACTCGAGAGAGCAGAGTTTAGCCGAGCGAGCGACAAACACACACGTATGCAATCGCCATAGAAGTTTCCACTTCGATCGTGCGGTCTTATGCGCATAGTATTGGTTTATTTTTTAATACGCGTATCGTTCCCCGCTGGTTTCTGCAGAATAACCTGTCTTGACTAGTTTCTGCCGAAAATCGCTTATCCCAATATTTCGAAACTCTTCAAAGTATATCGATGATGCAGTTGTTGAAGCAACGAGAACTAAATGCCGGTGGCTATTAATATTGATTCATTAATAATATCATCGATTAATTTGTACAAGTATTTAGGCCTACCAGAGGCGTCTTCTAAATTTTCATTACAGGTACAAATAAAAAATTTAAAAATCGTGACCTTTACTATTTCCGTCGCAATTGCGACCAATAACAATTTAAGAAAGAAATTATTTACACATTAACCAGTAAACTAATCCTTCTAACGTCTGAAAAGAAACTCAAGCTGTTGGGTCCAATTTTGAAAAAGTAATTCGTTTTTTTTTTAATGTGTACGAATACTTTGTACACCGACTGTATATGAGAGTAAAAGTAGGATATAATATAGTAGAAAATTTTATTAATAAAGAAGAAGTGTGCATGTGTTATGGAAAGCGTTATCACAAGAAGATATTTACGTTTTTTCTTCTTCGATATTAATACCTGTGAGAAACGGAGACTTGATGTTTGATTTAAATGTTGACACATAGTTGAAATTATTGATACTAGTTTGATTTAACTATTGACACACGTTATCAGTATGTGAATATCATATATATGTATAGTGATGTAATGGTTCTATATTTATTTCTATAAAAATAGCTACATGCGCAGTTGTATACTTCCGAATAACGCAAATTATTCGAAAACGTGGGACTTTTGAGGGCGACAGCGACCTAGATCGATCTTTTATCTAGCGTTTTTGACTACTGAAAAACCCCATTTCGTATTATCGAGAAATGAGAACGCGAATGCCGCACCCTTGCAATCCTGGAAAAAGGAGTCTACTCCCTTAAAGAGTATTTTTGAAACAATTTATTCCGATAATACCCAAGCCTGAATAAAACCTATTAAAAATTTCCATAACTTTTTCGATTTCCGAATTTAATCGTGCTAGGGGCCGAATATTTTTGTGACCGACTATGTTCTATCGATAATAGAGAAAGTAATTATCCGGAAAATATCTACACCACTGGGTATACATATGTATTTCGTTATATGTCCGTGACCTATCGTAACGTCACACTTATCGAGGCAGGAAACTGCGTTCCCCAGATGGAAGTTAAGTGGATCACGTGTATGAACTCATTCAGAATTGTCCCTGAAAGCTATACTCTAGATGCAGTATAATCGGATTACTTGAATCATCTCTTCTTGATTGTGTTCGTCACGTGAATGTATCTATGTATATATGTCAGTGACGAGCAATCGGCGGCACGCGGGCCGCACTTGGAATCCGGCGGCCCGAGGCGTTCGGGACAAAAATCATGACTTCTAAATTCTAAAACTATGTAATCATTTTTCGACATAAGTACCTTAACCCTTTGCACTCCGAATTATTTTTCAATTTTGTTGCAAACAACTCCCTACTATTTTAAGTGTTTCATCTGAAAACTTCAAAGGACAGTTTCTTGACTGCTACTTATTTTAAACAATTTTGTTTACTAATTATATTAAATATAGCTCTCAAACTTTGTTGTAATTTATATTTGTTTTTAACTGAGAAATACGACTTAAATAAAGAAGGGAAGAACCAATTACGTATAAAAACACGTTTCATTTACATTTTCCTTTCTCCGATGTCGAGTCATACTCAACAAAGGAGTGCAAAGGATTAATACTTTCTTTTAATTAGTAAAAGTACATGTAAAGATGTACAATATGTTATCTAGTATTTAAAAATAATAGATCAAATAAAAAAACGCTTTATTGTAAATTTATGTAAGCAATACATCCCACAAACTAAAATTATTTGATTAGTATGTGTAAGTATTTCATCTTCCGTTCGTTGCGACCCACCACAGACGGCGGGTTGCTCATCACTGATCTACGTCACAATGCTACGCATGCGTTTCGTATTTTAAGCACATAATGAGTATAAAGATAGTTATAATATAAAGATGTGTGTGAATACAATGTATCTGGTTGTGTTCGCATTAACGTATTGGTATCAACCAGTTTTCTTTGATATCAATTGATTAATTTCGCTGTCGTAAAAATTTGTGGAAAAGTATCTATTACTATTACGCTTTTAGATAAAAGTATCCTTGTGTAAACTGACATACATAGATAAAAATATAACTAATGGATGACTTTGGCGTTGATAGTACATATTGGCATAGTTGATTGTAACTACAAACAATAGTATTAATCATTTGCTTTGTAATAAATTCCTATGTACTTTGAACACTTGAAGAGAGATAATTTGTCTCAAACAGCTTTTATACAATTTGGTTGTTGTATGTTCACACAAATACGTTTTCTACATTTAGCAAGAATACAATGGAGTGATGCTTAAGACCTGTCAATTGTGTTCTATATAAAATATTACCTTGAAAATAATCATTTTGTGATTTATAACACTTTTAAAATTGTTGTTACTCATGTCAGAAAGAAATCGAACATTTCTGATATGTTCTTCTGTTTCAGTTTCAACGAGGAGTGAAGTAGCGAAAGCTGCCAAAAATATTTGTACATAGGTGAAAACGGCCGTTCTTCCTGCTTTATGTCTTCGATGAAAAAGCAAACGACCATGTCAAAAATGTTTGAATTTTTATAATGTATAACATAAATAAATTCATTATTTCTATAATGTATAATATCAAACTCACAATCAGACATAACAAAAGTTTATCTTCAAGATAAAATTATTCTTAGAACATACACGACAGACTCCATGCGTCGACTCAATAGAAGTGATCATTAAAAAGACCGATGACGATGAGAACATTGACGCTGACTTGGATTGCAACACCTTGATTGTACGCATTCTCCATCTCGTGCGAGATGTTTGCTAGAATTATGATTGAACAAAATACTCACAGCATGCGTCATGTACTCTGTATTCATTCATCGCACGTGCATTGAGCCGCGTCCAAGACAAGACCGTCTACTTTCTTGATCGAAAATTTATCTTTAAGATTTAACTCTTAGCACTCGAGTGGTGATTCTCTATAGAGAATGGAAATATTGTAGGATGGAAGAAATGTTTAATTTTAGAGTTAAAATGGCTCCGAGTGCAAAGGGTTAATAATAAAAAAAATTGAGATACGCTATACCATTGCTAGCATAAAATGTACTAAAATTTCCTCCACTTAGGTTTCTTTTCTAATGTTTACTGTTCACGAAAAAAACGCTGGTATAAACATTCACGAACACACTGTATAGTAAAATGTCACCACTATGTTCGGCCGTCCGGCTGTATATCGCGGTGCAGCGTTTACTTCAAAATAATTTTAATTTCGTTAATTTTCAAATGTCCGTCTTGTATGTAAATAAAAATATGTAGGGACACAAGGAGACACTTGGGGCTGTATCCTCATTTTTTTCAAGTTTTTAAAAAGTTTTAAAAAGAAACAATTGCAAAGTAAATGGTGAAAACAACATTTTGAGATACTCTTATGTTTTCACTATAAGACCCTAAAAACTCATTTTCATCGGTTTGTTAATTCTAGTCTTATGATTTAATGGAAAAAGGGTGACACCGTTTCTTACACGTCTGCAAAATCAACAATTTTTAAGATATCGAGAAACCCTTTGAGATTCGCTCATGCGTAAAATCTGCAACATATTCTGAACAAAACCCGAAAGAGTTCTCCAAAATGTGTCCGATTCCGCATGAAATGGTGATAGTATCACATGCGATTCCAAAATTTAAAAAACTGCGGTTTGAATGTTCTTTAAGCTTGTAATTTGATTTGTGTGTAACTTAATAATTCGGATCTGATGAGTAACATTTTCATTCATCATTCGAAATACGAAACATTTTGGAGAAGCATGAAGTAACTAGAACTTCTCGTTTCAAGTAAAAGAATACATACACTGTATTTGAAAAATGTCTAATGTACTACATATAAAAACAGTTCTTATCTTATGGTAGGTCATATCCGCAATCTAAACTACATAATGTGGTTACTTTTCCGGTCACAATATTGCAGTATCGCTATAGATAAGTATAATCGAATATTGGCAAGCAGTCTACTTTGAGCTGCAGTCGTGAATAGTTCAGTTTTTAGATCATAAATTAGTGAAGCATTTCGAAAGATTGAAGATAGAAAGAAATTTTAGTGTCTCTGTTAGCTTAGTTTTGCCAATCTTTTATACATATAGATACAGAAATGGAAGAGCTACAATACACGAACAATCGACTTTCGAATTATGCAAAGGAAGGTGTCGCGGTGTTAAAATTATCGAAAACCTTAGAACGTAGTGTTATCAGAAATGCAATTAATTTTAGAAGTACGATCCATAGCTTCCCTCAAATTCCGATCGAACCGAATTCGAAAACACATTCTTTCCACGAAACAAGTGCAATCGTTCTGCCGAAGATCCAAAGAGGACAATATAACGCCGAGCCTATAAAAACTACCGAAAATTTTATCGGGAAACCCTATTACAACGTATGAGACCATTACCTACGGCATATTGCGAAACAAAGCAAAAATAATATTTTTTTTCCGCAAGTACAGTAGCAGCGTAAATTTTGTTACAAGGAAATGTGATATCTTTTTCAGTTAGGCGAGAGAGGCTCTGGATTTAGACCACAAGGATCTGTTCAAGACTTCAACACCCTCAGGCGAGAATGTTTGGCGACAGGATCACTTTTCGAAGACCCCGAGTTTCCGGCTGCAGATTCATCTTTGTACTTCTCGAAGAGACCTGACAGATATATAGAATGGAAAAGGCCTATGGTAAGAAAACCTGGAGAAAATCTTACGGATCAACACCATCAAATACATCGGCCGTGTTAAATTATTCTCATTTTACACGTTGATTGTTGATATATATATAATTGTTCGAAGTACTTCCTGGTTGAACATGTTGCTCGTATGTTTCTTATTGCAGGAAATCGCAGACAATCCTCAACTATTTGTGGAGGGATTTTCCAGATTCGACGTCCAACAGGGTGAATTAGGAGACTGTTGGTTAATCGCTGCCGTTGCGAATCTTACGATGGATCCGAATTTATTTTTCCAAGTAGTACCGGAAGATCAGAGCTTCGAGGAAAACTATGCCGGTATATTCCACTTCAGGTACGGCCTAACTACACCGTACAACAAAATCAAACTTTTATCATGTTGAACAATTACTGTCGGGTGATTCTTACAAAGTTTTTTGCGCTGATTCCGAATCTGCCCTTAATTTTTCCCCTAGAACCACAGTTTTTGAGAAACATGATTGTGAAAAAAAACATATTTTTCAACTTTAAACAAATATCGTGATGTTAATATAAAACATATTGAATTGTTCGTTGCAGCCAAAGATACTATAGACTTTCCCGAATGCATTTTCCCGGTTCCTGCCGGTTATTGTCTGACAAACTTAGTATATTCAACTTATTTCAAATAAATAAAGATAACTTTTACGATTCAATAATTTAACAGATTCTGGCAATATGGAAGATGGGTGGACGTAGTGGTCGACGACAGGTTGCCGACTTACCACGGTGAATTGATGTATCTGCGCTCCGCCGAGAACAACGAGTTCTGGAGCGCTCTTCTGGAGAAAGCTTACGCGAAGCTCCATGGCTCGTACGAGGCATTGAAGGGTGGAACTACCTGTGAGGCGATGGAAGACTTCACGGGCGGGGTCACCGAGATGTACCAAATGGACGAAACTCCACCAAACCTGTTCAGTATTTTACTAAAGGCGTACGAACGAAACTCGTTATTGGGTTGTTCTATAGAGGTAAATGTAAACGGCTGATGCAATGTCGTGATGTAATTCGTCAGCATCTGTCGAATTTGTGGGGTAATAAACTGTATTACTATTTTAGCCTGATCCAAATGTATTGGAGGCGGAGACGCCTCAAGGACTGATCAAAGGCCATGCATACAGTATTACACGAGTCAAATACGTGGAAATCCAAACCCCAAATCAGTACGGGAAAATACCTCTGCTTAGGATTAGAAACCCTTGGGGCAACGAGGCCGAATGGAACGGTCCCTGGAGCGACCAGTAAGCTAATAGAACAATTACGCCGGGTGATGCGAAACTGTTTAGCAAGATTAAAGGGGTACATTCGTTTTCAAGATTGCAAGGATTGCAATTTTTACGTTTACGGGGCGTAACTTGCATTATTCGGCAGCATGTACCCGTCGCAGCTTTATGAAAATAGCTACAGGCGCAGCTTCATGCTTCCGAATAATACAAATTACGCTGCAGAGTAATGCAAATTACGCCTCGTAAACGTAAAAATAGGACTTTTGAGGGCGACTGCGGCCTAGTTTGATCTTTTATCTAGCGCTTTTGACTACTGAACACCCCATCTTTGCATTATCAAGAAATGAGAAAGCGTATCGCGCACCCTTGCAATCCTGGAAACGAGAGTCGTTCCGCGACAAAGCTATTAATCCGTCTGGAGCAGAGTTGGACAAAATATGCAATTAGATACAAATTTCAGATTCTGCTTCGGATACAAAAGTATCTATCACGAATATTAGTTGCGTATCTTTTAGTTGTATCCGGATTTAGATACTTTTGTACTTCAATACTGCCCAACTCTGGTCTGGAGTACTATATTTTTGCAACGTACTTCGCCGAATTAACATATCGATTCTTTAACAGGTCACCAGAATGGAGATTCATCCCCGACCACGAAAAGGAAGAGTTAGGCTTGACCTTTGACATGGACGGTGAATTCTGGATGTCATTTCAAGATTTCACGCATTACTACACGCAACTAGAAATATGTAATTTGAATCCGGATTCGTTAACCGAGAATGAATTAAATGCTGGTAAGAAGAAATGGGAGATGAGCGTATTCGAAGGAGAATGGGTACGGGGCGTCACAGCCGGAGGTTGCAGAAACTTTTTAGGTAAATATTTCTTTTGACTACAGCTTTAATTAACACTAACCGTACCGGGTACAAAATGTATCGGATCTATATTGTTTTATAAAAATTACAAGACTGAATTCATTTATAGATCTTTTACAATTTTTATAATAATGCGTGCTCGAGTAAAGAAATTTATTGAATCATTTCTAATTGAAGCACCTTTATAATTTCAATAATTAAAAAATAAACAATGTGAAAGCCATCGTTTGACCGGTCGCGGTACGGTCAGTGTTAACTTCTCCAATACTGGGATAAATACAACATTTTACCCATTTCAGAAACTTTCTGGCATAATCCACAGTATCGAATTACGTTGGAGTATCCGGACGAGGACGATGATAAGTGTACAGTGATTGTTGCGTTGATGCAGAAGAATAGACGAGCACAAAGGAGGATGGGCGCCGAGTGTCTTACTATCGGATTTGCAATATACCATGTGCGTATGGGAAATTCGTACAAGCTATTCCTAAAATTGAAATAGTCTACTAGATAAGACACTTAACACATCCCACCAAAACACAAGAGTAGTAATATGATTACAAGCCCTGATATATGTATTTGTAACGATTTGAATATCCAGTTGGAATACCCTGATCGGCTGCCCAAACCCCTGGACATCAACTTTTTCAAGTATAACGCATCAGTGGCCAGATCGCCATCATTTATAAACTTACGAGAAGTTACATGCCGTTTTAAATTGCCGCCTGGTGTATACTGCATAGTTCCGAGTACGTTC
Organism: Lasioglossum oenotherae; assembly: GCA_028455765.1. NCBI lineage: Eukaryota > Metazoa > Arthropoda > Insecta > Hymenoptera > Halictidae > Lasioglossum > Lasioglossum oenotherae. The sequence continues at coordinate 6,104,742 of CM052291.1, read as the reverse complement.
GATCCAAACGAGGAAGGTGAATTCCTGCTCCGAATCTTCTCTGAAAACAAGAATAACATGGAGTAGGTGTCGATTCTATACGATAATTACCTTAAGGGGGTAGACTCGTTTCTGGGATTGCAAGGGTGCGGGATGTGCCTTCTCATTTCTCGATAATGCAAACATGGGATTTTTCAGTAATCAAAAGTGCTAGATAAGAGATCAATCTAGGCCGAAATCGCCCTCAAAAATCCTATTTTTACGTTTACGAGGCAAAATTTGCATTATTTGACATCATGTAGCTGTCGCAGCTTTATGAGAATAGCTACATGCGCAGATTTATGCTTCCGAATAATGCAAATTACGCTGCGCACAGAAGACGCCTCGCGCACCCTCGCAATCCTGGAAACGAGACTGCCCCCAAGCCTGAAATCATTTAATACATGGTTTACATTCAAAAATTGTACTTTTCAGAGAGAATGACGAAGAAGTTGGTGTTGGAGAAATTGACGATAGAGTAAGATATTATTTCATTGAAACTAATGCAGTATATGTTGTTTAAATGATATATTAATATACCTTAAATGTGCACTGTTCGTAGTGTAAACAAAGATGGTTAACTCACAAGAGTAATGAGTACTAATATGCAAGCTGATACTAAAAACACTGAATCTACTCGCACTAGGCATTCACACAGACTGTTCCAAACACTGTTACTATTTACTTTTACTAAACATTATAATTTAATTTAATTGAATGACTTTATAAGTCATTCAAATTCAATTCATAAATTAGTTATTATATATATTAGTACCATTGTACATGATTCGAACAATTTTTGGAGCAATCTTTGGACGTTAACAATATGGTTTATTATGCGCCAAGCTTTTGCAATGCAGCCAAAGTTTTAGTAGATTGTGATTATAATTTACATATGACACACATTTAATCTACGGAGTAGGAACTTCGAGGAAGCATTTCATATACATTTTAAATCTGAACATTTTGTTGCTTCTCTTGCATAGATTTAAAAAAGTTAATTTAAAAAAACGCAAATTTTAATTATTTTTAATATCTTGTATTATAGCGACAATAATTATGCAGTTCTTTCTTACATAACTCTTCTGAATAGAATGTAGTTTATGATTAAAGTATTTGTATAATCATTTTTAAAATCATAAGAAATTTATATAATGAACACTGTTAAAGTGTAGGACATTTTCGAAAACAAAGAGTTGTTTTTTCTCCAAAACGGATTTTTTAAAAACTGCACTTTAGGAATAATACAATTACAGGTCCATATTGAACATACAAAAATGTTTAAAAATCCTTACCCAAAGTTAGCACAATATCCGCACGTATCTGCTCAGCAATGTACCTGGAATTAATCACAGATTTTCGTCAATTAATCATAATAATTCGCATGTTAACACTGCTTGGCTTCTAGGTGATTAACCTTAATAAGGATAACGAAGATGGAGATAAAGTAAGTGAGATGCACGTTATACTATACGTATAATGTATAATTATTATAGTATTCGATCTTCTTTTTGCGGCTTTAATAAGGCTAATTTATTTAAGCAGTGACGGATTATCATCCAATCGGTTGTCTCGACATTTACATGGCTGTCACCCACCAGAACAAATTATGCATTAATTATCAAGTATTTTTTCGTAATAATCAACTGCTTTCATATTAATGTTTTGTTACCGATCAAAAAAATTATATGATGCATTTACTTCCATCATAACTTAAGAAATCAAATCGTAGGTGTAGGCCTCAAATTTTATTCCACCTTGGATATTTCAAATGTGTAATCCGTAACTGTTTTGCAGTAATGATAATTAATTAATTCTATTTACATTTTTTCATTGCAGCATATACGTTTATTATTTTTTCGATGTATAAAATTTCCATTCTCTGTTAAGGTACAAAATGATCCAGAGCCAGACCGAAACTCTGATAAAGTTCGAGAATTCTTTAAGAAACTCGCTGGCGAAGATTTGGAGGTGGACTGGATGGAACTAAAAGAAATTTTAGATTTTGCCATGCGAAAAGGTATGGCTCATGCAATTTTTACTTCTATTTTAGTTATTTATTTCGATTTTAAACTGCAAATTGGTGTACATATGAGATTGCCGTAACGCATAGGAAAATTTAACTGATAATATTTTTCGTTTTCTATTGATTTTTACCTGGTACTGATTTATTTCTCGTTTTGTAACAAAAATTCAGGTTTTTTGGTAAGACGAATTGTCAGTGTGCCCCACAAAAAATTATCCACATTTCTAAATAAGCGGAAATTTGTTGAAAGAGTGTTCAGTAAAGGAATAAAAGATTTAATATATCATATCTCCGATTTAATACACGACAAATTCCATAAATTGCCTTTTAACATTTAAACTTTAGAATCAATATTTCTGTGACAAACTTTATTTTTATTATTTGGTTCAATAAACACTTCCAATTTTTTCGCTGCTGTTTTGATCGGCAATTTCATACACACTAATGCAATCGATAATCGATGAGTAGTATTCCGGAATGTTAAAATAAATATCACATTTCCGATAATTATGGTTTGTATACGATTGAGATTTATACTTATTAGATTTAAGTTGCATTTGATGTCCGTAATATAGACTTGTTTTTGTTTCCCGCTTATTGTTAAAAAGCTTTCGTAATTTTCACGCTTCTTAACTAAGTATTCTCTATGGTTATTGATATAGCATATAATTTCCGTAATTACGCTTCTTGGACATTAATTGTTGATTTTAAAAACTTTACGAGGCACGCGCAAATGACGCTGCGTCGAGTCCGATTTTAGACGGTTGTTAATGCACCAATGACATTACTTTGTTTTCACTGTGAACAGTTTACTGTGTGAATGCTACTGCACTGCAATCTGCACTTCCGTTATTGTGCATCATCGTCTTTTTCTCTTTACATTCGTACATAATACATAAATACATTTGGGTCGCTGTGCGAACCCAATGCCCCCCCCCCCTAGAGCGGGCCCTGGTACAATTTCAGATCTCTACCCCAACATTTAAGGATAACATGGGGGAAGAGAAGTCTAAACTTTACCTTTTATTTTCTCAGTTATTACTCAACATATTTAGATGAAATAAAAGCGGAAATGAAGATACAAACTAGCTATATTTTTGATATTTTTCATAATTTCAAATCGATTATTAAGGGTTAAAAATATTATTTATTTACTACCCCCTATACTATCGCCACAGACGAACAAGTAAATTTTGAGCTTTACAGCTAAACAGCGGATCTTTATGCAAAATAAATTAGAACAAATTAGAGTGCAATAGAAATTTGTTTCGTTTCTTAATATATTTAATAGGGTTGGAAATAATATAACAGTATCTTTAAATCTTTCGAATATGTTTACCATTTTAAAGTACACCTTCTAATTTTTGCCATAAATGCAGAAACCCCGCTGTCTATTTATAACATATCCAAAAATCATCGAAATCGTAGGGTAGGTAGCTGTTCTACAATTTGACAATAACTTTCTAAAATTTTTTAACTATGTTTCACCCATTTGACCATCTCAAAACTTTTATACGTACTCCTAGCGGAGCGTAACGTTGGCGTCGCGCCTTGGTGAAACAGTAAACAAGAGAAAGAACCGACATTGATTCCATTAGTACTCACATATTCAGCCGTAAATGCACTTGCTGTTTCGAAATGTCACTGGACTATCCGGAGACCAATTGCACATCTGACTTTAGTTATACGGCAGTGCCGAAAGCCAAGGGATGTACGGCCAGGTCAACAAACTGCACAACTAGTGATAGATAACAACCGCAAATTCCAAATTGACACGTCTTTAGAGATGTTCTCTCTTCCGCAGTTCGAACGACACTGATTTGACGCAAGATTTTTCTGAAGAATTTAGGGAGGGGGGTATTATGAATTTCGAACGACGAGGCGGTCGGACGAAACACAGGACACGAGAGAGACCGCTGTAAGACTAGAATTTATGGCAATCACATGGCAAAACATCGTCCGACCTTCTTTTAGAAAGCTTCTTAAGGGAGGTGTAGAACAATAGAGACTCATAAACGCCACGTATACCTGAAAATTTCTACCTCTTGAAACATGTGATTGCCATAAATTCTAGTCTTATAGCGGTCCCACCCGTGTTCTGTTTTTTTGTCTAATAAGTGAATTTTAATTAATACTTTCGATACGAGCGCCGGATATAACCGGCATTCATCTGATGACCTGTGTATACAGGTTTTCTGCTTTTTCAACCGATTTCATCGATTCGACAGTGGAACTATATTTCTCATGCACACACAATAAAAATTATTCTAATAAAAAGTCTTTCTTTTCTCTCAAGATTTCTGAAAAAACCAGCTACAGGTATAATTGTTGTTTGATCTAAATTTTTAATCTTCACACAAAAGAGGACTGATCACGCGATATGTGCATTTCCGAAAATTTATGTTTTTTTCAATCCTCAATAAGAGATTTAAAATTATGAAAAATATCCCAAATAAAGCTAGATTGTAGTTTCAGTTTTGTTTTTATTTCATCTATAAATATCTTCAATAATAAACTGAAAAATAAAAGGTAAAGTTTAGGCAGTAGTTGAAATTTTAGATAATAGTATTTTAGAAAAAAAAACATTGTTCAGAAGACAAAAAGAATGAAAATTGACATGGAGGCCGATCACCCATTCCTTCGTATTTTCAGTATTACTTTCAATCAACCATAGCAAACAAACGGCCATTTAAAACATGATTAAATTAACAATCGTCGCATAGTTGAAATGTTTATTAGATGAAATATAATCTATTCGAAGATATTATGAATTCGTTAAAATATAAATTCGAACAACGCTTCATTTTCAAGGTTTGTACAAAGTCTCAGTTTCACATTTAAAAGTGATTTCATCTATCAAAGAATTCATTGAATTGAATGCGTATCAAATATTTAATTAATTCTTAAAATCCTTATTAAATTTTCATTTTTGCCTCATTCAAATCTTTACTAAAAGCAGTTCGGTCATTTCTGTATCCCTCTTTTCAATAGCGTACAACAATTTTCAGGCTTCCATTCATAATAAGTTAGGACCTTCTTTTACATCAGCTCCATTAATTAAAAGCATTCAAATCTTTACTAATAAATTATATTTACCAGCTCAAATGGATATCCAAAAATTGAGTCAATCCGGAATTTTATTGTCGTCTATAACACGACACGACCCGAATGTACGTGTGTATAATTTAATGTTAATATGTAGCTGTATGTTACGGGTAGAACTACCACAATCGACGGGTCGTAGTGAGGCTCATGCCCCAGAAACTGTACAAGGAAATGGTTCTTTTATCGACACACTCATCTCACTGCTGTGCGGCCTTTTTTGTAATAATGAACAGTACAATAAGCCCGTAGGTAAGGCATCATCTAGTATATACTACTTCATACCACCAGGTCACCTAATCGTATGTAACCCGGGCTAAATTAATTTTTACCAAATATTTCGGTCGAAGATAAACGAATCTACAGGTTTCAAAGCGAAACATGTTGTGTTTAACCACCCCCGCTGTAACTCAATAATGGATAAAGTTGTTCATTTATTATACCAGAGTCTAGTTTAACATGTTATATTTACAAATCTGTTAAGTAACTATAGACAACAGAATTTCATGCAAAATTAGAATTTGTCTAAAGCAATTTATAGAAATACGATTTAATCCTTGTGTAGACAACCGGGAATGTGGGTAACAATACTTCTATGCATTAACGAAAATAATATTGTTAACATTTCTGTCAAACTTATATTTATACCATTTGTACAAAGTATTTACAGTGAACCACAGTAATATTTGGACACTTTTAAAAGGACGATTACTTTTTTAATATCAGATCACACGACTTGGATATTTTTTGAGAAGTTAGAGCAATTAGTTTACTACAAGGCATGAAAAGAATTTTTGAAAAAATTGTTATTCGTCGGACTTACAGAGAAAATAATGAAAGTTGTTTACAACTTTTTTATGGAGGCCTATATTGAAAATTTTTTTAATATATTTTGTAGATCTGTATTAATTATACATATTCTGAAAATTGCCGTTTTCACGACTGTAGTTTTTTTCACATCTACCGATTTTGATGAAATTTTCAGATACGTATAATTTACACAGATGTACAAAACGTATTTTTTAAATTTTCGATATTGGCCCACATAAAAAAGTTGTAAACAACAACTTTTATTATTTTCTTTGTAATTCCGACCAATAGCAATTTTTTCAAAATTTCTTTTTCGCATCATGTAGTGAATTAATTGTTCTCAAAAAATTCCAAGTCGCGTATGATCTGATATTAATAATGTTATCGTCCATTTCTTAAAAGTGTCCGAATATTACTGTGATTCTCTACTGTATATGTACGAGATGCTTACGATGTACAAGGCTTCTCCACGTTTTCCTGACCACTTTTTTTCTAAAAATAGAAATACTGACGTAAATCGAACGGGTTATATTAAGTGTTGTACCCTAGACATTATTTCGCATATGATTAGCTTCGAAACTAAATACAGAATGGCTGAAAATGAATGGTACACTCATGCAGGGGGTGGTTTTTCATGTAAAAAAATAATCAGCAATTTCATGTTTTTTAGGAGAATCGAATTTGAATATTTTCCATGTATAAAATGTAAATGCTTTTTTTGTTTACCTTCGTCTGAGCTAATGTTTTTCATTTATTTATTATACATTCAGTCAGGAATTTGTATGTTGTAACGTTGAAGCAGCGAATATTCAAATTTGATTTTCCAAAGCTATTTCCAAATTAGATAGTCAGACACTGATACTCTACACCACTGATAAAAAGAATTCAAGTAAGCCAATAATTAGAAAAGGAAATAACATAGATTTGTAGTTGCATATGCAAGCTAGAAACCTAAAAGTTAAACTATACAATATTAAATAGACTGCATATTGTATGCATTTGTAGCTAACTTGAATATACAATAGAAATACATACACAAAACTATTATTTATAAATGTTATACATATATTATTATATAAACATTAATAGCTAAGTTCAATTAAGTTAAATATGTTATTATTTCTATTTTTAATATCTAAGTACGTATAATATATATATATATATATATTTTATATTAAACAATAATATAAAATTTTCACTAGTATTATTATATAATACAATTTGTGTAGTGCTCGTTTCTGCAGTTTAGTGAATAATATCTTTTAATTTGCATATGCTAGCGACAAAATGTTTAGATGAACCCGTTTGTGCATGTCCCTTGCCACAACGAAGATAAAACAATTAACGAATTCGCTTGAAAATAATTCACTAAATCCCGATCGAAGAATCTTACATGTAGTTTTCTATGATCTCATTAACATGGCCTATACTGCTATCCATTCGTGATATGTTTACATTTGTGGTGTTATTAATAATAATTGCAAATCATGATAATAATCCCCTTATGCTTCTTAAGATTTCAGAATTTTATGCTCTCAGTCACTTGTGTTTATTACAATCCATAAATGCACAAAAATCGACTGGTAATTATAGCTAGAAGGGATTTTGTCTGTAATTTCAGAGACACATGATAAAGGATTCAGTAAAGATGTATGCCGTAGCATGGTTGCCATGTTGGATGTTGACCACTCTGGTAAGCTTGGTTTTGAAGAATTCAAAAGTTTATGGAACGACATACGGAAGTGGAAGGTAAGTTAATTTCATTGAAAGAAGTTCTGTTCGGCTAACTACTTTTTAAAAAGCTTAAAAGTTTTCATTTATGACTACTTTATACAAGGTGTGGCCGGACGGGCGGTACAAGCGAGCAGGCGATGATACTACACGTAAAAATAAGTCGAAAAAAAGGAATAACATTTTTTTGTTTGACGCTTCATTTTCGAGAAAATCGAGATTGAAAATGCAGCAAATACACGTGCTATTACATACATAGGAATCATCTGACGCGTCTGACCATGATCAACCAATTCTACTTTGTACATATAAAACACGCGAACCTGGCAGAACTTTAAACTCGATATTTAGTACAGTCATTTGGTTCGAAAAAAGAGGTTACCTGGAAAGTTTTCCGGGAGTTTTGAAAATGGGTAATTTTATAGATTTCAATGTGCTCTTTCCGAATTTCAAATTTGCCACCTCGTATCTCTGCCGCTCGCGCCGCCATATTGGAAAGAATGGCGCCTAATAGCAGTTTTTTGACAATATTGGACAATATCTCCTTTCCGGCTCATTTTACGATAAAAACATTTATATACAAAATTAAACTAGAGAAAATTTCCTATAATTTATGTAATAACAATTTTTTTTTTAATCAATAGTTTTGGCGTACGAAAACGATGCATCAAACGAAAAAAATATTATTCATTTTTTTCGACTTATTTTTACATGTAATATCACCCCTGCTCGGTTGTACCACCCGTCCGGCCACACCCTGTATATACTTTTAATATGTTACTGGAATCTTTACTGAGTTAAACTATTTAGAATAACAGAATGCTTATAGAAAACAAGATATTTTTGAAATTTTGCATCGTTAGATGTAACATCGGGAGATTGTTACAGAAAGAAAACAATATTTCTTTTCTAGGCAGTGTTCAAATTGTACGACAAAGATGAGTCGGGATACCTGAGTGCGTTCGAATTGCGACAAGCTTTGAACAGTGCTGGGTATCGACTTAACAATCACATTTTAAACATTTTGGTCCACCGTTACGGAACCAAAGATGGAACGATCACATTCGACGATTACATAATGTGCGCAGTACGACTCAAAACAATGATAGGTAAACGATTAATAATGTTTTCATCAAAACTGTGCTATAAGACTCTAAACAAATTTTCTTTACAGACATTTTCAGAGAACGAGATCCTGATACAACTAATACAGCGACGTTTTCAATGGAAGAGTGGATAGAGAAAACATTATATTCATAATTTGAAATGCGTGAAATATGTTAATAGGCAAAGAAATACGTCCATTACTCTTTCATTATCTTCTCTACATAAAAAAATTACACACGTTCGCTACCATTCATTTCTATTCAAAAACCATTCGTTACACATAATATTTCCAACATTTTATATTACTTGACGAAGTAAAAGTAGTTTCGTGTTGTTCTGTAAAATAATGCGTCACACAACAAAGAATTAATTAAATTATTTTAGACATTTTACTCACAATTAGCCTAAATATAACACCTTGCCTATATAAATACACACAGACGCTAATGGTGGCCGTCATTAAAAATTATTTATTGGTAGCGAACCTTAAATATAAAATTTAACGAAGTTTATATAGTCTTTCACTTTATCGAACAATTGTTGTTTGTATGTTATATCTTAAATGTCTATTTTTGGACATATCTTACAGAGTATCCCAAAATGCGATTAAAAACAGTTAGGTCTCATTGTGTATGAAATTGGAAAGGAAACTGTTTCTGTTTGTGTCCTTGTCTTCCTGGTATTAAATATGAACTGCATGTCGTTTTAAATAGAAGACGACCGTTGTTATAATATGCATACAATTTTTATCGATACAACAACTGACATTGTCAATATTGAAATACTTTTTACTGAAATTTGTTCAAAATCGTGTAAAAATTAAAGTATACGTATAAAAAAGAGTTCACTACTTTAATATTTAACTTCAATTATCTGCTTACAACATATAAAAAGACAAAGGAGAAGAACAGTGCATATTATACATATAAAATATTTCTGTTTGTGATAAGACATCTCTCTGTTGCATTTTTATTGGTACTAGTATATATGTATATGTAGATAAAACATGGTATTGCGTGCCTTGAAATATATCTTTGTATATCTAAATTCTAATTTTGCTAAAAAACAGTCAATCTTGAAATAATAATTTATTAAAATGTATGTAAACATATTCTATAATTATATATATGTATACAACCTAATAATGTATAATTAAAAATGATATAAATTATTTTATACAGTTAATCGTTTTATTTTTTTCAGTAACAAATAAACAATTTGATAGATTTTCGTATTATATTTCTGTATTAGAAAGTTTGTAGCTATACTGTTACTGACTGTTACGTCGCAGTGTGGTGGGATTAGGGAATTTGCTGGGTTCGGGTGCCCGTGCACTTTGCTAAACGTTATGCTTTATATTCAAATTTCCCTCTCAACGCCATTAATCGTACCTATATTGCGGTAACGCTATCGTAACTATATTCGCTTGATCAACGGGTCACGCTACCAGAGAGGCTACATAATTATTTAAAATTTGAATGGTCAATGAGACAATAGAGTAATACAAAAAAATACTTCACACAGAAAATGTTTTCACACGTTTAAAAATTCCTGCTGGGATACCTTCTAAGATCCGCTCAGAAATTCTTCCTAAAATCGTGTGAATTTTGTCAATGTTGGAAGTCGCGCTTGTTCAATTTTCAATCCGATCTAATAATTCTTTCCAAGACTAACATAAATGCTTCTATGACAAGATGCCACAACTGTATGTGCCTTATGCATTTATTGTCTCTAAATCTAATTGTAATCATATTATTTAAATATTCGTAGTAGAAATGGGGTGTATAAGATACTCAATTCTCGCTAATATGCCCAGATACATGAGTTATCAATAACGTCGAACGCGACACAAAATTGGTAATGGAGTTCTAAATAAAGTTTATGTTGATTTAGAGTTTAGAGCCCCGTGTGATAGAAAAGTACATTGGATGATTGGTTTATTGATATCGTGATTGATATACCTTGTCTGAGGTTAGGTCTATTCCTATATCTTGTCTATAGCGACATTAACTAAGTTTTATATGACATCTGATTTATTGTCTCGTGAGTTTGTTTAGGCTTATTTCTGACAGGAAAATACTTGCGTTCCTAAGCGACACAAAAAATCCAATGAGACATATGTCACGTGACTACATATTTAGATTTAAGATGCGTGGCCATTGTTGTTGTTGTTTTACTCTATGTATTCCATGTACATATTCGCAATGTATTCGTGAGATGAACAGATGATAGGCACTCCGATATTAAATACCAAGCATGAGAGAACTATCATTTCATTTCGTGAGTGTCGGATCGCTGAAGTAAGGTGCACAGACCGTCGATATACAATTAATCGTTCAGTCATATTGTGCCATTAACAGATTATAGCTGTCGTCTACCATAACATAACCTCGTTTCCACTCTAGAAAGTGAGTAGATATTTTAAAGAATTCTATGAAAAAAACGCTATGATAATAATTAAAAAATAGGTGAATATTTTGCAATTGATTCGTTTGTATAAACTATTACTATAATTTTTATTTTTTGTTTTTTGAATACAAATACGTGATGTGTTTAAAAACAATATTCTTATTATTCGTTATTAGATAAGAAAATGTTTTGTAGTGTTGTTTTTCCATTACATTACGAAAATATATCTAAACTTACATGTGCAGTAGTAATAATGAATTTGGTACACTCATTTTTGTCACTTTATAAAGCATAATAAATGTTAGTAATGTAATATAAATAAAAGTCACATAATGTGCAAATCAATGAAAGTCATTTTTAAACGATGATGTACTATGAAATTATATTCTTTTATGTAGCAGATTGAAACAATGTCTGAAGTTGAAGAAACTCCGCCAGAAGCTGCAGAAGCAGCTACCGAACAGAATGCTATACCTGAAGAAGATAGGCAATACCTAACAGATTATCTAAAGGAAACTGAGCAACGACTAGCTACAAAAGAAGAAATTCGAGTAGCAAATTTGAATACTAATAGACCATCTGACACATACTTTAGTAAATTGGATTCAACATTAAAAAGAAACACAACGTTTGTGAAAAAGTTGAAAAATTTTAGTAGCATACAATTAGACACAGTTCTAAAAGATATGATACATTTAAATTTAACGAAATATGTGAGCGAAGTTGCTACTGCTTTAGTAGATGCCAAATTAAAGATGACAGACGTTGTACCTGCCATCAAAGTATGTAGTTTTCTTCATCAGACATATGCAGAATTTTCAACACACTTTTTTGAAAATTGGCAAAGAATTTTGTCTTTAAAGGTTGTTGATAAAATCACCAACCCAAGTAAGCTAAGAGTGGATCTCAGATTCTATGCTGAATTAGTTAATGCAGGAATTTTTACGCATAAACAAGGACTGCCTTTACTTGGCTCAGCATTAACAGTTTTGATTAATATGGATAAAGAAGAACATAACAATGCAAGCATTATATTAAGTTTCTGCAAACATTGTGGCGAAGATTATGCAGGTCTTGTGCCCAAAAGAGTAAGAGAAATATCAGAGAAATTAAGTGTACCAATACCTAAAAGTAAATTACTTTCACCCGATAAGCAGCAAAATGTGAGATTGTTGCTAAGAGAATATTACAATTCGTTATGCAAGCACTTACTGAAAGAACATAAAGATCTTCAAGCTTTCGAAAAGCAAAATCGAAAAATCTTACAAACTAGAGGTGAACTGAGTTCTGAAAGAAAAGAGAAACTTGAGAGTCTTCAAGTATCTTACGAACGCTTGCTCAATAATGTACAAAGTTTTTCGGATACTTTAGACGAACCCATGCCAGAACTTCCTGTCGATAGTGAAATGAAAGCAGAAGCGGAGGAAACGTTAAAAATGATTAGCGAAGGGGAAGAAAATAGCATTCTCGAGGATATGTGGGGAGATGAAGAAACTAGACGATTTTATGAAGTTTTAACTGATTTAACAGTATTCATTCCAGGATCGCATTTTAAAGAAGTACCTAAACAAGATGCGCCAATAAGCGAAGAAACTTTGGATGAAGAAATCACATTCGATGAACTGGAAGAAACTGAAAGAGTAGATGAACCAGAGGCAGAAGTCGAGGAACCTCAAAATGCAAACATTAGTAATAAAATACTCTTGGATGCATTCTTAACTCATTTGCCAAATTGTGTTAATCGTGAAATGATCGACAGTGCTGCTGTTCACTTCTTAATGAATCTCAATACAAAACACAACAAAAAGAAATTAGTGAAAGCTTTATTTGGTGTGTCTAGAATTCGTCTGGATTTACTACCATTCTATTCGCGTTTGGCTGCTATTCTTTACCGCGTTATGCCTGATGTCGGCAATGACTTGTGTTTAATGTTGAAACACGATTTCAAGTATCATGTACGCAAAAAGGATCAAATTAATATTGAATCGAAAGTAAAAGTCGTTCGATATATTGGCGAACTTGTCAAATTTAAACTTTATTCAAAGATAGAGGCATTATATTGTTTAAAAGTCCTGTTGCATGACTTTACTCATCATCATATTGAAATGGCATGTAACTTATTAGAAACGTGTGGAAGGTACCTGTTTTGTTCTCCGGATTCGCACCAGAGGACAAAAGTATATTTGGAACAAATGATGCGCAAGAAAGCAGTCACTGCATTAGATTCACGTTATGTAACAATCATTGAGAATGCATATTATTTTGTAAATCCACCAGAATCTACTGGAGGTGTTTCGAAAAAGGACAGACCACCAATTCATGAGTTTATAAGAAAATTATTGTACCAAGATCTTTCGAAAACTAATACTGATAAGGTTCTTAAGTGGATGCGTAAATTAGACTGGGAAGACGAGAATGTATCCTCTTATGCTATTAAATGTCTCACTGCCGCGTATAATGTTAAATATTTAAATATTCGATGTGTAGGAAGTTTATTAGCAGGACTTGTTGCACATTATGAAACTATAGGTCCCCATGTAGTTGATGGTGTGCTAGAAGATATAAGATTATGTATGGAAATTAATTTACCAAAGTTTAATCAACGTCGCATTGCCATGGTTAAATACCTTGGAGAATTGTATAATTATCGCATGGTAGAAAGTGGAGATATTTTCCGAACTTTATATTTGTTAATCACTTTTGGAGTCAGCATGGATCATAACATACCAAGTGTTTTGGATCCCCCGGATCATTTGTTCAGAATTCGATTAGTCTGTACATTATTGGAAACATGTGGACAGTATTTTAGTGGCGGCTCTAGCAAGAAAAAGCTTGATTATTTTCTGATATTCTTTCAAAATTATTATTGGTTCAAATACACAAATCCGATTTGGAATACTGACAACCCTTTCCCTGTAGGTATAGATTATATGTATCGCGATACGCTAACAATGTTGAGGCCTAAAATGCAGTTATTTCAAAGTTACAAAGAAGCGCAATGTGCTGTTGAAGAATTACGAAACACATTGTATCCCACTCTTGGAAATCCTATTGCGGAAGACGGTGCTGATGCAGAATCTGATATGGGAGTAATTGCCGAGGGAGATGAAGAAGTAACTATAACATCCGGAAATGGCAGTGGAGATGCGAAAGTTGTAGCTGATTTACATTTTGAAGAATCCGAAGATTGCTCTGAAGCACAGTCGGAAGAAGAATGGACGGCTGATGCAGAGAGATACGACACCATGGGTACTCAAGAAAATACGCAAGGAGATCAAAGTCTCTCGGAAGGTGGTACAGATGGTGTTCTTATGGATGTGACAGAATTAAATGCAGCGTTACCAGCCGGTCCCAGAAGAGTAAGTTGTCCCGAAGACGACGACTTTTTATCTGCTCTTGACAAAATGGTTTCAGATAATATACAAGACAGAATGCGAGATTCTGTAAAGCCACAACAGGTAGATATTTCAGTTCCTTTACATGTAAAAACTACGAAGAAAACGTACGAACAATTACAAGAAAGGCCGTCTGACAATAATACAGTTGACTTTGTTCTTATGCTAAGAAAAGGTAATAAACAACAATACAAAAACTTAGCAGTTCCAGTATCATCAGAACTGGCGATGAATCTTCGAAATCGAGAACAAGAACAGAAAGAAGAAAAAGAAAGAGTGAAAAGATTAACATTGAACATAACAGAAAGACAAGAGGAGGAAGATTACCAAGAAACCATTAATCAGAGTACAAGACCAGTGACAGTAAATTTAAATAGAGAACGACGACAAAAGTACAATCATCCAAAAGGTGCACCGGACGCAGATCTCATTTTTGGTCCTAAAAAGATTCGATAAATTCATTCGATTAGTGTGGAAACAATATTTGTCACACTATAAAGTCAAACGTGATTGTATACAATACTATGAACTACAACGGTCTTCTACGTTTATATATATATATGATTCTAACACTCTAGTGATTTTTTATTTATAATTTGAAAGCCACATTTGTTATTTATACAGATTCCCAATCCAATGCGATTTTCATTGTAAAAATGTTGTTACCAAGTATATTTAGAGCTACATGAATTTGTTGTATGTGTCAATATGTATTTTAAAGAATATCAATGAAAAAAAATTATTGAACAACAATGTTAATATCTTTTTTTTATACAATTGATACATTTGAATACAACTATGTTTCTCCTTATTACATGCATAGTAAGTTATGTAATTACTATGTACAAATAAAAATAATTTCCAATTTAAACAAAATTTATTTGGTCAAACTGCCGTACTAATTTTCATTTCATGTAAACATGTAAATTTTACGATCAAAATTTACATATTGACATAATAAAAAATAGTACTAACGAATCATATAACGGTTCCTTTTCGTTTGTTAAGTATAAAATAAAATATACGTTCAAGGCTGCATCATAGACTTATATTATTTCGAAATAGATGTTAAAGTTAATTTTTTACATTAAATTTTGTTTTTATTGTAAGCAATGTAAGAAATTAATCATTTTGTTTTTTTTTCTTTTAAGAAACAGATGCGAAACGTTAAATTTGATATACAATTGTTTATTTTTATCTACGAAATTATTCCCGTGTACAAAATGAATATAAATAAATGTTAGGTGTGTATATGTTTCTTACAGCTCTGTAATACAGTCTGCCATAATATCACATATCTACAATAATATATGATACCAGTAATTATAAATTAATACTAAATGCATATACGCATTTTGTCACCACCATCCTTTATGGATCTTCCTCTGCATCTTCAAATTGACCTGCTTCTATATCCATAGCATCGTCTGCTTCTGTGCCATTGTGATTGGTCCCTATTTGTTCTAACGATACAAAATTACAATAAACATAACATTACATAAAAGCAACTTTCTTTAATATTATATTATACCCAATTCTATTTTATACAATTAATAAATAAGTGAATAGTACCTGATGGTAGAATGTAGGGAGCATCGCCAGCACCAACTTCATAATTCTCAAAATCATCTTCTTCTGCATCTTCGTAAATATCTTCTTCAGCTGTAAAATATATTTGTATAGGTACATATATATTAGTATGTGTATTATATATACGAGTTCTCATGACACTTGAACTTTCTACACAAGGGTTTACAAAGATAGTTTATTTACCATCTGAAAAGCTATCTTGTGGATCAGGATAAAGCGCTTGACAGTGGTTCATTGCTTGAAACATAGCATCTAAATTATTTGTGTTATCAGGAGCAAAACGCATTTCTGTGATAGGTGTATCTGCATCCTCATCTTCATTTTCAGAGCCACTGTCAGAAGGCGGTGGTAATGGTACATCTATACAAAAAAAATTTAAGTGATCGTAATAAAGCAAATAACAACAGCGCTTTCTAAAAAATTATTAAAACTGTAAGATATAAAACTACGATATTGCATAGTGTTTGATTTCTGCATTTAAGTAAATTCTATTCAACTTTTATACTATTCCAAAATATTTATACAAAAAATGTTAAAAAGAAGTATTAATATACCTGGAAGGTCTACTTTTGCATTAACCATAATATATAAACATTGTCTTGGATGTACTTGTTGATCTCTTGATATGGCATGTAAAGATATATGAGGATATTCAAGTGAAAATCCTTGTTGTGTATCATAGTTCACCCAAGAAAACAAGCTACCAATGCGAACATTATATTAAAATACATTAGTACTACTATGAAATATAAATTTGCTTTCATTCAATCCTTACCTTTCCGTAATATACAGAGTTCCCTTTCCTACTTCTGTGTCATTAATATACACAGTAGTATTTTGCTCTTCATGACGTATTCCCTCTTGTGGCGCAAGAAAATTACTAAGTACGACCATCTTTACCTATAATGTTTAATAAGCTAGTTTACCATTTATGCATATTATTACGACAGCATGAAAGTTCCTATAAGGTAAATCAAATTTCACGTACTCCAATTAATTCTTAAATCTGATAAGTAACAGAGAAAATAATTACAAGGTTATACAGAAAATTTTACAAACAGAACATTGATTTTATTAGAAAAATACACATATACTGCACAAAAATGTATGATAAAATATCTAATACAATATACAAATGTATATTGTATTAGATCATTTACGTAGAAACTTAAAAATACTGCAAAATAACACTGCATAAGAATATAACTACACAGTGGAAATGCGACCCTGCCAGTTCGGTTATGTTCGAATTTAACATCTTCTATTTACTACATTTATTTGTTCAGTCTTACTGTTAATTTTTAATGTAAACTTACCGCTTGCTTTTACAATGTAATAGTAAGCAAGATCGAACGAACTTTTCCCCTAAAATGAGTGTTTTAAGAAATGGATAACTCGGTTTTAAAACTTCGAATGCACAATGCGAGTCTTATATCGTGGCACGTTTGTATTAATAATGGTACAGTTAAGTCACTAACGCTTAGTAGCCACAAATGTCAAAATATAAATTTTTCATTTTATAATATTTATTAACACAAAATTTCACCGCACGTTACGATGTTGTGTTTCTGTTTCGCGTTATTGATATAGAGTTCGGAAGAACTTCGCTACAGTGTATGTCGTGTTCTGCTACGACGAACTATAGATAGTATACTATATATATATATATATCCGAAATATATAAGTATACATACGATCATAAGGCGGGAAATTCTCTTTTATGTTTTTCACGCTTTTATAGTAAAAGTAGTTCCAAATTCTTTGAAAAAATTCTTCCAAAAACACACACCTATTGCACAAAGAAAAAGAGATATAAACTTTTTCTGTGAATAAATGTGATACGTCATGTTTAAGTAATAATCTGAAGTATTGATAATACTGAGCAACAATACAATTGCATCTTTCTAATTTGTTCAATTGTTATTGTAAATGAGTCTCCTAAAATATTTTGCTTCTTCTGTATCTATTTATAAATTATAATGAATTCCTGTTCACATATTTATTCTATTTATTGACATTATAAACATGTACTGATCATTATTGTACATATTGCAAGTATATATGTTTCATGTATACATTATACATACAATTAATTAATTTTAAAAACATGTATCAAACATCAAATATATATATAACTGGATATCAAATAAAGAGTATAAATACATAACAGAAATATATGAAACTAAAGCTACTGAAATAAATATTTGATGTATTTACCTATACAAAACATAGGTATAGTAACATAAATGATAAGTGAAAACAGGAAAGCCATCTGAAAATGTTTTATTATGATTACATGTGGCAAGCGAGGCTTTTGTTTCCAATTCCTCAAATTTAAAATTTAACTCTGCAACATTTTTTCATTTTTTTTACGTACATACATACATACTGTCAGTACAATAAAAAGTGCTGTTCTTAGTATTTTGCACTTCTTTCACTACTGGAATTTATTGTTACAAGAAATATCACCTTGACATCTTTTTGAAAATCGGTCAGAGTCCTTGGGCAAAAAGTTTTCTAGCGAACTTATACTATGCAAATATAACATATTGAAGAATATCTGGCTTGAATGCTATAAAATGCTTTAAAACTTAGTGACAAGCGAATAACAAATCACTTACATTGGAAAACATTAGATTTATTATTTTTTTTTTCAACAATAAGTCAATGTGTATATTATGGTTTTCATAAAAGAAGTAAAAAAAACAGTTTGCACATTAGAAACATCTTTTACACAATAGTGAAACATTCGATAATCCTTTAAATTGAAACCACTAAGTTACCCACTGTAAATGAAACAACTATATCATATATATGTTTTCATGCCATACTTTGCGGTAGGTATCAACGATACTGTACAGCTCATGCCAGACTCTTCAATTTCATATATATTCTTAGACTATTGATAAAGGTAAATAATATATGATAGAACAATATGGATACAATGTACAGCTGAATTAAATAGTTTATACTACATAATAGAGTATCACTAAACGTTACTAACGTTAATTGTGCATTCATTTTCTTTTTAATTGTGTTCATGGGTAACTGAATTTATTGTTGATTTCAAGGGGCTAAGTTCCAAAAAAACATTGAGAGACGTGTATCACACTAAATCTTGTGACATTTTTGATATGTTTTATGTTTCTAAATATCATAAAAGTTCTAAGCATGTAATGACAACCCGATTAACTGTAACAGTAGTAACAGTTATAGAAGTAGGACTAACGATGATACTATGAGTAATAATAACAGCAAGTAGTAGTGCAGCAGTAGTAGTGGAGGTAGTCATAATAGCATTAATAATGATAATCATAGTTGTAATAGTGTAGTAAGAGTTGTAGCATAGTAATGAGTCAAAGATCAGTAGTAATACGTGAAATAATATTACTAATGACGATTGCAATAAAAGTGCAATTATAATTTATTTGGTACACATTTAAACATAATTTGTCATATAAAATCTCGATCGAGACATATATAAAAATCTACTATATGAGGTGTGTATTTAAAAAAAACAATACATTAAATACCATTTAAATAATTACTTAATTTGTTTCAACATTATATGTGTGATGTAATAGATCTATAGTCTTCAAAGAAAATCCTTATTCTTATCCGTGCAGAAGTAAAAACATTTTCTGTATTTATATTAATACATGACATGAAGTTCTTTGTACGTGCAAGAGTATATAAATAAAAAAAATATATAACAAATATATAAAACAATGTTAAAAAAAAGTGTTCGTATGTACAACGAGAATATGAGTATGGCACGAAAGAAGTTTATGAAATATAACGTCAAACACTATCTTAACATAGAATAAATAGTTTAGAATGATGCAATTTATATTTATTATTGAAGATAGTGTCCTTGTAATTTGCCTTGTAAAGACCATTTTTTTTTAGTATGTATGTTTTTTTTGGAACCTTTCCCTTTGTATTAATCTACACCGTCCATTTGTATACTTCACTTATATCATAAATACAAAACTTCCAAGAAGAATATTCTCAGATTTACTATGTGCAAACTTAAGTTTGCAATGTGTTTGTGATTTCTCGATGTACAGTTACCAAATCTTGTATATATCCAGCTAATCTTGCATTTAACGTATCCAAATTTTGCTTCTGAACTTTATTTGCACTCAATGCAAGCTCCAATTGTTCATGGACAACCCTCAACATTTCACGAAGCTCCGCATTTTCTTTCTGTAATGCCTAGAAAAGATAACGTTTTAATGAGTACTATAATAAATATGCATCGTATGTGAAACTTGTTTACCACACTTTTGAAGTGTAATTAAAGGTCACTACATAGTAAACTCAAGTTTTAAATATGTACATACTAAAAAATCTTTATTTTTTGTAGCCATAGTAAGAGCTTTGATTTCTTCATTTCGCGTTCTAAGTTCACTTTCTAATGCTTCTACTCTCAACCTTAGTGCTTCGCTATTGCCTTCTGCAATCTTTCCAGCTTCCAAGTCCGCGTATTTAGCTTTAATTCTAGCATTCTCTTCTTTGTACAACTGTAATTGCCTTTTCCACTCATCAACATTTGCTGTAGACTCTTGTAATGCACTTGTTAATCTTGCATTGTTCGTTTTCAATGTAGTTAACTCAACCTGTAATCAAATTTGAGTTCCAACAATTAATGGCTATAAAATAATGCTTCCTAGGAACGTTTACATTCTTATAAAAAATATATCATACCTCCCATTTCTTAGCATTAGCAGAACTTTGTGTCAATGCAAATTTCAGCCTATCGTTCTCATATTTAAGTTGCATTTCAGTTGATTGTGCACCTTGTGCGGTATTCATTTGTGCTTGTTTGCCTTGATGCTGCGGACTCTCTGTACTTTGCTGAGAAACACTTTGTGATCTCGAATGGACTGCATTTTTTAATTCTTCATCCATTTTATTCTGACAATTACCAGGTAAGGGACTGCTGCTTACCAAAGACACATTGTTTTGAGTAGAAATCATATTAGCATTTGGGTTTGGGTTATTCGAAGTGGATACATTGGAATTAATCATTGATGAATTTGGTGGATCTATAAGATCTTGTTCTGATGATGGCATACCCGATCGCGACGTAATCGGGCTAACATTTGCACTAGTAGCAGGAGTAACAGAAGAGCTGTTTGATTGTAACTTAGCATTAGCTAATTTAGTGGCCTCCTTCACTTCATGAAACTTCTCTATAAACTGCCAAATGAATGATATTGTCTCTGAGATTGTGGTGTACACATGGCTGTACGTTAACTAAAGACATATTTCACAAACCTTTCCTAATTCTTCCTCAGATGAAAAGCCAAGACCGTATACGGTGTTAGCTCTAACATCTGACCACTGGCCAAATTTTTGCGATGTTTTCGTGAAGGTCATATTTGGAGTAATAGTACTATTTATTACTGCCTAAAATTTAAACAAACAAATATAAATAATTTTTCATACGATAGAAGTTTGCGTCTCTTAACACGTTCCATGCCAAGTCGTTTTTGCTCGACAACTAAACAAACGTATTTGCTTTGTTCTATACTGCACTTTATAATGCCTCATTCTTTTGGTGGGAATATATTCTACAGTGTTAAACTTGTTATAAAATATATGTTTTTAGCGCATTAAATAAATATGTCAGTATGCACTATGAGTGGTACACGTGGCACGGAACATGTTATATGTTTTAATGATTTTTAGTTACCTTTGTTCCTTCAACAGAAATTATTCTATACAGACTTCTGGTTGAGTCATAAAAAAATGAAACAGACACTGCTGCTGTAGAGGCAGATACCCAAGATCGTTTCGTCTTGGGATCGATATGAAACACGTGTGCTTTGCACGTGAAAATAGGTTGTTTACTGCAATTTATTAAAAGTAATATAAGTATTTGAATATATCTCTTCGACTAATACATGCACATCTACTTATGCCTCATACTAAAAACCAAAACTATAGGAGTTTAATAACAAATATTATGAAGTTTATCTTTTCACTTAGTTTATTCTATATGTTCTACAAAAACATAACAAAATCAAGTACATTAATAAATCTTAGATGTATATGCATGCCTCAAAATTAATAAAATCACATTGCAATGATATTTGCTTGAAATCAAAAGAAATAATATGAACAAGCAACTTTTGTCTCATATATTGTTCCAGGAAAAATAAATATAATTCTATTCGAAATTTTCTAAATTTACTATACGTGCAGCATATGTACAATTTATATACATTATTTCAAAGTAACAAGAAATTTCAATAGTTCATAAACTCTTTATTTTAAAAGAAAAAACAACTCTGCGATAAAAATGCAACATATTTGTTCTTCTACTAAAGTGTGAAATCACTTATGCAGCCTGTCTGAAAAAAATGACATGTAATAATAATAATGTGACATTGAACAATGCTTTGAAGATAATAATACCGAAATAAAACAAAAGAGAAAAAAAAAGGAAAATGATGTTCGTATATTTTAAAATAACATAATGACAATGAATTGAAACTCAAACATTTTCAAGGAAAGAAAAGTGTAATATCATGGGTAGTTTGATCGTTTACGGAATAAATTTTTTATTATACAAATCTAAAAATATACCGAATAATGCACGAGTAAACAACTAGAATAAACACATCTCCCGCGGTACTAGCTTATCCCGCTTTCACTGTTCTAATGTACGGTTATATATAGATAAAAGAAAAGAAAAACATTCTGGTCCAGACTCTCTTCCCTTGTACGCACCCACCTAAACGCGTATCTCCGATGATGTCGGAGATAAGATCATAAATAGACAGGAAAAGATAGTAGAGCTCATTAGTGAACGCAATGGAATTGACCTATTTTATAGTAATCGACAGCATTCAATAATAGAATAATTAAGGATAATTTATAGTACTCATATGCGACGTGGAAAGTGTGCCTCGTGTGTACATATATTACACACCCTTAAAAGGCGGTGCGGAGTATTACCACGTTCACTTACCCCATTGTTTCTTTGCCGGATGCCATACAAGTATATGTTAATTTCACAGTCTCATAGAAAATTCAATTATACGTGCATACGTAGTAGCTTTCTATTAATAAGAATTCTCGAAATTATATGAAAATTTATAAAAATCCGTCCCACAAGAGATTAAGGTACACCAGTTGACAGCCGCCATCGGCCAAAACTTTATAGCGAACAGCAACGATCACGCAACAACATGAATCTAGTCGAGTTTCCACCATATACCTGGATTTAATCGATTTTCCACGAAACGTTGATGTCTGCAGTATGGTCATCATGGAAAGAATTCGCGTGGCGCTAGTGTGGTGAGCACACAGCGAATAACATCTCCTAACGTTATTTGAAACGAGAAGCAGGTGAAATTGTTCTACTTTCAAGCACCAACTGGCAAATAGCGTATCAAGAAACAAGAATAGAAAATCTGGATGACTTCTAATTGTTTATGAAGTCTTTTCTATTTAGTACATTATAGTACGTTAGATTTCCACGTAAAGAGAACATAAACTCATATGATTTATTATTGCTATTGCAAGTATAGCGCATTAAGAAAATTAGGTATCTTGTGCTACAATACGGCGTTTCGAAAACAAACTAACAATGAGAACTATTAGAAAACTAATTTGTAGGTACCCTCATTTCAATTATTGTTTCCGTTCTACTATCTATTTGTAACACGTGCTCACGGGTGCAGCAATTTGCTGTTCACCACTATATAGAGGCTTTTAGAGCTAATACCACTCTGCTAATACTAGAGAGGATCATCCTTTCTGTTCTTAGATAACGCAGTGTTCCAAGATAACGGAGTATCTGATACCCACAACTGACGTCACAAGATAATTCAAAATTATTTCATAAACGTCATAAGTTACAATCATTGTAGCATATGTTTGTATTATATAGCTAATCAAAAAGCAGACCATAATAGGACAAGAACTAAACTAACAAAATCTGTTTTCTTAACCCCTTGCCGTATGAGTCACACTCGTCATGAAGATTTTAAACAAAGTGTAACAAGTATGATTGTTACGCCTTTCTTTGTAAATGAAATAAAATTTGATTTTCAAAGATTTTCGCCAAGGAAAAAGCTACTTCGAACTACTCCTCTCAAGATTTCTCGACATTTTCGGGACACCCTGTATAGCACTATACATACTGTTGGATGACTGTGAATGACGCTTTACAAGTGATTTTTAAACGGATAAGCTTACATCCAAATGTTGCATAATCGTTATCCGCTAAGCAGCATTATGGTCGAGTACGATCCTTTCGTATCAAGGAATTATTATTTATATATATATATTATATATATATATATATAGTTACCAGTGTAAGGCGTATACCTATGTATCGTTGATAAGCATTGCGCCGATGCTTAGAATGTTGGTAATATCCTGAAAGCTTGAATACACGACCATTTTTCGTTACATATCGGATCATCACGTTGTTTTTAAAAGTTTCACCAATAGCGAGCAAAAGAGCAACACAGCAAAGTACCGGCGCAATCCCTCCTACCCTTGCCCCGTGTCCCATTTTACCTGAATACAATGAAAGTGCGCAACGTTTAGTGGGTGGGGGCATTGTGCGAGAAAGAGAGAAAGAAGGAGGGGGAGAAATTGTCCGTCTTGCGAACCGTCATAGCTGAATCATCGTGAGAGGTTCTTGCAAGAGTGCGATAATAAATGGCATTGTGATTGAATTAGTAAGCGCGAGAAGTACAGTGTGTGGGACTACTTTTAATACAAAGCTCTGATCTCGATGTGGAAACCCGACGAAGAAACGTGATAAACAGTGCTTTGGCGTGTGCGTGACTCCCTTCGTGAAACGATGAACGGGTTTAGTTTTAGTGAATTGTGTTGCTTGTTTTGCTGCCCACCTTGCCCGTCCAGAATCGCTGCTAAACTAGCGTTTCTACCACCTGAACCTACTTATGCGTTCATCGAGGATGAGGGTTCCAAGTTTGCTATTTCTCTGTCTGAAAGAGCCGAATGGCAATTCACAGAGGAGACGAAAGAGTCGGTAGAAGGATTCTATGCAAGAACGTCACGAGGCAACCGAATAGCCTGTATGTTTATACGATGCTCGTCTAATGCACGGTTCACTATTTTATTCTCTCACGGCAATGCCGCCGATCTTGGACAGTTGTGTAGTTTTTATTTGGGACTCGGCCTCAGAATCAATTGTAACATATTCAGCTATGATTACTCGGGGTACGGGATCTCCGGTGGTAAACCATCCGAGAAGAACCTTTACGCCGATATAGACGCTGCGTGGCATGCCCTTCGAACACGCTATGGCATTAGCCCGGAAAACATTATCCTCTACGGACAAAGTATCGGAACTGTACCTACGGTCGATCTAGCCTCGCGATACGAGGTTGGTGCAGTTGTTCTACATGCACCTCTGATGTCGGGAATGCGAGTCGCTTTTCCTAAAACAAGAAGAACGTGGTTCTTCGATGTCTTCCCCAGGTAGGTAAAATTTTCTATGTAATATACACAATTCTCTGTTTACTCTGTAAACGATAAGCAATCTATAATTCGTTATCTCTTCTGCTGTCATTTGCACTATAAGGTTCACGCGCATGACAATATACCGCCGAGTTTATATACTCGACGCCAAATATTTTGGCCGGTCTAAAGCGTTTTTCTTCCACTTTTCTGTTAGAGGTGATCTTGCTCTAACGTATTTCAATCATACAAAAATGATTCTTGCGATTTAGTTTATTTACATTTATCAGCGACTTTCCAGTTGTCATCATAAAATTCATTTGCCTTTCGTCTTTATCTTTGTATTGTCTTTTCTTTATACTTTTTCTGTAGATTTCTTCGGTTAGAGTGATGTCTCTATTTCAAATATGCTGACCTATGAAGACATCAAGTAGAGCTAATGTGGAACGACGATATGTAATATACAACAGAAGGGTTAGATATTTCATTAACCTCTGTTTCTCAAATATATATATAGATATATAAACCGGTAGAAATATTTAGCGTTGTGTTTGAATCGTTTAATTACGTAGTAGATGAGATACAAAGGAAGTTTCGAAATTGAACAAAAGAGCCAATCACGCAAAAACAAATCGAAAGTTTTCATCATTTTATTATCGGATATATATAGTGGCTTATAGATATACCGTATAATCAAGTGAAATTTTGAAATCCGTTTTCCGTGAATCGCTGTTTAAATTCTAGTCGGTTGAATGCGCGATCGTTCATGCATGCACTCGCACACGTGATTTGCGTAGACACCTTCGTGTATAATCCTGGACGTTGTTTCAATCGAATTATCATTGGTTTATATTTTTACCGTATATTTCTCTTATATCGTTCCGATCACTTTGCTCTTAAATAAAAAAAAAATACAAAATCTATATTAGCATTTAAACTAAATTTTATTTTTAATATCACTGACGTATAAGCAAAAATATTATTCCTTGAAACGGACCGTAATTCCGAAATAATCGGATTTTTTCAAAGCTTTTCGATTTGCGTTTGCATGGTTCGCCGATTTCTGTTGGTATACTTTCTAAATATACTGAATATGAATGTAAGATCTAATGATTTCATTTACGCTAATTCACGGAAATGCGTTCTAACATTGTAGAAACAAAAGTTTTTTTTTCATAGTATATTGTACATGGTTTTCGAATTATGCTATGAGAAGCAATAAAAGTTAATCTGAACAGTTCTTGTGGAAACCTTTAAATTACACAATCCATCGTCTTATTCTTCCTTAGCCGGTGTTACGCATACACTTTAGTATCCAATGTCTATATAGTCTTCTAAGTTCGTGTAGTTTATAAATTTGAGAACTATGAATTTGTTCCATGTGAGAAATACTAGATTCACAAGTAATAAAAGCAGAAAACTAAATAGTTTATGAAGGAGAATATTTTCAAGTATCATATATTATTGAACTGTTCTACTTATTGTAAATGAAACGAGATCATCAGTGATTTGATTACTCGCATATGCTATTAAAACTTTATATTCTTTCATATATGCATATACAAATAAAATATAAAATATCTTTTATAGTATAGATAAAATACCCAAAGTTACATCTCCAGTATTGGTCATCCATGGAACAGAAGATGAAGTGATAAGTTTCAGTCATGGTGTAGCTATGTATGAAAGATGTCCACGAGCTGTAGAACCATTATGGGTTTCGGTATGCATTTTTATGTGTTAAGTTGAAAATATCAATTAAAAGCTTAACATTAACATACATTATGATTCTAGGGTGCTGGCCATAATAATGTGGATTTGTTTGAACAATATGTGGAACGACTGAAGCAATTCGTAAGCGTAGAACTGGTAAACTGACGGCGGCTAAGCCTCTCCCAGAGTCAGGGGGGGCAGGGAGGACATATGCATGTGGATAGTCAGGGACGCAATACTCCTAATAATTCAAACACATTCAGTTCCATTTCAACAAGTTCGCAGACTGAAAAACTTGTCTTGCAATCGCGTCCCACAGGGGAGAAGACACCTGTTCTTCTTTGTGACGAAGAATCATCCTCTGCCTCTTTAGACGAAGTATACTTCTGCTTACAAAAGAAACTCTCGTCAATAAGAAAAAAATATTCCAAGGATGATGACTCAAGTATAGATAGTAATTCAAGAAAAAATAATCGACAAGATGACTCAAGTATAGATAGTAATTCAAGAAAAAACAATCGACAAGATGATAAAAATGAAAAGCGGAAAATAGTAATTAAAACAGCGCAGAATAAGAATAACAGTGCAGGATATAATAAAACAATATTAGACGGTACACCTGTGCGTCACAATTTTCGATGAAATTACATTGATCAGGTTATAAAGAAACGGACAGTGGTGGCAAAGGAAAGTTTAAAAGATAAGCGATACGAAAACATACCACAATTTTACAAAAGAAAGAACTATATTTTACACAACAGCAGTGACTTTCATAAACATGTACATCGTACGACATAATAAAAACAAGAAAATCATACATAGGAACAGGAAAGTAAATGTTTAATTTAAAACGCTAAACTATGTGAAGAAATTAGGACAAAAGTAAGCTTAATTACCAGTTTCTGTGATTGTATGTATATCTCTTTTTATAATTTGTTATCGTATTGTTTAAAGAACAGCAGACGTTTTTATAATGATTGGGCGAATAATTTCTCGAATTATATAATTTTTTAACTTTATGTTTATTCAATTTTTTCTTACCATTCTTTCATGTACATTATTAAACTTAAAATTTTCTTTTACGATTAAAGTAGATCAGGAGAAATCTCTTTTCTTGTTTATGAACTGTTATCTTATCATTTCTTTCTGAAGACTTTTTTTAGTGCGTCATATCTATTTCGAATTTTATATAAATGTTAATTCGTTTTTACATTTCTAACTACTAGCTACTTAGTATTTATAGATTTTCTAGCATTTTTACTCATCTATGTATCTAAAGATTTTAAACGTTTGTCCGCTGCGCGTGTCGCACAAAATGGAGTGTTTACATACCAAAAGCAAAACCAGTCTCATCAGCAGAAAACTATAATGAGAAGACATCCCAGGATAAGTGAGTGTTTAAGTATGAGTGCTATTGTTAATACTGACGTGAAGATGCCAATTTAAAACCTCCTTTCGTCCGCCACTGTGTTTCTTCATCTAAGAATGAAAGAATCCATATAGTAAGAGTCAGAGGAACATTGTTGACAAAGTTTTGGGATATACGATCCATCAAAGTCAAAGAAAAAAATTAAGTTCATTATTTTCCAATATTTCTAGTGATAAGGATAAAGACATTTCGAATGTTAAGAACCTTCATGCTCAGTTTAAACCAGGAAGAAGTCTACAGTTCAGCTTAAATACTATAAGAAAAGATTTTGGATTAGAACATATTTGAAAGACATGATACGCGTCGCGAAGCAAAGGCAACACTGTGCTGTGTAACGTTGCCCCCAAATAAAGTTACTTGAGTTATTTGGTTATTGGAATAGAGTAACTGCCTTTATAAGAAGTTGGATCTCAATCGTCGAACTGGCGGTTCAGAAGGTTATTGAAAATGATGAAGGAAAACCATGTACTGAATACTTCGATAAGATTAAAAGTATGCAACTCAAGAGATCAAGTGCTAAAATAACTGTACGACGCGAAGTCTACGTATTTGGCAAGTTACCGCTCTACTATTCTTCCACATGACTGTCTACAGAAACCACAGATTCGTACGCATGACACATATTCAGGCTGTAACAGTGCTAGTGAGATTGTGCACATAAACACGTATGATACATTTACAAAATTCATTATATTTCTAGACTACGAAATAATGCAGGGTGATAAAAAAAGCAGTATTCCAAACGTTTAGTGTAGATAGTACATATCAAATGAGTGGAAAAGTTGAACAAAATTCAAATTTTCAGAATTGTAAACAATTTTCGTTTCGGTCATAACGGAAGGCATGTACAATTCTCATGCTCTAGTGTGTTAGGAAAATAATGACAGAATCTATTTTCTATCATTATCTGCATTCTTTATGCTTTATAGATGCGTATCATAATTATATGTATAATATATCTATGAGGCCTCAATTGAGAATCAAACGAACATTTGATATTCTTGTCCTTCGCTTGGTAAATACTACCTATCCTAATTATATTTTTTTTTATCACTCTGTATCTCTGTGCATATTGAATATTCTTACTGTGTGCACACGCATACCAGTGTACGCAGTTGTAAGTTGCGAGCCGTTTCTGCAGCATAGAATATGGAACGTTGCGACGACAAATACGTCAAGTATTATTATTTTTATGAAAAGTCTCCTTAAGATTGAGGAGGACAAATGGCTTATACACACTGAAACATTTTCTGCCAGCGTGAAATGCAGCGATCACTAGCAGCGAGTGTGTAGCAAGAAAATTCCTCGCTGAACCTATACACCATGTATTTCTATAACGACTTCTACACATTGCTATTGATTGCGGAATAGTCGAACAGTTTCGGAAGAATCTCCAATTGTGTTCGTCGTACTATGACATTAATGCATTTAAACTTGTTTTTCATACAAAAGAAAAAAGAGAAAAAGAAAGAGGATCGTAGCTACTAATAGGTTTGTTAATGAATGTGAGATGTATGGACTGCATCGCGTGTTTTCTATGGTTCATCTTTAGAGATTAGGTTCAGCGGTGATATAAATGTTGCGTGAAGTCGCATGTTTTTATATAAATGCATCGCTGTCACTGTGACCAGTGTATATGATAGCTGTACGAGTAACAAAGAATAAAGAGAAACATTTGTTTTTATATTGTCCCACAGCAAAGGCCTGTGCAGTGAGCAATGGAAATCTTCCAGGTAGCAAAGAATTTAGGATAGAGATATAAAAGTTAATGAATAGCGTTAAGGAAATTCGTAAGCATAAGACGTCTAAGTGGACGTTATGTTTTATCGAGAGTGAATTAAAACAAAACGAGGATTGTGTAAAACAACAATAAAGATAGGGACAATATTACTACCAAACTTGATTATGAATTAGTTTATTTCTAAAGAGGCGAACCGTTTGGAGGACCTTATCTATAAGTATGTTTCTTGTTAGTATTTTTATATCTCGATAATGTAAATACAATGCAATTAAATAATTTTTCTTTTATTGGTATATGTGTAATGTATGCGACAATGTGAAAAAGGCCGCGCGGAGCCAACGGAATGAATCGGCTCTATACATATAGTTTTACATATACGTATTTCTGTGGAAACGTTTCCACTTTGGTTTTTGAGTAAATTATTGTCAGCATTTCTATCCCGCCCCTGTTGTCATTTAAATACATTGCTGCATATGTATGTATATCTCCAGACTACAAGCATAAACTGAAATTATATATGAATATTATTGTGGCCGTCACGTCGTATGAATGAATGAAAAGTGAATATATAGAATTACTGAGTATTTATAAGTAAGGAATAATATAAACTAATTTTTTTTAAGATAAATAGTGATTTACACGGAAATCATCAGTGATGTTAGTACTTCTAATTGTCATCGTTATTGTCTCCATTCTCATACCACCAGCGTGGATCATTCTCGTTACACACACTCTCCCTCTTCCTCTCTCTCTCTCTCTCTCTCTCTCTCTCTCTCTCTTCTGTATGTATATAATCATCGTTTCAATTCAACGTTTTATGTTACGATAATATCACGCGCATAAAATACCAAACCCATTTTTGTATTCACTTCCTCTTAGCATTAATCATGTACACCCGTGTACAACGCTACGAAATATAATAACGAGACCGATACTTTTCTTCCATTGGCCTTCGCCGTAGTTAAATCGATCGATATACCATCTATTGCAATTCTTATGTATATTATACATATACATGTATTATATATAATATATATTATATAATGCGCATAATATATAGTGTATTTAATATTTATATGTATAATATAAATATATTTCGTAATTTGTGAAGGAAGAAAAGGAGTTTATACCGTTATTTGACATATGTCCAATTTTATAAACGGTGAACACATCGAGGAGCAGATTATTATCGGTATTTACAATAAAGACAGCGGCGAGAGTATTGTAATGGCGATGGATCGTCGCATGACAGGAAACCGCGCGATTCTTCGTTCGTCAAACTGGTTAGAAGACAAATAGTAAAATAATAATAATGACAAATATCTTTTGTACAGCGTGTATTCGGATACATAGACGTGTCTCCTCTTTCTTCTACTTTCATTCTCGATCCATACGTCGCCGTGCTTTCTCTCTTTCTATTTCTCTCGGTCATTTCTCTTTAACTGTTTTTTACTGTTCAGCTCTGTCTCTCATGCGCGTATAAAGCAATCGATCGGTTCCGAAGAGCACTTTCGTCTTTCACGGTTGCGTCGCGTCGTCGTGCCGGTGAAAATTGTACTTGGCGGGCGGTCTTCTTGTTTGGGTACCGCGGATCATGGTGTGCTGATATTCGTAAAAACTGTACATAATAGCGTGTAAGCGAAGAATTAGAGGTAATATATTCAGTGTTCTGT
Source organism: Lasioglossum oenotherae (assembly GCA_028455765.1). NCBI lineage: Eukaryota > Metazoa > Arthropoda > Insecta > Hymenoptera > Halictidae > Lasioglossum > Lasioglossum oenotherae. The sequence continues at coordinate 6,072,545 of CM052291.1, read as the reverse complement.
ACGGTCGTAACCAACGTAATTACTGGGAGAAGATATAGGTGGGTTAAAGAGATGGGAGGGAGGGGACGCATCATCGTTGGTAGACACTGGAATCTTTGAATTTGATGATTAGCGTCGCACGCGTATATCTACGATTGACTAATGGGGAACGAGTTAGAATGGTTAGCCGTTTGATAAATAACATTTACGCGTAGATCCAATTTGTAGAAACGATTAGAAGAATGCGAGGAAAGAGAAGAAAGATGAGTATCGTTTTTGTCCTGAGATAAAAACTGAAAACTATTGTTTACTTAGCACGTAAAGATATCAAACGGGCGAATGACACTATTTCTTACGAAGATCATATAGGATGCGTAGTCAAAGGCATAAACAAACACACACATACAAGCGTACGTACGTACATTCATAAATAAATACATTAACATCGCCGATCATTCGATTAAGACTATTTCAGAGTTTTATACTTGCATCGCACTCGACTCAATCGTGCCGCGCGAATCATCAAGTAATCTGCTGATCTTGCGACGTCGAAACAATGTAATAATTATTATGTGAATTACACAGATATCGAGCTCACCATTATCCAATGTAGCTTGTTTTACCACCGGACCTCGCATTATCGCGTGTCATTTGCCAAGTAAATCAACTCGTCAGAAACATAATCCCCTTGTTTAAGCCACCGATTGTCATAGCACTTCTGTAACTGTAGAAGTTGTTGATCGAAGTGACACAGATGTTCATCGTCATCTTTTTCTAAAGGGAAGTCGAAATTAAGTATGTACTCGTGATATCCTGTTTTTTAAATACTTATTTTCGTTAGTACATTACACTGCAAATTGGTAACTGTAATTAATGCTATTGAGATAAAAATGTTAATAAAATCCCATAGAAACGAAACGCTGCGTTGTGTGAATTCACTTGTATCATTTTTTTCGATTTGTCTCCTCAAACCGAATCCCCTTTGTCGCTGCAATGCGATGCTACTTTATTGTTCTAATTTTGTCGGTGACTGTTCCATTCAGAATCTCTTGTTCCGCGATCATTATTGAAGTCAAGCTGCCGATAATTATGTTTATTATCTTCAATGGGAAATCATTTCGAGAGTATCCCCGCGCGTTTGTTCACGATTATTATGCGCAGTCTGTCGAATACTAGAATTTCCAACTAATGAATCGTACTTTTATTTTATCCTTGGACAAAAAAATGTTTACGGATGAGAATAGCTATAATTTCATTGAAAAAATTAGAATGCACTTCGAGCTGAATTTATCTGTATTTATATGAAACCTTAACAATTTGTAAATGTGATTTGACAATTAAAAATACAGGATATCATTTCAGTTTTCATTCCCGTATAGAACTACGCAGAACAAAGTGTAGGGTAAACATTTTTAACCATTCTTGTTAAGATTTTAGATGTATTTATAGAAATATAAAATTAAACAAAACCAATAATAAAATGTATATCTATTTATTCCCAACCCAATCAAAGCTCGAAGTACGATTTCTGTAAATAGATTTACAAGAATATGAATTTCCAAAAATATTCGATAACGTATATATATGTTCTGTCTGTACTCGTCAAAATCAACTATACGAATCAAATATAACAATAAAAAGGACAGCTGTACGTATATTCACTCACATTCTCGTTGGGGGAAGAGAAGCTGCGTTAGAGACCTGGAATAAAAAAAAGAAACAAGAAGATATTAAAATCGAGGAAATGTTCATGATTTAAAAGTTATTCTCAATATCGAGTTTTATTGTCTATTTTTACGAAAAATTTAGATGGCAAGTTGGTCAAGGGAGTGCTCGTTAGCATCAGTAGCAAAAGGAATTGTTATAAACATTAAACAGCCAGAAATAATGAATTTATCTGTGAATTGTATCGAATAAATTAATGCGTGCGAATGTTATGGTTTAAAAGTTATTCCGTATCACGAAAACTATTAGCCACTTTGACTAAAAAATTAGGTGGTCAGATAGCCAAGGAATTGCTTGTGGACATCGCTGTAAAATAGAATTGTTATAAACATTAACCAGCTGGAAATAATAAATTTTTCAATAATTGTCACGGCGATCGACATCGATCGATATTCGGCGGAGTGGGGGGCGCCGCTCGAGCTCGGCGGCTCGGCGAGAGCTCTCCGTCAGTCAGTCAGTCGGGCCGGGGGGAGCGGCGTGAGCGGACGTGCTGCGGGACCAGGAGCGCCAAGAGGACCGGAGGGACCAGAGGTGGACAAGGGGTCATCAACAGCTACCCTGGCCTACCTTGACCACCACTGACCTACCTTCAACACCAGTAAGTTTTATTACTATTACTAACATTGTTCAATCTTTGTCCACCCAGCTTCAACAAACATGTTCTTCAACTGCTCGTTCAACGAATACCATCAATTTTTATCTTCAATATGCCAATTGGAATTTCCATCGAAAATTTCAATATTGAGTCTTCTTCAAATTTATATTTCTTGATTGAAATTGGTATTCCTCCAATCGGAGGTCCTTCAGGGGCTCACTCACGGATGGGGGTGGTTACAATTTCTCTTGTAAACTGGTTGTATTAGCACTTTTGTGCGAGATTACAATTGCTCTCATGAGTTGGTTCTGTGGTCGTATTCGCACTCATGTGCAGTGTTATAATTGCTCTTGTGAGCTGCTTCGCTGGTTGTATTCGCACTTCTGTGCGGGGTTGCAATTGCTCTCATGAGCTCTGGTTCTCTCGTTGTATTCGCACTCATGTGCAGGATTACAATTCTTCCTGTGAACTGGTTCGCTGGTTGTATTCGCACTTCTGTGCGAGGTCACCTCAACGCACTGCGTTCCCTGGGGGGTCAGGTAGTTGGCAGAGAAATGGTACCCCGTTTGAACACTTTTCGTGTTCTTCTCTCTTGGTGAGGACACGTCGGGTATCGGCTCTGGCCGGAGTTGGGCTGCAAGCATTGTACGCGCCGCGTCACCTTCGAACCAGAGCCTTCTGCTCTGGTTCGCTTTAGTTTGTCTCTTTGAAAGAATCAGAGCCTTCTGCCTGATTCGCCTTTGATCCCCCGTGGATCGGAGACTTCTTCTCCGATTCACACCTTTTGCCTCGCAATAATCACTCGACATACTTACGTAATTTAGTATAAGTCCATCGTTGTAAGAAAGGGAGCCAGGAGGAATATTGCATTCGTTCTGACTCCCTTTCGGGTCTCTTGTGCAGCAACCTCCTCGTGGTGAGACCTGGACAATCGGTATTATCCTCTATTTGTAAGACCTTTTCGAGTCTTATGAATAAAGGATAATATCGAGCTAATAGCTGCACATTTAATAAATATGTTGATTTTTCAATAAATTCTATTCCTATACCTATTGTCTTTCACAACATTTTGCAATTTTACCTTCCTCAGATCAAAACATGTATTATTCAAACTGGTTCCTTCGGGCGTGAACAATGTCATATATCGTCTGGTTCTATTTAGGTAAAGAGACGAGATAGTATCTCGTCGGTGACAGTATTATAAGGCAATTACAGTATGGGTAATGTGTGAGCATTCTACACTATATCATTCTTCTTCTACTTGAGGAGTATCTCGTCGGTGGTAGAACTTTTAGCGATGTGGTATTTTAGATCACTGTAACAGGTGCTTTCAGCGATGCTGTTATTTCAGACACCGACGAGATATCTCGTCGGTGTTTCAGATCATTGATAGTTCCACGTTATTAGTTCCATCACCTCGGTGGTCTTCTTTACCGACAAGATGCCGTCGGTGGCCTTCTGTTTCTTATTCCGGGCACAATATATCGTAGAGGGCGCAAGAAAACGGTAAAATTTTTGGGAGGTCATAAATATATATGGGTATAGGTTCTGTTCCATGCTAAGTCTGGGTATGCTCCGTTTCTATCTATACTGGCAGAAGTGTTGGCAAAAAAGACCTCGGGCGTGAGTACTCTCATTTCTTCTCTGATTTTACATTAACATTTTCTATCAACTGGAACAGCGGCGGTGGTTATTTAATAGTCTTAATGGTTGATTATCCTTTCGTAGGCAATCTGGGTCGTTTTATGTCCACGACTAATTTTTTTTACTTTTTTTGGTTTTCAAGAAGTCTGAAAAGATTCTAGAATGCGTATCGAAGTCCCTACTTTAATACATAATCGTTGGAACATCGAATGTTTAAAGAATTAATGGGAGAAAGTAAATTTTCAAAAGAAAAAAATCCGAGAGTTTCGCTACGTACATAAATGATCCAGGTCGCGGAGGCTTGAAACAAATCACAAGTAACACGATATATAATATTTTTTAGAAATTTTCTTTTAAAAAAAGGGATTATTACAGTTCCTTTTTATCAAAGTATAATCATCGAGAAGTTTGTTAGTAGGTTAAATGTTAACGAAGCAATAAATTTTGCGCAGGTTTCACATTTCGCGCGATTGTCTATTAAGTATTTGAATTTCGAATATATCGAGTAAGGGCGTAAGGCTATCGAGTGGTACGTATACTTCGGTATCCTTTTTGTTTGGATCGTAGAGGTAAGCGTTGAGGGTCCGACCCTAAGCTAGGTCTCGAATTTCAGTAAGGGCCAACGCCGTTTGCTCTTGCAATTAGTTTAAGTCGTCGCCGGTTGTTACGCAGACTCACGCATAATTCTAGTTTTACCATCGAATAACGATAATGCGACTAGGTTTGCATCGATCGGCGATATCCCGATTCGAAGGTCAATGCGTTTCTGCAACGAAGGGGAAGGAAATGCTCGAGAACTACGAGCTGGTTCGCTGGACTCGGCTCAGCACCTTCGCGGCTCACCTGCGCTGAAACCTGATGCTGACGATAAAAATGAGAACAGGTTACGCGGCAGCTCGAGCACTAACGGCTGCACTATACCTTGAAGCAGCGTGCTAAGCTACTTCGAGAAGGAAGCAAAATTTTATGCTACTGTCGCGTATTAAGAACTCAAAACCATCTGCCATTTCCTGTCGTATTAACTATTATACTTTCCCTCCGACTACTGAATTCGTTTCGTGTCCGGAATCGGTTAAATTGCATTAGAAAAAAGAGGTCATCCGTGGTACGATTTGTCTCTAATCTACGTCAAATCATACTATTCAGGAAATGGGTTCCGTCTAACTACTTGATGGTATCAAATGTGATTCATCCTAAGCGTGTCAAATTATGTGCAGTTGAACTGGAAAAGGGGCGGTTCAGAAAATCAATGGATCACGTGCAATATTAGATGTCTCTTGAAACATTTCCAAATGACTTTACTACTTTACTACTTCTTTAACGTTGGACCCAGTGAATCCAGCACAATATGTATAACAATTCTTTACAATTAGACTGCGGATCTTTATGCATTTATAGCAAGATTGAGAAGATGAATTTTAAAATTGTTGAAAAATTTTCAAAGTTGAAGATGTCAATATATGATTTCTCCTCTATTAAAATCATTAAGGGAAGAAATACCATTCAATTTTATTTCTATTTCTTGCAACCGATGCAGTCTATTTATAATCTTTGTTTCATATAGATGAAGGAATGTTTTCGACTAAGAAACGAACTAGTTTACAGAACTTTGATAAAGTGACAAAGTAGACTATATTTTCTGGATAAGCTTTAATTATGTTAGTTACAAGGAGTGTTACGATTTCCTTGAATTCTGCTTTGCGAGTATCTTATCGTAACGCAATTTATTATGATGTTAGAGACGTGTGGAGTTACTTGCGAAAAGCAGGGCATTAGTTTTTTAAATTACTTTATCAACGGCTTCAGCATTCTGCCACGCCCTCGTTGTACAGCGTCACGCAGTCTGCTGAACAATTGTACTCCATATCACATGCTGCCATAGCCGTAGTGTCCACTAAAGAGCCGGTGTGCTTCATTCGTGCATACATAGGCATACTACACAACGCGCTGCAGTAGTATTTAAAGGAAACGGTAATTTAACGTTTAGCCACTTATCGTATTTATTGTATTATATTAATCTTTTTTTCCTTCACTGTAAGATATGTGCGAAAGCGTTACTGTATCAGCGGTACAAAGTTAAAACTGCTTGTGTAGTTTCATGCAAGTACATGCACGCGTATATCTCATTGTTCGTAGATGTGCCTTAACAAGAATAAGTAGGTGTTAGGAGCGTATTATCTTATCATAGTAAAAACAAATAACTGTTCATACAAGCAGCTGTTCTTGTGAGCACATGTAATCTGCTATATTAAGTGAAATGTACATGCGAGAAATAAACAAACGTCAAGCTTTATTGTTGCAAGTTTTTCATGTTAAACAAAAATTCTTTCACTGCATTTTGTAATATGACGTAAATTAAGAGATCAGACTGTCGGACCATTTTCACTTTATTTTTAATTGAACAAAATTGGAATTCAGAAAGCTGTTAAGTTGAATAAAAAATAATTTCACATTCGTCTATCTTACATTTGCAATTACTATTATATTCCATTCAAACATTCTCATTATTATTCTCAGATCTTGATCATCTCCCATCAATGTGATTTTTAAGATATAAATCTCTGTCAACAAGTATTTGAAAATTGTTAAATAAATCACATGAAAATATGCGCGTACGTTTATATATAGTTTATTACATGTATGTATATGTTATATGCATCTATGTACAATAGTTACATGAAGTAAAGACATACGATAAAATTTGTTCAAGTTTCTGCTCTGGACGCAGTTTTTTAGGAGCGATAAAAGCGTAGCAACTATGTGACCACAACGGAAGGGTAAAATACAGCTAGATGCTAGATCCACGTTTTTGCGGTACCTACACATAGTTCTATCTTTCGGAGCAAACTCCAAACTTCAACTTCCACAGATCTATCGCGACATCGCGACATATGTACAATGCACAGTGGTCGATTTTTCGAAATAGTGGGACAGAAATCAGTATCACTTGAAAATTTATTTCATTCGCAAATACTAGAATTGAATATACTTGTTAATATTCGTAGATATGTACATAGTATCATTAATGTCAAGTAATATCTTAATATTATCATCGATCATGATAGGTTTTTCAATGGAAAGCATGTGAAATAGATCTTTCATGTTCGTACTACTTGAAAATTGAATTTGACAGTCTCGAAAGTGTAGTTTTCAAATTCTTCTATATTTATTGGATATCAGGCACTTGTACAAAGTTCAAAGTACATAGGATTGTTGCTGACGTCGAGACGAATTCAACAGTGTATCGTACTATGATCTTGAACTCGAAAATTTTGTGCAAACGTAATTATAATGAAAAATTATTTCTCAAAAAATAAATCAGGTTACATCAGATGTTCGAACTGCGATCCATCTTCTATGATACAGAGCTCCGCTCTTTGTATTATATTCAGACTGCGGATTTTATGCATGTATGACGAAAATGAATAATTCTAATTTAAAACAGCAAAAATATTAGAAAAATTTAAACATACTATTGCATTATGCTCAACCTACTAAAAACAATAGGGAAGAAAATAAATGTCTATTTCACTCCAGTTTGGTGCAATTCAGCTAAGAAATTTTTATTTTGCATAAAGATCCGCAGTCTAATTATATTTTTACCACGTTTTTATTAGCTCGGTTTCTTTTCGTTGTAACAATCCTATGATGTCCAAAACATATGGTGCCATTTAAAAAAGTCTCGGTGACCTTCACTGTTTTACGTAAAAAGCATTTTTGGAGATTTAAGAATATGCGAACGTGTAGCTCACCGAGTACTGATCAAATTTTGTCTGGAACATTTTTTTATTGCACTACCGGAAATGCCTGAAAAATGATGACAAAACGTAACCCTTGAATTGACACTTAACTTGAGAATGAAACATTTCTTTCGACCTGGAATAATTCCATTGTATATGATTTGTTTGATTTTATGGATAAGAAATTGATATAATACCTCGTACAATATTTAAATGTGTATTAATTGATTAGATACCACGCACAATATATTTAGCAGATTCCGTTAATACGAGGCGTTAATGAATGCTGCGCGATTAAAAAATGGTGACAAACGTTAACGGGTACACCCTGTATATTATAGAGTCAAATAATGTTATACAATTCCGCCATTTTGTAATTCTATGTGATTAATAGACTGCGGATTTTATGCATTTATGACAAAAATGGGTACATACAATTTTTAAAACAGTGGAGGTATTAAAAAGATTTAACGCCACCAGTGTATTAGTTTCACCTTAATAAGATAATTAAAAGACGAATGAAATTGTTATTTGGCTCCTGTGTCTTGCAATCAATGCAAACATTTTTTATTTTGCATAAAGATCCGCAGTCTAGTGATTAAACAAATATGGAAATCTTTTTACGGTACCTTTAACCGGGAACATACAAATTGTCATTTAAGTACTCAATTTGTGGCAATTAAACTAACTGTCCAGCTGTTTTATTGAGGATATCGAAAGACCAATGTGTCTACACGAGATATCATGAAACGTAGATTTCTAAAAATGATTAATTACAGCTGTGAAAGGTCCTAAGCATTGCCAATTATATAGCTATAAAAATCGTCTGTTATCCGAGGGTTAATCAGTGAAAAAAATATTACTCCATTGTATTAGGCTTACAGAGTTGCATACCCAAAGGGGATCAATAACAGAAATACATACATACATATTTATCCGATTCTGTCCGCGGTGTTTGATTCGATATTCGAGTACAAGGGGTTAATGAAAGGTGCGCGATTAGGTCGAGTCGCAGGTAGCAGCCGTATTTGTGTAAGAACAAACGGCCGAAGGCATTTGATTGAAACGCGTGGTATTGCGTGTGCCGTGCCGTGGTCGTAGGTATCGAAAAATCGTCGAAGGTTGAAGAAGGGACCAAAGAATGGTCGGGAAGGACGACGAGGTGGGAGAGCACGGTTCACTGTGCAGCGCGATGGTGGGGATGATCGCGGCCGAAGTAGTGGGGTACAGCGGGAAATAGAGCCGGTAGTGGCGGCAGTTGCGTCTCGAACAGCGCGCGTGTTGTTCCGTTTCGCTCTGTGTGTGTAGCATCACGCGACAGCAACTCGAGGCTTTTACGTACCGCGACGAACCTCGTTTCTTTTTTTTGTTTTGTGCCGCTCCGCGCCGTGCCGCGCCACGCCGGGATTCGCGCCCACGCCACGCGGTGTCACGACGGAAACCGTAATAACGTGAGACGTCCTAGAAACGGGACAGTGGATTCGGTGGTGTTTTACAGTGTTACATTCGTTCTGTGTTCACGTTCGTTCAGTTCGCCAAGACCAGCTCTTCTTCTCGCGTAGGTTTTACCAAGGAGTTTAACTTACTGGACCATTGGGAATTTTTTCTGTGTTTAACCTGCTTCGCCCCAGAGAAATCCGCGTCGATTCCGATCGAGTACACACGGCACCGATCCGGTCCTACTGTCTTTGGTGAGTTCAGTGTTCGCCGGTTTTCTCTGATTGCTTCTCGAGTTCCTCTCATGGACGACGCGACGCGCGACGACACGGTGATCGAGGATTTTCTTTTTGTAAACGCGTCATCGAATCCGGTGGACGACCCCCGTCGAGTGTCAACGATCGAGGACTCTGATTGGCTCTCAGGCCATTCTATCACTGTCTCAAACTGTACGGACACTTTACTGTCTGTCAGCCAGCCGTTAAGAAATGTCGTGAATACGAACCGTTGTCTGCCGCAATTAAGAATGCTGCTGGCGTGTAAGAGTCGCGCGGCGTTTGGCACGAAGTGCAATAACGGTTGGTTTATTCTCGTTCGTACGTCTGGTGTGCTTCTTGTCATAAATAGTAAATACACGTGTGCACCGACGACGCGACGCGACGCGACGCGACGCGGACGTCGCTGCTGAGCGTCGCCCATCGCGCGCGTCACACACCACTCTGAAAATTAATACGCGTTCTTTCCTTCGAGCCTTTTGCACTCTCCTTCTCTGCATCCTTTCCGAGTTTGCTTAACAATCTCCAATCGAATTACCGAATATTTATCCAATCCAAATTTCGAAGTACATTTGTGGTTCTTTGGTATGTAACGCGTGAACATCGTATTATCCCTTTGTTGGTGTCGTTGGGCCCTTGATGACCCGTAACAGTTCAGAGTGTTGATCTTGTGATTAGGCAATTCGAAAATGTAGATTTACGTGACACATTCGAATATTAATTTTGTTTCAAATCCTATTGCGTTTGGATTTTATTTGTTAACACGTCATAGCAATTGATAGTTATTGTTGTGGAAAACGGTTTTCTTCGTTTCGATACAAATCAAGTATTTATGATTATTCATATTTCCAATGTGGAGGACATTTGATATAGATAAAGGCAAATGCAATGAACATAGGGAGAAATATATTTGCTTTTTTATAGTGCATAGAATAAACAAATTAGAAACTGATTGAAGGAAGGGTTTAGAGATATTAGGTTAGAAATATTAAGAAGTGTTCTAATGCATTGTCGCACCACTTCACAGCCTTTACAAGTAGCCGGTACATGTTAACTCTTATAAAAATAGCAAGATTAAATTTATTTCAACTTTTTGCGATTCATACTATCATATCAGCATCTTTAGAATTTCAATAATTGTGAAATAAAAGATCTGGAACCAGTCATTCGACTGGTGGTGGTAGGTTTAGTGTTAAATTTTTTTGTAATTTTTACATAAATATAGACAGTTAATTATTCCCTATCTAGTAAAACGGCAAAAGAATTCATCATTTTATTAATACTTTTTTGGGTCATTTTAATTTTAATATTGCAACTTGTTATTAGTGCATAAGTGTCCACTCGCGTGGTGTTCTGTGACACGTGGTATTTTCGAAAAGGTTTTTAGCTGTCAGCCGACAACTGTTGAAGATATGCAGGAGAGAATATCTAATGCATTCAAAAGTGTCACTCTGAAAATACTCGTGAATGTGCCAGCTGATATTGAGCCACGTATTAAAGTATGTATTGATGCAGGGTAACGTATTCGAGCATTTATAGACACATTATCAACGTTTGCTGCTAGACTGTTCCAAGTTTCTTTTTTCAAATAAAATGTTGCAATTATGTGCTCTACAACTTAAAAACAAAAATATCACGTGTCAGAATACCACACGAGGGTACACTTGTGTATTAACTCTTAACACTCGAATGGTGACTCTGGTGTATGTGGCGCCAGTAAAAATTGCTGTACCATTCAAAATATTGTTTACATTATTAAATATTCCGGTATCTAATCAATTACTAAACATTTAGGTATTATACCAATTTCATATCCATAAAATTTAAAAAGTCATAGGGAATGGAAATATTGTAGGTCGGTAGAAATGTTTAATCTCCGAGTCTAAAGGGTTAATAATTCGCAATATTAAAATTAAAATATCTCCCAAAGTAATGGTTCTTCATGTATACACTTACAAAGAAAATAGAAGTACTGGCGCAGAAGTTTGATATGAAAAATTTTTTCAAATAACGAATAGATAGATAATTGCAGCTGTGTAAACAGAGAAACGGTCTTTCAATTTCAATCAATTGTATCGCCACAAAGCACGCAAATTGAAAGTTTCTCACTTTACTTCGTGCATTTAGTGAAGATCGTATTCGAACGTAATTTTGAATTGTTTCTGTTATGTTTGAATTGAAAATTGTAATGTACTAGACTGCGGATTTTACGCATTTATGATAAAAATAAAGGCAAATGTAAAATAGTCAAACCATTTAATATAAAAATACTGTTGTATCAGTTCCAACTTATTGAAATTATTGACATGAGAAATAAATGTCTATGTAAAGCTCGTGTGTCTTGAAATGAATGCAATTTTCATTTTGCATAAAAGTCGCAATTTAGTATATAATTACAAGTACAAGGTAATGAAAGAAAGTTTATCAAATACAGCTACATGGATAGTAATAATATTTGTTCAAAAATCAAGGTATTCGGAGATGTCAATTTTTTGTTTCGGTTGGAATGTTGGAATGCGTGGTTTACTCGGTATTGGTGGTATCGTGCAGTATGAAAACAACGGGTTATCTTACAATTTCTTGCTATTCTCTCATTTCCATACGCGCATGTTTCTATTATCAGAGAACTGTGTATTCATTCAAAGGTCTCCGGTCGTGTTCCAAGTATTTGATACAAACACGTTGTGATTATCCAACATAATTTAAGTTATCGATTGTCCTTCTTCTCATTTTCGGTGCGAGTGAATAATGTGTGCCGTGTTCAAAAATTCGGAAAGATAGAAAAAGGCACTCTTTAAAACTTGTTTGTTCGAGTGCCTAATGAAAATTTAAACTGTGTATTTTATTCATTTTTCATTACTCTCCCGAACAAAAAGTTTTAGAAAGTGTCTTCGTTCATGTAATTCTTATCAATTGTCATTTACTAAGTCAATGCTTCAATGGCCAAAAAACTTCGAATCGATTTGGTGCAATTTTTGAAAAGTTATTCTGATGTAATGTTTATTCTCTTCGTTAAAATAAGCAGTTAATGTTAAACAATAAGGAGTTTGAAGGTCATGTCCTGGTTTTTATCATGCTATAGCCCGTATTCTGTTTAACGAAACAATGAGATCATATTTAATTTAGTATAATGAAACGGTAAACCGTGATAAAATGTACGTATGGAGAAATTTAATTAAAATTACTGGTTAGTTAGCTGAGGTTTCTGTTTGATTACTTGAGCCTATTTAATTAAAGAACGTGCGAAGACGTTTGATCGTAATACATACCAGTTTTATAGTAACGATTATTTTGTTCAACGAAAACGATAAAAAAACGTGCCACCGTGAGTGAAATAGAGAAACCGCTCGTAAAATGAAAAAAAGATTATGGTTGACGGGCGAAGAGTCTTTTGGAAATCGCGGGTACGAAAAAGCTGTAGGTCAAGCTGAATTTTGCACAAGGATTTTCCCTCTTTCTGCGCACGCCAGTGATGCAGGTAGAGTGGGCCACGGTAGAATGAGCGTAATTGGTTTTACAACCTCATTCGTTATAGCATCTGTTCGTTCCAGCATATGCGGAAATATGTAGTGGTTCGCAAAAGTATTGGAACGTTTTACCTTTGTGACTTTGTTACGAAAATGTTTATTGACGTGAAACATACCTATCAAAGTAACATGTTGCGTAATTGAATTTGTTTGAACTTTGCGCGGTTATTATTCTAATATGTGCTCTACTATACATGTAGATATTTGATAAATCAGTGTTTCTAGGATAATATTTCACCTAGTTGTGTATCACACTTTAAATCAATAAATTATACTTCCATTTATGTCGTCACATTCTAAAGAAATACAGCACCGATAGAAAGAAATGAATCATTTCACAATGATTACAAATGGGTAAATTTCCACCCCGAGGGGCGTACGAGGGCTAGCAGATTCGCATCGGCAGTTAGAACGGTCGATAGCATATCTCGCAACATCTTTGTCGGTCGTACTATTCTGACTTTGTTTGTGATTGATAAAAATCGTTCGGTAGAGTTTGTACGGCTGTACGCGCTCGCGGCATTTAATGAGGCAAATTCTTTCGAAGCGTTTCCACAGTGACACATCGTACGAGAAGAAAATGAAAAATAAAGCGTGCACGGTCGAGCGTGTGCGTATGTGCGCGACGGAAATTTAGAAAGTCGCGGCGAGTTGTGTATGTATACATGGTGACCGGCGGCGGCGGCTACCCGGCCATTTTGTACGCTCGGGAACCGGTTTCGAGGTTTGCGCTCGAGGGGACTCACGACTCGAACGTAACGACGCATGGTGGCCGACCATGGCAAGCTTGTCACAGGGTGTCTCTATTACTCCGAAAGAAAACATCCCAAATATTATTGCCGATTATCATTCGCGTCGCGGCGCGTCACGTCTCTTAACACGCATTGCGGAGCACGGCCGCCGCGCCGCCGTCGAGTATCACAGTCGTAGGGGAAGTTCCCCTAACGTCAGACGACACCTAATGCCGCAGACGGGGTAGCCATATCTTTAAACATTTTAAACCTTACCGACTTGTTGCATCGTGTAAGTTGTAGAGGAACAGTAATCACGTTTTATCATCGTCCTGTTGCCTGTGGACAGGTTGAGTGTTGTGACTGACAAGAATCTGGTGCATCATACATAAACTGTTATGTCTATTCATTTTTGTGCCCAGAAGACGAGTGAAGTGTGTTATCGCATTTTTCTTAACCCCTTTCGTCCCCAAAAATTGTCGCAGAAGAGAAAAGAATAGTTTTTCTATGGTTATTTTAATGCTTAAATATTGATTACAAACGAATCAAATTTTATTTCATTTACGGTGAAAGGTGTTACATTCATATTTATTAGGCTTTGTTTAAAATCTTCATGACGATCGTAACTCAATAAAATACGGCAAGGGGTTAATAAAAAATGTTTGGCCCTATTGTGGGACAGTTCAAATCGCAGACTTGTGTGTTCCTTTTTGCAGCACCACTTATTTGGGCTTCAGTAAATATATCCATCATGTTAAAATATAATATGCCACATGAATAATGAGAAAAAAGGTTATAGAATATTTTGAAAAATAAACTCTCTTCAGATTGTTAGAGAACGCTAGAACCGAGGCAGACGGGCCAAAGGACAATCTACGTAGTTTGTATAGAAAGTAGCAAAGAAGATTGGATCCAATGTTCGATATCCGAGCATGTTTCGACCACTGTATTTATTTTCATATTATTTTCATTTTCATTATTATTGTTATTAATATTGTTCATTTATAAATAACGTGTAAATAATTTAGTATTCTATTTTTTCATTTATTTAAGCAAAAGTTTAAGTGTCCCATGAGAACTTTCCTTATTTTACGATGTCATGATACTGTAGTACGCTGAATGAGCCTTCTATCAAAGGGATTCGTGCCGCTCGTCACTAGACAGTTTCCCACTGCAGCGGCAAGAATCATTGAGGCAACGAACGCTCTGCTGATCGCGTTACATATCGCGGTGACAAATGCCTGCGAACGGTCTTATCCGAGAAAGTTGGACAGTTTTCACGTGGGTGTTGATAAATTCGAATGGATATTAATTGCGTGCGATATGGAACGTAATGAAAGAGCGGCGTGCACGATGTTTGAGCGAAAGGAATGTTACAGCACTTTAATGGGAATTACTTCATCACCGAATTAAACAGTCGCGTGTTACGATAATTGCTTTAAACGAATGGCATAGATAGTCAATAAACGTTACCTGTTTCATGATGGTACACTTGTTGAATTTTTTTCAGCATGCGAAGCATATAATGAAATAGAATGAAAAAGAACAATTAGATTGTAAAGCTGTCGACAGCAATAGAATTCTGTTAAATTATTTTTAAACACACTGGGTATAGATGTCGAGGTACGTCAAATTGAAACGGTGCATATTTTGCAATTTAATGTCGTTAATTTTCAACACTCGCGATTATGTTGGTGAAGAGAATAATTCATGCGGAATATTTTTCAGTGTAAAAAATGCAAGCAACTTGCCCCTTGTCTTAAAATGACGTCTTAGAGACGTCAAGCTTGATTATTTTTAATAGCAATCTAACTTCACATTGATTTTGTAGCTGTGCAAATTATTTTATTTTCCATCAATGGAAAGTTTAGAGATTTTTAGATTTTTAATGAAATCGTATGGCAAGGGGCTAATAACATTACACATAGTTCTGAGAGAAACTCCAGAGTTCATTTATATTAGATTCAAATTATACAATGGTTATTATATTTTCACCTAACCTAATTTTACAAATACAGAGACCAGAGGAATTTCGAATTGCAACACCACTGTTCTGCATGATCGAATATTTTGAAACTTGCATATAAATTATACAATCGTTGTTTATATGTAATTCCTTTGCCATAAATACATATTCCATATTCCACGCGTAATAATTATACTGTCAACTGTCGAAATTATTGATTTATTGGATTGACAAGAGAGAAAGTAATTTCGGTATTTTAAGGTGAAACAAAACCGAATTTCTTTATTCAAGCGATGAACTTTAATCAATAAGATATTTTCTCATGTATTTTTTTTTGCTTGAATAAAAAAATTGAGCTGTAGTGTATTTCACCTGAAAATACCGAAATTACTTTCTTCATAAAGTGAATATTTCTTTAAGATTTTGTGCAACAAGTAAAATAATGAATAATTTTGTGAATAACCACACTATAGCGACCGCAGTATGTAGTCTTAAAATAAGAAGTTCGGAATTGGTCAGTTTCGGATGTTTGGTAATTTTTTAGTTTGCATTACTCTTTGAGAATTTACTTTGATGTTCGAGGATTCGATCAAACATTAATCTCGCGGGCCGCTGTATTTTTACAGTTCGATCACGATTTTCCTTTGTTTTATTACTGTGACACTTCGAAGCGAAATTTCATTGAAATTCGAGAGCTTCGGCGGAACCCAATCGGAGTTCAGTGACTGCCAGTCTCTGTCGCGTGATTCAGAGTTGTCCGTAGGAAATGTGTATCGATCGCTACCATGACGCCTATTGCTGGTAGTAGTACCTATTGTTCATAATAAGCGAATTATTTTCTTTTGTAATAGCTGGAGTGATGCGAAGGTCGATGCGCACGACTCCCTGAGAGCTGCTTATTGAAATTTAACAAGGCTCGTTTCGCCGTGCTCAACGAACGTTTTTAACTCTGTTATGCAATATTCTTTCTTCAAGATTTATATCCAATCGATAGTTTCTGTCTGCATCAAACTTTCTTCACGGACTGCTCTAAAACGATCATCAATTTAACAAGTTTAATTATGTTGATATTTCCGAAAGAAACTAATTATTCACTTTTTCTCGACGGATCTTTTTTGGGTTGACTAATTGTTCGACAGTGTTAGGAATTAAAATTGATTATTTATTGTAAGGGACTGTCGTATGCGTGGAACGAGAAGCTGACTTTGAGGAATGCAACTGAACAAATCTTAAGTAGTCAATGTTTGCGTTACTAACGCTGCATGGGGTGGTATTGCGCTGCACATGTATCTCAACGTCTCGAGTTTTTCTCCAACGTCCCTCGGAAGGGGGCTTACGCGATTTTAATTATTAAATTCAATGGGTTAAATGAAATGGCCATCAACACGAAAGGAAAAGTTTGATCTTGAATTGATCAAACTGGAGAAACCTACTACAGGATATTTCAGTGTGAACAAATACAAGTTTATCATAAAGCAAGTTTTATTTTCGACTCGAGTGTAGAGAACGTCTTCAACTTCACCTTGAAAGACGGCGAATATCAGTAGAAGTAGACAGGCTCTTTATCAAGATGGGCGAAGTATGTCACGTTTGTTAAATAAATACGTAGCGTAACCTTTCGCGTGATACAGGAACTTTCATCAAGCATTTATGAGCCCTTTCGCCCGGAGAAAATGCAAAAACACGTATTTATGAAAAATGCATATAATAATACACAGCCATTCGAGCCGTTCAGGAAGAGAGAAAGTAGTGATATATTGCCCATCTCGATGCTTATAGACGTAGATAAATATACGAGGTTAATATGCAGATCTCCCGAATGTTTTTCCAGCTAAACCGAACGGATTTATATATGTATCATTATTATTTTCCACCGAATTATGTCAGTTATAATTACGAAACGTTCCCGTCATTTACGTGTCATTACATCATACATATTAAACGACGTGCAAATTAGCTGCGACAGTAACACACATTGTATTTTACGAGGAAAAGAAATTGGAAGAAAAATGTTACCTCGTTGAAAAGGTCGATTTACATGAATAATAAATACGAGGTAGTGGCTCGTATAATTTTCTTAATTGACACATCGGACCATCATTTTCCCGATAATCCGAAGAATAAACAAGGTCGGATTTGGTTCTATTGTATTGCATTGTACGAACTGAATTTCTATCGAACTTTTTCCACTGGCGATATTCATGCATAATGTATGCCTGTGATTATTTATTCAGGATCCTAACATGCCCGACAATCTTAGCGGTGAAGTGCAAAGTTGGCGTTATTCCATTCTGGTCATTTGTCACGAGCAAGAGTTGATACCAGTAGCGCGAATAGACGATTCATGTAAATCCGGGGAACCGAGCGGTTTTCATATCATTCTAATTGGCAAACTTTGAGTTCCGCTGGAAATTTATGAACCCCTCTTCTTGCCTTACCGCATACGTGCGCGGTAACCTATGTACAATGATGATTCATTGGTCAGCTTCTTCTCACGTAGTCGCATTAATTGGACACGATCTATTAAATATTAAAAGTAACGGTACAGCTTTTCGGCCGCTAACTCTTCCGCGAAATGCAGCAAGCGATTGTTCTGCTTGCTCTGGAATCGTGGTCAATCATCTCTTCGCCTGGCATGCAAGAATTTTGTTATTTTCGTTGGAGCTTCTAATCTTATAGTTCTGCTAAACTTCAAATGCACCATAAACGTTTATTCGCAGTGTTTGTTCACTAACTTTATCTGTATTATCACAATCTTCCGTCAATAAGCCTGATAAGTAGACAGCGGATCTTTATGGAAAATGAAAAATTTCCACCTGGATTGCAACGAACTGGAGTGAAACAGAAATTTATTTTCTATCTTAACCATTTGCATTCGGAGCTACTTTAACTGGAAAATTGAACATTTCTTCCGATCTAGAATACTTCCATTCCCTATGATTTTTGAAATTTTATGGATATGAAATTGGTATAATACCTCATACAATACCTAAATGTTTAGTAATTGATTAGATACCGATATATTTAATAATGTAAACAATATCTTGAATAATGATACAACAATTTTTAATGGTTCTATAATCTTAAAAGTTCACCAATGAAGTCTTTAAAGTTAGCATATTAATTATGAAAATGTTACTTGTCAAACGATTCGAGGTTATTCGCGAAATTTCGTCACTTCCGTAACGCTAGAAAATTGTAGACCGCTCAGCAAAGAAGTTTCACTTCAAAAATTGAAATGCTTCGAACTGAAATGTTTATTTGGACGGAGTAGCTTGGTAATAGGGACGTGGTCACAAGTAGGGATAGTTAGCTAGCTTTCTTAAGCTAATGGCTCTTTTTTACCGAATTATACCGTGACTAGACCATTCATCAGCCGGATATCCACGGCTTAGAAGATAATGCAGTAACCACGCTGGTCTATCGTAAAGATAATCTTTATTAATTTCTCGGATTGCGCATTGGTGGGTACGTTTGTACGTGGGTATATGTATAGTATATACTGAAAGGTAGGTAAGCATCGCGTTGCTCTTCTCCAGTCATTAATGTCATCGGCTACAGCTGATACCGACAACACAAGTAGACTATTCATGCTAAAGTTGAGAATCATGTAGGTAGGCTCGCGGAAGAGAAAGTGCCGGTTCGGTTCTTACGTTCATATATAACGTCGACGTCGAAGAACACCGACATTCGCCAGATACGTCGTAGCTACATGCTTTTCCTGTTCTCGATTCAGGTCCGTCTAGACAAAACATTCTTCCTGCCCCCTGCCCTGCTCTCCCATTCGCTTTTATTTTTCTTCTCGTGGCTCGATGAACGTCGATGCAAGGGGCCAAAGAGAAGAGAAGTCGCGGATATTCGGAATCGTGCCAAGTAGATATTTATACGATAACGAGGATCACTGCGATGGTCCAAATGCGAGGGAACAGTTCTTTCACGGCTGTGTAGCCTTCTGAATCTTCCACGGGAGGGGGGGGGGGGCGAAACTGATACCTTAACGAGATGTCGTTATCCCTCCTGCTCCATATTTTCACCCTTCAACGGCTGCCTTTTGTTCACCATTCACACCTTTTCCCCGCTTTGTCACTCGCTCCCTTTTGTGCCAATATGTATTACTAATTCGGAAATCCTGGAACCAGTGTTCCACATTACCACCTCGACGGCGAAACCTGAATGAATCGTGTTCACCATCGGCTGAAATTTCGCCTCACCTTTTCGGTGAATAAGGACCACGTATTGAAAGATGCTTCGACATTTCTCTACGCCTTGTTAAGGATTATATCGTACGTAATTTCTTAGTGTCGATGTTGATTGGTGGGATCGTTTGTTTGTGTGATTAATTCGTTCTTCGTTTAATGGTTGGATGATACGAAGCTTCCTCTATGCCTGTCTATAGGGTGACCCAAGTTTTACCAAACGTTGCTAGCACGTTCTGCTGGTAACGTAGCTTATCTTATTTATTTTCTTAACGAAATATTTCTGAATATTATTACTGGGGGGGGGGGGTAAAAATGAATGATAGTAAAAGTAGAGGTGAAACAAGTTTATTGTACGATTATATTATCACAGTTCAACACTAAACCTACCACGAGAGGTCACAGATGACCCATTTTAGATTTTTTATTTGACAATTATTGAAATTGTAAAGGTGTTTCATGGGAATTTATTGAATATATTTTTTGACTCCAGTAGATAGTAAAAATCGCACAAAATATAAATAAACTTAATCTCGTTATTCTATAAATCCTATACACATCACTTTTGATGGTCGGTACGTTTAGTGTTAAATTTCGTCGGTTTTTCAAAACTCGGGAATGTAGTGTTCAAATACTTTTTGTATGCACTGTGTCTTTGGCAGAGACATAGCCCGACGCTGCGTCTCATTTGTCCTTCGTTTCTCATCAGGTTGGAAGCCATTTGGTAGTATTCTCAAAAATTCGAATATCTGTCCTGGTAAGAAAAGAAGGTTTTCATTTTCTTTGATACATGGGCACGCAGAGACTTGTGTGTCGTTCTCTCGTAGACTACAATTTCCATTATGGAGTGTCCGTCTTTCTCGCTCGCTCTTTGATGGCGGATAAGCAAGCAAGCAGAGAAAGGGTCGAAGGAAGGAATGAACGAACGAATGAAGGAAGGAACGAGTGAACGGACGAACGAACCAACGAACGAGTACGGGTTTGTACTAGCAGCTCTGTCATCGGTTGCCAGAACGGTCGAGCGTGAAGGTAGAAGAACGGGGCGGGAAGAGGCCATTACCTACAGAGAATAAGAAACGGGCAGCGTGGGCCAGGGTACACTCTACCGAGAAATCCTCATACACGTCCTATTACTGTCGAGTGGACCGAACAGCTTTATATTTCCCCCTCTCGCTGCTCTTCTGGCTGCGTTATTGCGTAATTTATACGTGTATGAATACGCAAAATGATCAGTTAAACACACGAGCAGAACCGGGCGCCCGTCGCCTCCGAATGTCAGCCGGAACGTTCCCGCTGCTTCCAACGCTTGAATAATTGTATACGACGGGAATCGAGTAAGAGCAACGAAATTGAGTGAAGTTCTAAACATGGGAGATGCACTGTTAGGACGGAAATTGGGCCAATTCATTTGTGTATCAGGGAGAACAGAAAGCCCTACGGTTTCTGCTTCTAGGAGGAAATTTGGTGAAATGGATCTAAGGGGATGCCAAGGTTTCCTATGTATATCTAAAACGTATCCCATTAGTAGACATTTTTTACTTGGTTGATTACTGGATATGATACGGGATGTCCCAAAAATTTTCAAGTACATTTTCGTAAAGGGAAAAGTTATTTTAAACGAACCGAGGAGTCACCTCTCTTCTAAGTAAAATATTTTTTGGAAATCCTGTATATTAAAATGGAGACATCGATACGTGTTCCAGAATTTTTTTTAGATTTCTCGGAAGCTTAAAACAGTATAAATAGAGTAGTCCTAGAAATAAATGACCCAGTCTGCAGACAACATCGATAAAAATAAGGCTGCAGAGGGTTAAAGGAGAATCAATAAAAAAGGAAATAAAATGAAATGAAAGTCAATTCAGTTTCCAGCAATATACTCGAACGTAATTAAATATGATTTTACAAGTTTAATACTGTAGAAAGATTCGTGCATTCGAGAATCCTTGACTTTTTCCAAAGCCAGATTACAAAGGATTCTGAGAAAGTGTTTGAATCAATTCGCTGGTTCAAATGTGACACGAGCATTTTTAGACAAGAAAAATTATTTTTAACTTTAACGGATACCGTGTGCTGCAAAGCGACAAGGTACGCGACATTAAATAGTAAAATTATGGTAGAGTTTCAGGAGTTTCAGCAACCAACAACATCATCGCGCTTTAGGATATCAGGTATCCGAAACGTGTCCCGAATCTCTTGCAGGAAATCTTATCCATCCGTGGCGCGCTACTTTTGCCTCGATATCTCTCCCTTAATTATCCGGCGTGAAAACTCGGCCGTGGCACGCCGCGGTAATCCTAATCTCGACATCTCGATCGCGACTACACCCACGAGAGTTACACACTCGAAACCAGAATCTTTCGTATATGTACTATCGATAGCACCGCGCGAGTTCCGGGGTTTCGGTAACACGCTTTCGGCGTTCGAATTTTCCACGCAACGCGGTGCGGGAGGATAGCGCAATGCAACGGAACGGGAATCAGCGCAACGCTCTTATTCCAGGTTATTACCTGCCGTTGCGAGTGCTGTTAAAGTTCTTTCAATTACCGTTTTTCTTACTTCTTTTATTTCGATCGACTTCCGCTGAGAACATTTTAGCAGGTTCAATCCGATGGTGGAATTGCAACACTGCAAAATACAGTTTTCTTTCGACGATCCTCTACTTCTCTATCCCCACTTTCGGACCCATAAATTCTCTAAATTTTTCTGTATGAATCTAGGGTACATGTACCTATTACTGCGGATGTTAAAATACGTAAAAATATATATGTTGCCCTGAATAAAGTACAATTCAATGAGAATGTATTCCCTTTGGCGAGGCAAACGAAATTGTCGATCATTCTCACATTTTTATAATCTCAGGATTTGAAAAATCTTCTTCTATCTCTCTCTACAATATTACTGTGAAGATAGCAGTACACCTTTCATTCAAAGTTTGATAAATCGGCCATAGAAAATGGTACATCGAGTTTCAAAGACTCTTTGTAGAGAGGAGGCTTCTATCTTCGAATCTGTTGTGGATTCAGTCGGGAGAAAAATTTGTCAATGCTTCTACAGAGGCCTGAACATACTGTATATTCGACGGAAACATACCTTCAGTTTTCTGTCCACTGTGTCGTGAAAAAATCCTTGGAAGAAAGTAATTAAAATATTGTGAAAGCACAGATTGCAAGCTTTAAAACCAGTCCGAACTTATTGTTGTACGAATTTTTTAAACAATGTTATCACTACACTGTGGATTTCTATGCAAACAAAGAACAGGAACCAATCAGAAATGTCTTTCTTCATTCAACCTTCAACGTTCAAGCTCTTAAATTCTTTTAATCCACATCCTGCTATAAAGTGCACCTATTCATTTTTTCTATAAATGCATGCAATCCATAGACTCGTGGTGATATTAAAAAATTCAACCATTTTTACGATAGTATTTGTATTCAATGAATTGCTAAAGGTTGGTACGCGTAGGTGAATGCAGTCAATTTCACTTTATCTCGATTCGAAAGTTAGAGTAGCTTTGATTGGAAAAGGTTAAATATTCCATCAGCAACTGTCCATTACAGTTTAACCAAATCAATTTCTGAAGTAGAACAAAAAAGATAATTATAGTCATTAGGTAACGTGTGGTCACATACAAGACGATGTGGAAGTAATTGCACATGTCGCAGACGTACGCAATGCCTCCGTCCCCGTTAACACTTCTGACATGCAACAGCACAATCCACACATTAACATAATGACTGAAACGATTAACACGATTGAAACGATTAAGTGTCGCGAATAATTAAAAATTCTGAAGTGGCGTTCAACGTGTTAATGTAGGGTGTTACAAAAATGTTGTGGGTACTTCCTGGAGGTATTCGAAACAACTTTTTCCTTTACGAAAATGTTACCCGCGGCTTCGTTAAGGAGTTATTAACGAAAAACACGGACCAATCAGAGCGCGGATACAGCAGACGGACTCCGGCTCGACCAATGCCCGTCTGCAGTAAACACGCTCTGATTGGTTCGTGCTTTTCGCGAATAACTCCTTAATGAAACCGCGGAGAACATTTTCGTAAAGAAAAAAGTTACATCGAATAGCCTCAGGAATCAGATTAAAATTGTTGGAACGTTGAATGTTCAAAGCATGTGAAATTTCGCTCCGGACATAAACGACCCTGGTTGCCCATGGACGGTTGAAAGGCGTTAAGAATTTGTGCACTCTTGTTTATTTCATCCATGACACGTTGGTCGCCTTAGTCGTAGGATCTGTTTGCGTTTATCTTTCGGAGAGTTCAGCTAGAAAGTAAGACTCTTATTCCAGACCATACTTCGCTATTCTGTATCATAATATTCCAGTGAAATTGGCCATCTCTCCGAGTCCTCGTAAATCTTACTATTTTATCTTCTCTTGGCTTTTTCTTCGCTGATTGTCCTTTTTCATGCTCTTTTAATGTTAACGGCTGTATGCTTACTGGTGTAGGTGCTTCAAGTATACAAGGCGAGCCACGTAAATGGAACAAGTCATATCTATTCCTTGGTTGTTGATGTATAAAGGATGATAGAGGAGAAAGTTGCATAGTTTAAAGAGGTCTAATTTGCTACGAATGTACTTTTCCGTAGCATGTAACCCGCAACTGTACCATGTAATTCGACCTTATTTTAAAACTCTACCACCATTTCTCTCGTACAAATGAATTTTTCGCTTTTCTCACCTGTAAAAGCGTTACGACGTGTATTTTGCATAAAATACAGTGGAACATTGAAATTTTACTTTTTATTCGAATTTCTTTATAAATTTTCTTCAAAAATTTCTATTTTCCTTGCAGAAAGAACTAAGTATCTAGTTGGAGCAACGGTTCCATGTTGAATTAGAGATTACAATAACTACCTGGGAATCTTTTTTAAATGTTTCTAAAGCCGAAAACACAACGAGATAGATCACCAGGGAATGAAATACTCCAGAGAAACCATACTGCTGGCGGAGGGTTAATATTTATTAGAGAAATATACCGCTTGCTTTTTCCATTTGCGATCAGCCAGAGAATTTCGTGTCTATGACGATTGTCTATTGATCGTTCGGTGCTGTTTCGCGTCGGCGATACGTAAATATTCAGTCGGCGCAGCAAAAATCGTATAAAATTGAGTATGTAGCTCGGTGGAAAACTCGTCGGACATTTCGTGCACACGTTGCGTAATCCGATCGTGACAGAAAAAAAGATGATCCGACGGTAGTTAACGTGCCGCTACATCTCCATAAACGAGGGATATCGGTAATAATCCGAACGTGGCGCGGGACGGTTCTTTTCATTTTTCTTTTCCCGCGAATTCCGGCTCGTCATTCGGCGAAAAATCGGTATACGACTTTCACGTGGCTTTATTGCCTGTAATTGGCCGGCGGATTCGTTTCAGGAGAGCTGTGCAAACCGGGAGACACACCGGCTCCGGTAAATGAGACTTTCGCAAACGATTTTACGTAATCCTTAATCCATTCGACTTCATCCGTTTCCCGTGTTTTCGGCCACGCTGTGTATCCCCAGGTATACGCGGCAGACCCTATCGAAGGGTGAACTTTTCCACCAGCCACCCCTAAATCTGACTCTCTCTCTCTCTCTCTTTCTTTCTCTCTCTGTTTCTCTCTTGTGGCTGCTCGGTCTCTGCCCTCGGCGTCTCTCTCGCATTCCAACAGGTGCGAATCGCGCCAGTAGACTCTCACCGAAGGAAGACGCGCTTTTATCGCGCGCAGGCGGACGCATAGGTTGCACGTGATGGCACAGGGACCGCGATTGCTCTTGCAAAGGTGAACAAATCCCTTCCTTTGTGTCCGACGGCACGGAAAATTTCTGGGTAGTCGCTAATCCGGTGGATCGTTGCTTTCGGACGAACAATCTTGTCCTCAACTTGCCGCACAGTTACGCCAAGACTCCTCCGACTTTTGTCCTTGTTCGAGAATATTTCACGGAACAAGTGCCACTGTGCGTTTAAGCTGCTCCGGGAATTTAAGAGGGTGGAGAGAGAGAGAGAGAGAGAGAGAGGGTGGATCGGTTGAATCGAGGTCGCAGGGATTTTTTCTCTTTTGACACAGATCTCGGGCAATTTCGTCGAGCTTGCGTTCCGTGCTAACCTGAACAACATGGTATTACTAACAACGGGAGTAATTTTTATCTTACAAATGCTTCCTTTCTCTGTGAATTTGTGTTTTCCCTTTTCACCCGTTTCACTGTGATTTAGTTTACGGTCGCAGTGATTGAAACCACTTCGACGTTCATCATTCCCTGGAAGGAGAAACAAATTTATGTTTATTGTGTACGTATTCTCCAATGGTTATACAAGGTGTTCCAAAATGGTGTACTTCCGTGAAAGCGAATGGTGTACTTCCTTCTTTAGGTCATTTGAAGTAACTTTTTCTTTATGATAATTAGACTGCGGATCTTTATGCAAAATAAAAATGTTCTCTATTGATTCTAGGAAGCAGGAGTAAAATAAAAATTGATTTCATGCCTTAATGATTTTGTTTCGTTAAAAACAACGTTACAACATTCTTAAATTTTTATATTTCACCCAACCGATTTCTTCATAAATGCATGAATATCCGCAGTCTAGTGATAATGTTCCCCGCGTAGCTTTAAAGAAAATAAGGATACAAAGTTGAATATGTCTGTTTTTCTACAGAATGAGCAAATTAGATACGGATTTTAGGATAGGTACGATCATCCCCACGCATTCAGAGAACATTTTTGGCAATATCTATCGTCACTTTTCGTCGTTAGAAATATTAAACAGTCTTCTAATATTTTGTCGTGCTTCTTACTTTATTTTTTAGCTTTTACATAGAGGTAGACAGTTTATTGTTTTATGTTTGATAAAAACGTAAAGGAATCCACATCGTTTTATTAATATTTCTCAAAAATACCATAGATTCTAATGCTATAATTAATAATTCATTGAACAATCACATTCACAATTTCGACTGTTATGCAAAATAACTTTCTGTATCAGTTGCAAGAGGCGTGAGTCATAACATTTGTGAGTACAAACATTTTTATATTATTGCGCAAATATTTTTCTAGATCTCCTTTTTGTCGGAGAGATAGTATTTCGCAGCTTGAAATAGATCTGAAAGTAATCGTTTGAAACTGTTGTATAAACGTCCCAATTAAAACCTTTATTCGGAACAACCGCTATGGAGAACCGGAAACTTCTAACTACTGTATTGTTCGTTTCCTTTACCGTCTCTATTTTTGTTTCCATATCGGTTTTATAACTGTTATTCTTTCGTTCTATGTATGTATATCGACTTCGAAATGATTCAATTATCAATTTTAGTTTGCTGTCTGTCTTAATCGTAAATTCTCACCGCTTGTCAATAGAATCATCCTATAAATGGGACTCCACTGATTTAATCAAACTCACGAAAGAAACACATGAATAAATATTTCTTTTAATGTACATGTGTAACATTCGAAATTCTGTTTGCAAGCTGCGTTTCCAATAGTATCAAGAATATTTTAAGAATCAGTGAATTAATTAAACTGAATGTACAATTGCTTTTCAAAAGTCCAGTAAATGCCAATTTATGGAAAATGAGATTTTCAAAATTAGCTGTAACAAACACTAGTTGGGCCTATTTCTTTTGGAAGCATCTTTATAATTTCAATAATCGTAAAATAACAAATCTAGAACCGGTGATTTGTCCGGCCGTGGTATATTTAGTGTTAAAAGAATATCTTGACCTCTTTCTCTAAAAAAAGTTAACGAATGTGTACAAGGTAGATGTAAACGTACAGCAATTTTCAAATATACATAATTCCTTTATACACTATCATATAATAAGTTAACCAGATTGGATAATTCCTTTATACATTATCATATAATAAGGTAGCCAGATTGGATAATTCCTTTACACACTATAATATAATAAGGTGACCAGATTGGCCAGAATAATTGTGCACAGAACGCGCCGAAACGGAAACGGGCAAATTCGAAACTGTAGTAGAACCTCGATGGCCAGCGAGCAATTTGTAGAAAAGTGTTTCTCCAGCAAATACCCAATCTATTACACGTCGATTTAATTGCGTAATGTTCAAACCAATCGACACGGTGCGTGGTACTCGCGGAAGAAACCGATGTAAGATTTGTAACGCGGCGTGTTCCGTATCTGCGGCTATCGCAGCGTTTTAATCTTCCTTACACCTTACAAGATGTAATATTGCGTATAACATTCTTCAGCTGGTACACGAGAACAGTATCATCGCATAGCGTGCACCGTGTGTTGCACCAGTCCGCGAACCGAGTCAAGAAAGACGTGGCTCATTTTCAAGATACGGCCGTTGATGGCTGGACTCATTGTCAGTAATTTATGTCGGGGACTGTACACAGGCGAACGGTTAGCCTTGAAGTATAGTATACTATGCTCGGGACCACTGATGCTTTCCACCATCTCGTCATCGTCGTCGCCGCTGGCCCAAGCTGAGCCCGAGACCGAGCCGTCGTGCTCCTAAAGTCCCAACACAGGACAGGCTTTTCATGGCGTATCCATCCGTTCCATTTAACTTCTTTATTCACCGATCGTTTGCAATATTATGGCTTTTTACCGAATCACGTTCCTTTTATCACTCGTCACATGAAAATATGACTCATCAATAGATTTCGTTCTTACATTTAGCTTCATAGGCAGCCTACTTTCCCCTAACCCCTTGTCGTGCGATTTGCTGTATGGCTGTAATGGTTAAGACTTCTCTATTCTGAATCATTTCGCAGAAGAGAATAGGAAACTTGTATTTATTATACAGGATGTCTCACCTGATTTTGACATCTAAATTACACACATTTAAATTTAAATTACACATTTTTGTCATGAATGCAGAATATCCGCTGTCTAGTATCTAGCGTGACATATCTTTTATCCCATTTGATTTCATCAATATTTTTTATCAAAAAATATTATGAATTATGTGCCAGCGATTAATTTGGGAATAATTTTATATGCGAGGATTTCTAATTACGTAGAAATCCGAAGCGAAATATGTACTAGTTTTTGCGAATTAATAAAGGGTGCACGTATCTATAAGGGTGAATCCTCAGATTAGAATAATAAAAAAAGTTTGTGTAAGCGTTAGCTCTCTCCGTTTGACCTGGTTTTACCCTGAGCTACAGCCATTTTTAGTATTTAAATAATTCGCACTACAGACATTATGCCGCAGAAAATGTTGAAAAATTTAGTTAACTCTGATGTTACACTAAATTCTTTTAATTTTCTTTTATTTATTTATTTGTAGTCGCGTTATTCTTTATAACTTTTTGATTCTTCGTGATTTTTTGTGAGAAATATTTAGGGGGACACCGTTTTAAAGACATACAAAAATCTTTACGAAATTCAACCAGTCAAAATAAAAATTTATAGGTTCTGTTAAAAAAAGTCTGGAGTTACTTCGAGCACAGAATAAATCATGCTTAATGGCATTGATTTAAGGATGGTTTTTTTATTACCTCAATTTGTGTGTACTTATATTCGTAAATATTCTACGAGATTTCTGAAGCATACTTTCTCACCTTTTTCGACACGTATTTAGCAACTATGTACTGCGTTTTTGTCGATTTTGTATTGTAAATCAATAATAAATTGATTTCTGTCAAAATAAATTTTGAAATGATCATCGTAAAAAGGCTTATGAATTGCCAACAATTATATTCATATTAATATAAAGTAGAATAAATCTCTCGGTTGAATACAAGCTGCTTTTATGGATACTTTCCTCTTGGAATTATGTACTAGTAAAAATAATCTTTAACAGTGAGACACTTAACTGTGCCACCGACATTGACTCGTAAACTATTTGTTGTATCATCAAAATTTCCTAACGAAAGTTGTTTGGTATCAAACGGGGCGTAAAGTCTGATAATTAGTTTCTAGTGATCTTCAGGAAGAAGAGCTGGGTAATTATTAGTTTTTAATCGCATATACCTTAAAAATACCCTAATTTAGTTATAATAGACTGCGGATTTTATGCATGTATGACAAATGTTGGAGACAATGGACAACAAAAATGGGGGGGTGTAATTTCAAACAGTGTAGATATTAGAAGAATTTAAAAAACGTGGTAAAATACTATTACATTACTTTTGACCGATTAGATATATTAAGGAAGAAAATAGATTTCTATTTCGCTCCAGTTTATTGCAATTGAAGTAGAATATTCTTATTTTGCATAAAGATCCGGAGTCTATTCATTATCCTTTCGAACGACATCATGATACAAAAATTCAAGGTGACCTTCATAGCTCCGCTTGACACCGAACAGCTTTCGTTCGAAAATGTTGTTTATACAACGAATAGTTTACGAGTAAATTTAGGTGGCCAGTTGAATGACTCACCCTATATGTTTGTACTTATATACGTTTACGAAACAGCTTGTACATGCCATTATTTTGCACGTGTCGGGCTTGAATGTGGATGTTCCGATTAGTTACGATGTAAGATAGGTATTGATCCACGACGACGATGTGCGACGTGTACATATACATACGCCAACGTTCTTGTGTTTTTCTTGAGACTTCCTCAAATACCATTTAACTTTAAAGAGGGAGAATCCATTGTCGAAGTAAACGTTGTGGGATCCATATTGTCTACGAAGTTAGTCGCCTTGTAACGAAAATGTAATAAATTTATAGAAAGGATTTATACTATTTTGCAAAGAATAAGTTTAAAATAATGGGATTTAAACGCTTGTAGAATGTGATAATAATAAATTTTAAAGATAAAAATAAAAATAAATTATGTAGTCATTGTTCAATAATTTTTTAACGTAAATTAGGTTACACATTATGAAATTAACGATCTTTTTACACGAATGTACTTACGAGTTATAGCACAAAATCAGCATTGTTTTCTATGCGAACACGCAAAACGAAAGTTATTTTAACTTAAAACGAAACTTTCGATCTCTTTTTTGTAAGAGCAACGATTTTATATTTATTCGTAGAACGACGGAGTTATGTTTATCGTCCAAGTTATACGAGAGCTTTGATAAAATTTAAACTGCACCAAAATAACGTGTTTAACGGTGCATGTTTTGCGCTTTGATGGAGAAACAGAGAGTACGTAGATAATCATATAATTGTCGTTATGTACGGAAAAGACATTATTTGTCGTTGATATGCTTCTCAGTGTGGATAGACATACTATCCCGGTGAAAACGAAATTACCCATGCGTGGTTAGTAAACATGTAATAATAATTCCGGCCGTTTCACACATCACTAATGAGTATACCTTGATAAAAAGCTGAAATAAACTTGTAATTACGGATGAGATGTACAGGGATTCGCCGCACTTTTTCGAATCAAAAAGCACACACTGTTTGGAAGAAATAGTACCAGACGAAACGATATGTTTTCAATATCGTAGTTAATGATCATTTCGAAAAAATTCCCGCATTATTCTTGCTGTAGTCGTAATCAGTTTTGGTTCGATTACACAAGTGTTTTATTTACAAAGATAATTCTTCTTGTGATATAAATGAAATGTTTATTTATGGTGCGACACGTTGACGAGATAAACGATTGGATAAAAGGCATTTCCAAACCTTTCTTGTGCACAAATGATGAATGGAATGAAAAATATGTATTCCGTTTGAAGATCGTGCATTTATTACGTATTTACTACGAAACTTGTGTGCAAATCGTAGTGAAATAAGATCATCAAGAGTTGCAAACTCAAATATGGATTCGTTAGAAATTGCCCTGCGACATGGACAAGTCGATCGACTTCGAATAAGTCCTGCAGGAAAGGAAATTTTCTACGAAGCTATGGTTCGTTCGAAGAACGCGTGGAAAAAAGAACACAACTTGTTAGATTAGCGAGTTCTGCGAAGTTCTTTACGCAAAGAAAACTGCTTCTCCGATTATCAATGAATGAAATTATTTTTTAAATAACTTTGAACACACAGGTATTTTTCACGTTACAAATTGAAATATTCATTTCACAGTTTAGAGGATTGTTCCAAGCTTCATTCGGGAACATTGTATTTTAATTTCACAGTGTTTTTTAAAATATATATATGTAGTTCCGTTGGTTATTTCTGTGTACTGCGAGGCTAGTTCCAAGCATAATGCAGGAATATTTTATTCAGAGTTCTTTTTACGCTTCAACAGCCGTTGGTGTGTTATAAACCCATGTGCATTCTCCGGGAGTTAAGACCCCAGGATTCAGGAGGGTTCCTGGAATTAGCAGGTCTTTGTGCTCTTGCCTGCTTGCCCCACGCATCCACTCCTCCAGTGGAGTTCATAAATTTTTCCAAAACCCATCCCAAACATTCTAATTGGTGTTAACACGTCCCCATTCTATGACACAATGATTCAACAATCTTAATTCTCAGCAAGGAAAATTTTCTTGCCGAAGAACATTCTCGTCAAGAACTTCTGTTTAGCATTATAACGACTAGACTGCGGTACTTTATGCAAAATGAGAAATGTTTGCATCGATTGCAAGACACACGAGCCAAATAAAAATTTAATTCCTGTTGTTAAGGTGAAACTAACACACTGATGGCCTTAAATCTTTTTAATACCTCCACTGTTTTAAATTGGACGTACCCATTTTTGTCATAAATGCATAAAATCTAATAATAATAATAACTCTTAATATATATATATATAGATATATATTAATATCTAATAATAACTCTTCAGTCTCGAGATAAAGCTCTTTTCTAATTAACATTATTACACTTAAACATACTGTTGTACTATTTTCAACGGACTAAAATGATTAAGAGAAGAAATTAGTGTCTACGTGGCTTCTGTATCTTGCAATTAATACAGACAATTTTTTGCTTTAGGGCTTTCAACATTTTAAAAAAATTTATTTATTTATTCCAGATCTACAAAGGCTACCACCAATGAGAATAGAATCTTATTTAACTCCGCTTTCTTAAAATACATCTACAAAAATTGCATAAACTTCCGCAGTCTACTAATTATTATCCTCGGCAGAGAATAATACAGAATCAGAATTGCCTCTATGGAATTCTTGCATGTACATCGAATATTTGATTTCAATTTTACTTCGATCTAAACGTATTCAATTAAACTCATTGACAGGTAAAATAGATTTCTGTTCAGCTTCAGTCTTCGCAGTTTACGCGAAAAGGAGATTCTCCTTTTCTTTTTTAAAAAGAGACGCTATCTACTGATGATAAACGATCCTTTCACAGGCAAGTCTCGTATCGAATTTATACACAGTACGAAGCGAATGCATTTTTCTTCATACAGTTGACAGATAAACAACCAAAAGAGATTTTTCCAATAGCCTTCCCCTATCGAAATTAGAACTTGTTTATGATCAATGATCCGAAACTAGATTTAAATTAGTCATTAAAAACTTTCCACCGAACACTTTCTTTAAAACTATCCAACTTTTCTATTTACATCTTTCACGTATGTGTTGAAGTAAATGTCTCGACACGTGCACACACACTAATTTGATAAGTAAATGTACTCAATTAAATATTTAAAAACAACATGAAAGTTTTTTTGTGACATAACATAGTTTAATTTACGGTACTAAGTAGAACAGTATCATTAACTTTTTAATTTTCTAATTCTCAAAACTTTGATTGTTCTCTTAAACTTATACATATTTCGAGTGTGTACTTACCTAACTTTCTCTAACTGAATGTATATAAATTTATTAAATAAAATATATACGTAAGTGTTTATTTTGTAAGGTCTGCACTGTAAGAAACATGAGTTGAACAAGATTGTCATTCTTCCTTTAATAATTTCATGAAAATGAAAATAATACGAAGACATTCTTAAATTCTTCAAACCCTGTCACTGTTTTAAATTGCATCTATTCAGAAATAAAGTTGACAATCATGACATTGGTGTTTCCAGTGCATTAACATTGGATAACAAAAATAACACTATCCAAACTCGTACGGTATCCCAACCTATAGGACAGTCCCTTATTAACACTTTACACTTTGTGCTGTACCAAAAGAAAGCACAGAAATTGTTCTTTTACATTGCAATCTTAAATGAAACTATTAGACGTCGTTATTGAGGGTGGCTTGTTAGTTCGCAATGAAAATTGCTGTTGCTGTTCAAGCTTCCATTAAAAAGTGTTTAGCCATGTACCATAGATTTTTCAAAATTATGCAATAATCACCTTTGGACGTGTGCAATTCCGGCCTGAAACCGTGGCCGGCATGTGAGAAACTACACGAAAGACGTAACTCGTAACCGTGTGACCGATGCGCTAAATCCGAGTACAATTTAATGCCGGTTGGAGTGCGCCATTGTTCAGAATCGCAGAGGTTGAATAGGAAGGGACATTTTACCCGTTGGTGCCGATCCATAGAACCGAAATTGTTTTCGATACTGTACGCGTCTCGTTATCCATTCAGACACTGTCGCGAGCCTCTCTTTTCCTATCAAGCCTGGGAGAAAGGGAGAGAAAGAGAAAAAGAGATATTAATGGTCGTCGACGTTGACGTGGAGTTGGATGAGGTATCGAGCAGCCGAAGGATTTCGAAAGGAAGGTTCGAGATTTAACCGACCTAGCAGGCGTGATCGTGACATTGGGATCTCCTATTTACGATCCTGATTTATCTTTCCGATCGTCCCGTAATCGCGAATCTCACTGTACAGCAAACGCTAACAACAAGTTTCTGATTATCCTCTATCCAGAGTCGACAGATTAAGACTTCTGTCGTTCACTGTACCTATTCACTCTTTATTCTCATTTCGCATTCAATTTTGTACGAAAACGAATATTTAACACTAACCGTACCACGACCGGTTTCACATTTCTTCTTTCATAATGATTTCAATGATAAAAATACTCTCATTTAAAATTATCAAACAAATTTCTTCATTCGAGCAGGAGGTTGAGAGATGTCGGAATAAATTCAGTCTTGGAATTTCCAGTGTTAATATGCTAATATTTAGTAATGTTAGTAACTGTCGACAATACAGTGGTCGAAATTTCTATAAAGTCATCTTGTTTTTCATAGATATTTTAAAAATATCACCATTTTTGTTGATTTATCGTATCTGGTCTTGTGCCTTGTAGACACTCGGATAGAGGGACTGCGTACTCTAGACCGCTATGTTTACTATTTACGATTTTTAACATTTTTTTCTGTGTGGTGCAGAACACAAGTGCGAAGTTTCTATAAAGTCACTTAGTGTTTCTCTGTATTCTGAGCAGAGAATTACGGAAAACTGCAAATATTCTAAAAGTATTAGTTTTAGAACTCACAGAAATCCTGTTTGTCATAATTTGATTCACGTGTATGAGAATGCCGAGAGGAAAAGTACTAACAAGTGAAGAAAACGCATCAATCGATGCTTATAAAGATATGGTCTGCTCTAATCACGCAATTGCTAAGAAAACTAATCGGTCATATACTGTGATTAATAATTATATCAATTTACGTGAAAATTACGGAAAAAAAATCATCATAAAGGTAGTAATAAAAAATAGTCAAAGAGACAACATTCAATATTAATGAGGTCTGCAGCTAAGGAAAGGAAAAATGCAGCACAATTTCGAGCTGAATTAGAGCTCCCAGTAACAACAAGACGTGTGCAACAACTTGTAAATTCTTCTGGACAAAAATACAACGTAAACCAGGCCTTAAAGAAGTACATAAACCGGCCCGCATTGATTTCGCACGGGCACAAAACACAGTGACTTTATAGAAATTTCGACCACTGTATACTATCAATAGTAACGTTTAGCATACCGGTTAAGATATTAAACATCGATCGAGAAATACGCCGAACATAACCGAGTTGTTGACTGGGTACAAAAGGCAGTGAATAAACTGACAAAAAGAGAATGTAAAGCGAGGTGGGTATAAAGTTGAATATAAAGAAGGAAAGAACCGGTATTTCTCGATTACTGAGTAAAAAAGAAAATGAAACGAGATCAAACTAAACTCCAGAAGCACACTACTACACCTGTGTAAAAGCGGGCGGCACACGTTTTCGTGATCAGGTATTCGCGACGTCGATTTTACTATTCAGCATGAACGCATGGTGGACGTCTACTGCGTGCAGTAAAACTCGCGACGCGTTATTACTTGGCGTGCAACGTCGTTACTCGCGGCTAGGCGCAAGGCTAAAGTCAAAGGGAAAAAGAAACGAGTCGAAACAACTGTACAGCCACGAATTCCGTCGGACGCCGCACCGCGCCAGAAATGTCTGTAACGTGTTTCAGTTCACCCGATGAAAACCGATTCAGCACACAACCCTCGGCAACCCCTGTCTCGAGCGTGTACACGCGTCCAAGTAGGCGCCTAGATAATAACACGAGAGAGTAAGTGAAAGAGAGAGAGAGAGAGAGAGAGAGAGAAGCATACTGGGCTGCGTTCGTAGAAACTTTCCCCCGAGTCCCGATCGAAGTTACATGCACACGTGGCTGAGCAGTTAACAATTTGTAAGTCCACTTTATCGGCCACGGACTCCGTATCTATCAACAACGCCGGATACTAATCGGATCTCGATCACCCCTGAATTCCGATTCATCGTGGAAATTGGAATACTTGCAGGCTGTTCAAACGAAGCTTTATTATTAAGATAATATACAGTAAGGAGCGAAACTGAACCAATAACCACAAGTTTTGTATAAATCAGTATTTATTGCTAGGGATATAGAAGAATAACAAAAAATCAACATTATAACTATTTTTATTGGATTGTAATGTAGTTACGATCACGAGCCGCACCCCTCGACCTAATCACCAACCAACTAATTAATTATTCAATATGGCGGTGCCCTTACCTGTCAAAAACACAGCAGATAGCTCAACTTTAAGCAAGCATAACTCCTGAACCATTGATCCTACAGGATCGAAAATTCATAATAAAATTCATCATAATTTACGGTAAAGTAAAGAGCAGTCGTTCATTCACTGGGCAGGTCAGCCTATAGACGTTCTACTCTTTTACATAAAATTATCGGTAGAGAGCCGAACGTGTGGATACATTTTCGATGCAGCGTGACTGATGAAAAATAAGATGGAAAAGTACTAGATTTTGCCGAGTGATTTGGCAGCGGCTTGAAATTCTATGGCATGGAAATAGTGAGCCGATAGGAGGATTAGGCAGAAAAGAGCGAGCGTGAACTCGCGAAGAAGAGGAGAAATACAGGAGGACGGTGTACCGTTAGGCGTACTTACGGCTGTTGCGGAGCCGTTTCCGGTCTTTTACCGCGGTTGACGGTCCAGAGAAAGATAGTCTTCGCGCTTCGGTAGGAATGCCTCGTGTTTGTGTTAAATCACCTGTGGATCGAATAATCGATCTTCCCTTTCCTGTCGAGAATGTACCTGCCTCGAGAAGGATGTTTTCCTGCTTATAATGAGCTTTACGTAAGAGCAACAGTTCCTCCGCATTTCCAGCCGTTTTATTACATATACCGGAGAACGCGCCGCGCGCCATGTTTCACCTAATGCATACACAGATATATTTGCATAAGCTTTTTCCAGCCCTTTCTTAGACCGAAAGTGTAATTATCGGATGCGTAGTTCGTTATGGCTAGACAAATTAAAGACGACGCCCGGGGTGAGAATATTTTAGACATTATTGCTCTTAAATACTTCTAATTTTTCAATTGTTAATCACTTCGTTTGCAACGTCAATTGCAACCGACCAGGCCATTTTTCTTCATTTGTGCGATCATTAGGTTGACAAGCCACTCGGGCTTGCAAATTAAATGTTGGTTACTCGACTCGTTTTGTGGATTAAAACATATGGCTGTTACTAGGCACGTAGAAGCATTATTATTATTATTATTATTATTTCTTTTGCACATTAGCCCACAGTTTTATTCCTACAATTTTACAGTATACGATACCATGTGTAGCAATGCCTCATTATACATACACCTTTCGAGCCACGAAATTAATATTTATTAATAAGATTAATATTACTTATTACTTATTAATACTATTAATAAGATTTTCAATAATTGGGCCGTAAATCAACAGAAAATTAATATTAGTTTAGTTGTTAATTTTGTCCTGAAATCTTGTTCTGAATATGTAGCAGAGTAGGACAATAATCAAAATATTGAAAAGTGACTAATAGTATTCTTGAATGTTAGTCATAAGAAAATAGTCATTAGTCAAAACTTTTTGATTAGTTAGTGATAACTAAATGGCAAATAGTTAGTCACAGCTGTAAGTCATCGTTAGCTATTGCTTATTAGTGAATTAGTAGTTGATAATTAGTCATCAATTTTTAGTTATCAGTCACTATTGTGCGATTAACATATATTAATATTACTAATTAGTTATCACTAACTAATCAGAACATTCAAAAAGACTACATATTAGTCATTTTTAATTATTAGTTGATTAATTATTGCCCTACTCTGCTGAATAGGATAGAACACTGCGTGTCCGGTCGGAACTAGAGATAGCTTTAGCAAAGAAGCGAAACGTTTTCAGTTTTATGTTCTTCGCGCTTCTCTTTGCAAATAACAGAGAATTGAACGAAACAGATGTGCGCGCGGCTTTCATATAAATGGCCGAATCGATAAAAATTTGTGACCGCTTCCGACACCGGTAAAAAACGGCCAGAAACTAATGATAAAGGAGAAACGCCTGTCGAATAAATCAGTTTTGGACGTCTGGGAAGAGTGGTTTGAGAAATAAACCGGTTTGCAGATAAACAGTTTTTTTCGAAAATTCGCGCAAACGCCGAGGGATCTCCATCAATTTTTATCATTCGAAGCGCGATGGCCGGTATACCCACAGGCGATATCGATTATTTCGTCGTTATTGCTTTCGATAATCTTTAACGAGTCGTTTACTTCTTACGGCCTAGTGCATATGCATAATGTCGCGATCTTAACGAGACAAGCTGTGTTCGCTGTTTAGACTCGACCAGCGAGAAAGTTCGCCATTCTCCTTAAGGAAGAGCGTACTTCACGAAGTTGTCCGGCAATTTATACGAAACGAGGCTTCGGTGGTTTGAAGAATTGACTTCTTTTTCTTCCAGTTTAATTAGGTACAGGATATAGCAGACTCAGCCGTAAATAACTTCCGTCGTGGGTATGGAAATTGCTGAATAATAATTAAATGGTAGTTACGTAAAAAATATTGAAATTCAGCATTAATCACTGTCTTCGATAACGATATAGAGCGTGTTATCAATTACCGATCAGTTTAAGGCACAAATAGGAACCTCTGAAAGAAATGTACAGGGTGTTCCAAAAATGTACTTCCTGCGTTCATTTTTCATTCATCTTTTTAATATGTATAACAGTTTAAATTTCGCCGATTCACTTTTTTCATAAATGCATAAAATTCGCCGTCTATTTATTACAATATTCAGGATCATATCTGAAATAACATTGAGCCGGGAAAGTGAATTAATGAAAGTACAAGTTACTATAAAATGCGTTTATGATACATTTATTAGAATTCAGTGTTTATTCATAATTAGCTGGTATTGGCGCATATCTACTTTTTCGCTGATTGCGAGTGAGTTAAACAGAATGGAACACGTTCAACGAATAATCCAGAAGGATACAGGATCGGCGGAAGCCTCAGAAATTCGCCGAGAGTTAATATATTCACCGCTTTCGAATAAATTTTTTCTCCGCAGAACATGGCCCCCGAAACGCGGTTGAAACCGATGCGATAATGGTTTCGGGACACAGAAGTGAAAGGTGTGCCATTAAATCGAGACGCATAATTGCGGCTTCTTAACGATATTCCGTCGAAATTGGGTCATTTTGGTTATTCTGACGAGTCGCGACTACGATTAATTACTGATAATAATGCGCCATCCGAGTCACGACGAGATAGCTTATCGACTGAACTCGAAATTAAATTACTTGTTTATTCCTCACGAGCGAAAGGGGTTATAAATTTCAACGTGAGCTGTCCGCGATTAATTCGATCGATGCGACCCGAGTTTAAGAATTACTTGTATATGTACTTTTTATGACTTCGGGGCCAGACTCGAATTTTTCAGACACCTGTCCCACTTCAAGAACACTTGAATTTATTGTGCAAAGCTTAGCAAATATAATTTAGGCCTCCAATTATTAATTACAGCAATTAAAATCTCTTTTATGCTCGTTGCGCAGGAAAATATAATCTGTGCTCATCTCGCATTTAAATAGCACGCGTCTGTTGGTTCGGCCGCGATCTACTTGAACAAGGCAGATTAAGGAATTTCATGGACTGTTAACTGTAACTTCTTTCTCCGAGTCTCATTGATCTCGATCCAAGGGAGAGAAGTTTGAACCATTGAGAGGCAAGAGAGCGGAAAGAATACGTGCAACGCCAACGGGCAGAAACTGTAGCTAAATAATTTCAGCCCGCGGTCCACACGGTCAGCCGTTCAGCGCCGGAGAAAGACTAGGTATAAAAGGATAGGGGATTCCTTTTGAAAAAATCCTGAATGGGATGTAGGCTCCGCATTTGCGGAGTACTTTGAACGAGAAACTCAGGGAGAAGAAACGACGGCCGCAAGGCCTCGATTCCTGCAACGATTTCGGAACCTCTTATATTTTCTTCTCTCCTCCTCTCTGTTCTTTCTCGATCTGCCTCCACTTATCTCCCTGTTGTCTCGCGTCATTTCTTTCTGTTTCAGCTTTCCACCCTTCCAACCATTTCTTTTTCTTTTCATTTTCTCACAGGTATTTTTACCTCCATCCATTTTTCTTCAATATCGTTTCGCCTTTTGTTTCCCCTCTGCCTTCAACCCCTTTCTCTCTCTTCTCTAATGCTCTCCCTCCTCTCCTCTCCCCCCGTCCCGCTATCTTTGTTCTCGGCCTCTATCACTCTTTCTCGTTTCCTCTCGCCCCTTCTCTTTCTACTCAGGTAGGAGACAGCCAAGCATATATGCCAGCTGCCAGTTCTACCCCCCTTTTCATATATCGTGTTGCACTCCCTCTATCCCAACTAGCTTCCCTTTCGTTCCTTCTCTTTTTTTCAATTTGTCTCCCTGTAACCCCTCCATTCCACCGGTTTAACGGCTGCACACGCGTCAGATCACGCTGCACCCCTGGCTGCAAGGAGCGTCGAGTGCTTCGGATTGTAAAGCAGCTGATTTTTGTGCGCTCGTTTCTGTCCTCGCTCGCTCTCTCCTGTTAATACTTCTCCTGTTTTTCCCCGTTTTGTGTAATTCCTTCCTTGCGCGCATGTCAAAAGACACGGATGCTTCCGAAAAGTAGGTTGACAAGAAATTGTTTAATACTAACTGCACCACAACCGATCGAATGATTTCGATTTCGCATTTTTTTATTTTGTAATTACGAAGATACTCCCTAGAGAAATTATTAAATACATTTCTTTGGCCAAACACATATTGTTAGAAGAATTGTGAGAAATCTGTGTAAATTCAGCCTTGCAATTTTTATAACGCAACATATAACAGTACGGCACGGTTAGCGTTAATTCTCGATCAGCTTCGACGCGATTGCAAATATACGATTTATTTAAATTTACTTTAATTAATTTCATTAATTTTTAAATTT
This sequence comes from Lasioglossum oenotherae, assembly GCA_028455765.1. Classification (NCBI taxonomy): domain Eukaryota; kingdom Metazoa; phylum Arthropoda; class Insecta; order Hymenoptera; family Halictidae; genus Lasioglossum; species Lasioglossum oenotherae. Next base: position 6,031,254 of record CM052291.1, on the reverse strand, counting down.
AATTTAAATTTACGACTGAAACATACGACTTTTTTTAGATGAATTAGTGTACTACATGAAGAGCAAAAGGAATATCAAAAAATTGCTGTTGATCCTACTTGCAGAGAAAATATGAAAAATTGTTTTTTACCATTTTTTATACGGGCCTGTATTGAAAATTTAAAAAGTCCATTTTATAGATCTGTATTAATTATACCTGAAAATTTCATAAAAATCAGTCAATATTGCAGTTTCCCACGTTTTTCGGTTTTTCGATTCCCGTCGTGTTTTCCGCCTCAACCGAATTCAATGAATATACAGTGAGTGTAAAAAGTATTCGTAAACCTTTTAAAAACTAATAACTCTTTTATAATTGTGCCAAACGACCTGATTTTTTAATAATCAGTTAGAAGCGTTGGTTTACGAAATGATATGCAAAAAAGATTTTCCAAAAATTATAATTTACAAGGTTACATGCAAAAATAAAACAGGTACATTTTAAAACTTCTATTTTTGGACCCTTAATGAAAATTCAAAATATATGTTTTGTAGATCTATGTTAGTTATACACATGCTGAAAATTTCATTGTAATTTACACAATATAATTAAGAATGTAATATAATAAATTTTTCAATAAATTTCAGTATATAATTTACAATTATAAAAAGAAAAACAATTGAATATAGAAATATCTGAAACTCGTGGAGTTTAAGTTTAAGAGGGAAGTGATTAAAGTCTCACTTTTGGAAACGTTCAATATCAAGTTGCTCGACCGTAGCTGCTAAAAAATGTACGAGCGGTTAAAAGCAGCTTTAAGAATATTACATCAAGAAGAATGTGTGTAGGTATTTATAAATAGCAGAACTTTTTGATACGGAGAGAGATGGAGAGATGGAGAGAGAAAGAGAGAGAGCGCACTAAAGGAGTCAAGTGGGATCTTGTAGATGCGAGAGAGCGCCACGATGGAAACACCATGGTTACCCTAGTGGGAAAGACCTAGCGACGAGATTAAATTCCATCGACTATTGTACAAAGAGAAAAACATGTTTCCTTACGATCGAGCGGCCGATCGAGGCGCTCATACCTTAACGCAACACACCGAACGATGTTGTTATTACTTTATACGACACATTAATAAAAGAAAGGTTTTCCGCCTCGGAGACACGTGAAGTTCAGTCTTCTAGACTTGACCAGCGTTCGCCGCACCGGTGTGCGTTAGGTTACTGCTTCGCAAAGGTATGCTCCATATTCGTGACGTTTTGTCAGCGATGAAGTGGCCCTTCTCTCTCTGCAAACAGATCACGTACATACCAAACGTAGCCCTGTAATAAGAAGGTGAAAGGAGCCTTTATCGCTCGCGGAGCAGAACGAAAATGGATACGGGTTTAATGTCACTTTAGACGTATGTATTATGGCGCATTGACAAATGCTAGAGGAATCCTGACAACGATTTATCGAAACGTAATTTCTTCTTTTCGTTATGTTATCGTTGAAGTTCAGTATTATATTTTGTCGTGGTTAGGCCGATGTGTAGCAGTTTTCTTCTGAACAATGTTGTGCTTCCTTGAAAGGGGAGATTCCTTTGCGAAGATGTTCTCAGCAGCTTTGTTAAGGAATTATTAATAAAAAACACGGACCAATCAGAGCTTAGCTACAGCGGACGGATTCCAGTGCGGCGAAAGGTCCCGCTAAGCGTGACGTTGGCATTGACCGTGCCGCGCCGACACTCGGCCGTTGTTGCCGCGTTCTTATTGGCCCGTGTTTTTCGTTAATAATTCCTTAACGAAGCCGTGGAGTATAAAAATTCGCGAAGGAGGAAGTCACAATACTTTTCGTACATCCTGTACAATGACTTTCGTTGTAATTCGTACATTATATAAAAGAGAATAACTTTCCATTTGTTGAACCAAACGACTTAGAAGTTAAAAGGATTAGTTTAACAGATGACTTGTAGAAGAAATTTTCTAAATTCATTATCCTATTTTGCCTGTGAAACAAGATTTAATGAAAATCTGTGCGACACTATTTGAAAATGTTCTTACTGCTTCTGAGACGTCCTCGCCCGTCCGCAGAAGGTTAACAGTTTTCGTCAGAATGATGAAATTACTTTGATCTTGTAGGATTTTTGAAGGATTCGGCAGTGATAACAAGAATTTCGTTTATTTTCCAGCACGTTCGAATGGTGGTCTAAACACCTCTTGCATCATTAAGGAGAAAGGGGACATTTAGGCGCCTTCCGTCAATTAGCCTACCCCGGAAGTCATAGCGGAGTAGTACCTACATTTCAATCAGTGCATTTTCTATCAAGCTTGTGATTGCCGGTTTCCAAGCGACCATCCTAGCGACTATGATCATCCGCTCGTGGCGGTGTCGTGGCTGTTTTGATCGCTCGCTGGTTGTTGGTACTCCCGATGCAACAGTGTTGGTAGCACCGACATTAATGCGGTATGCGCTCGTGTTCCAATACATATTTAACTACTGTATGTAATTCTGTAACGATACCTTCTATATTTCTCACTACAGTACAGGAAATGTTATTATAACAGCATGCTAAGGCTTCTCGATGAAATGTTCTTATTAGACTGCGGATCTGTATGCAAAATATAAAATGTTTGCATTCCTCTTTTAATTATGTTATTAAGCTGAAACTAATACGCTGGTGGCACCAAATCTTTTTAATATGTCCACTGTTTTAAATTGTACGTACCCCTTTTTGTCATAAATGCATAAAACCCGCTGTCTAGTTAGCACAATAATATACTGTCGATTAAACAGCTCCACCGACGATATAAGGGGATTCACTCGTTCCATTTTCACTTCCTTCATCTCTCGCCATATGGGCAAGTACCGCTGATTACGTTCGCGTAATGAACTCAAAGTAAGGAATACTCGAGAGAAAAACATTGTTTGCATTCAGAAGAGCTGAATCCGCTTTCTTTGGAATCTCGATTCAACGAGGGCTCCCGGCCCCGAGTATCGCTTTCAGCGATGTGATAAATCGTGCCAAACATCTGGCGGTTTAGACTGAAGCCTCGGTACAACAAGTGCATCGAACACTTACAATTTACATTTTACGTACCGGGTGTGGCTGAAAGATATACGGTGTTCCGTTTTATATTTCCAGAGTAAATTCCCAGAAAAAAATGCTTTAGATAGAAGTTGTACGGTCTCACGGGGGGCACGTCAGCTATTATTTATCAAAATTGACCTATACACGCCTTTTCAAGGTCAGCTCAAGGTCGAATAAACAAGAACTCTTGTCGAAAATATGTTTTCATTCATGGTTTTCAAAATATTGTATAATTACTTCATTTTAAATATTGTATTATATATATATATATATATATATATATATATATATATATAACCCTAGATAATTAAACTGTGAAGCGTGGAGGTAACAATGCCAATTAGATGCATGAATGTTTTTAATTTTACAACGAACTTATGTAATCGTTCAAAGAAACAGAATAGGCGACAAGTAGAAGTTACATTTGCTATTGAATGTCTAAATAAAATCATTTAAACTGCTCTTTCGATGTCACAACATTCGAATGTACCGATCGCCGCTTTTACGAAAGTTAGGATTAATGATACTAAAGGATTAATAAAACAAGTATTAATATGACTGATATTAGTTGTTTGGTGGTTAGCGATTGGCTAATCGTGCGCGGTGAAATGGCTAATTTCAGTTACGCGGTCGGATATACGTTGTAGTCGTAAAATGGTCGAAACATCTCAGGCGCGACGTATATTTCTCTCGCACCATTTCTCATTCGCATAACTTTACGCGTAAACGCGCACATACAAACGCACACGCGCACGCACACAATCGGGTAGGCGCGCACTGCTACGCGGCGTGGGATGGTGTCTCGAGATCGGAGTCGAGTAGACCAAACGGAACGAAGAAGCAGCGTCTTCATAGGTCAGACAGTCGCTGAGTGAACTCGATAATGCATCGTGTATTTATTAGGGGTAATACGGCGGGAAGATCCAGTTCTGCGGTGGATGCAGGGGCATAAATAGTGTAGTAGTCGGGGAACAGTGGTGGCTCACTTGTTATCCCGTACGAGGAAGAATACGGGTTGGCTCAGCAGGCCCCTCACCCCCGAACGTTCGATTTGCTTAAGCACCCTGGAGCGATCACGCGTCCTCCATGGCACATCAGTTTAAATTCAGCTGGCGGTCAGGATGGGGTGGGAGCCTGCGATTACCCAGCGGCTATGTACCTATACGTTAACACACGGGGGCACAACCGCCGGGGGACGTGTGCAAGGTACTAGGGATTCGACCGTATGAATATTCAGGGCTTGCCTTCGCGGCGATGAAAATTCGATTGCCCCGCAGCTACGGCGTCTGACGACGATGATGGTCGACGGAGAAGGGGACATGTAACACCATTGCCATCGCCACCACCGTCACCACTACCACCACCACCACCACCACCGTCATCCACGCTACACCACCGTCGTACTGTCGACGTCGCCAGCATTTCACCCCCTGCTATCGTCTTCGACTATGCTTCCGCCCGTGGAAATCGTGCACCGGCGATCGATGACAATCGTCCACAGGCGTGAGGTACTTTGAACCAGCCGGCTCTCACCTACGCTGACGTATATACAAGCATAGGCGGCGCCTTCCTCTATGCGATCGCATAGAGAAGACGCCTCCTCCACCACCCACGCCACGCCACGGCCGGATAAGCCAACGACGGAAATTGGAAGACTAGGAAGTTATGATGCGTTTGTTCCGTGAGATCGTCAGAATTGAATTTTCCTTATCGCGGGATAGAGGCTGGTGATCGAACTAACAGGTTCCTCGATATACGTATACGTATACATATACATACATAGGTGTAAGGCGGATGACATTCCTGCTCCTAGGGAGCGCATGCACAATACCCTGACAAAGATTGATTAGTTGAGGGGAAACATCGTCACTTGAGGCATTTCGTTAATAAATAACACGGTTTAAATGGCGCAGGTGTAGCGTTATGGATAAAATATGTAGGCTAACGACGACCCACAGTAGTCCGGATGTCGATGTTATTACTGATTCAATACACATCGACTCGATCTGTATTGGGAATCACGCTGTATTTGCTTCCTAACGGTTTATGGGCCTTGAAAATAAAGTGAATGGAACCGGATAAATATTTTAGCTCGTATGAACATTTAAAGTTGAGTTCTTATTCTCTTTCTATTATATTTTTGTCAAATGAGAGCACTCTTTACTCTTCTATTCAATTAAATTGTGAGATTCACAGTGCACTAATAACGGTACTTACTACACGCTGTTGTGACCATTTTTGCACAACATGTAATATCAGGACTGTTTGCTATCAAGATGCTGTCGACGAGTAACTTTGTTATCAATTTAGATCTTCACCGGGATCGTACAACGGAAATAATGCCGTTCGTTATTACTAGATTGTGGATCTTTATGCAAAATAAAATTTTTACACATCAATTTCGATCTATTTTGAAGCCAAGTAACAATCTATTTTCCTCGTTAATACTTTCCATGTATATGTTGAAAATAGTGTATCGACACTGTTAAACTATTCATTTTTGTCAAATGCATAGAATCCACAGTCTATTCATTACTCAATCGTATATTGCCTTCTGCAAAAATGGCCACAGCAGCGATCTGCAGTGAGATTCGTGATACCGATTAGTAAAAAAGGAATACACTTTTCTTAAAAACGAATCCTCCCAGGCAATTTCGTTATTATTGATTTTCTTCTTATATCGGGCTACAGAATTTGCCTGACCCCATTTGATCCCAGAATCTTCGGACCACTTGGTATATTTAACATTCATTCGATATTTTCCAACGCATTTAATCTGCTCCATATTGCGCAGCAATAATTAAATTAAAATTGACAAAAATTATATTTTCAAACTTTAGTTCACTAAACAATTTAAGTTTCGAAGTAGTCTTTCAGAAACTTTAGACTATTTTCAAACGCATCATTATCTTTGGTAAACTGTCTACTTCCAAATGAACAAAGTCACTGTGCCAGCCGTTTGTTTATAAACGAATGTTTGAGATGGTGTAAAATCCGTTATAAAATGTATTCGTCGACATATTGCGATGTTATATTTGACGTGCTGTTCTATATTGCTATTTTCATTCTATGTTAGAAATTATTAAAATGGTCAAAATATTAATAAGACAGAGCTGTATGTAATATTTTTGTGTGACAATGCTGACCTCCATTTTTGCATAAATGAAGTTGTCGACATGGGAAATATTAAATTCTACACCGTCTGGCATTTTTTCGAAAATACTCTTCTATAGGAGATCCTAGCTGTCTCCGTTAATATACAATCAATTACAATAACCATTTCCAGGAGCAACATTCACTTTCTTTGCAAAATAATTCAGTAATTATAAATCCACAAGAGGACAGATACATCAATTAATTTTTGCATGACGTTTGCCAACTGAAATAAATACGACGCAACAATGGCGTAACCGTTAATAACAATTTTAATTAATAACCACTTTAATCGCGTTGTGGTACAGCAATGGTAAAAACCGTGGTCATTCAAAATGTTGTATACAATCCGCTTAAACAATCGATTCGGTATAATTAATTGCAAAACCGAAGAAGAAAGATATCGAGTTCTCTCATTCGATGTTATTATTCAACCGGGTTTACAAACGGACACATTTAATTTACATCCCGCGATTCCTAAGTAAGGTATCGATAACGCGCGACCCGTAATCTGCGGTATAATGTAGTCGCGAGGAATTAATACTTTAAACGATTGGAAACGCGAGATCGCGCGCGTAATACGAAGCAGCGGACGGCCGATCTAGCAGTTGATTAAGATTTTAGCACTGTTTGGAAGTTTAAGGGTATAACAATGTAGGTCGTTGGATTCGTTTTCACATCAGCTACAATACTATGAAGTCAAAAATATACATTGATCTTCAAAAATTAAAGGTGACCTTGTTTTTTTTATAGAATAACCATTTTGTAAAACATGTTTTGTATTGAAATTTGTTTTCAACATTACCATTAACATTGTTTCTAGGACGAAACAAAACCACCTTGTTTTTCTTCCAATAGAATAGCGCTTGGCATCTTGCAATGATTGAAACCCGAGTCGGGAACGTTTATCAAAGTTTCAAATCCGAAGCAAACGTTCTATGCCCTAGAAACATAGCTATTCAAAAGTGTAAAGATTTGATCGAAACATAGCGCCGAGAAAAATATTACTATTAATTAAACATTAATTACGATCGTTAAAAACCCCTCCTTATTATTAAAATGGCGAACAAAATTACTGAGAGAAGACTAGTTTCGACAGCGTCCACTAGATGGACAAATTGTCGAACAAACTTTCTCACAAGTTGCTAAAATGTCACCAATTGGTATATTAAGGGGCTAGTATACCCGCGAATTGTAACTAGAAAATACCTAGAATCTTACTAGATTTTGGGTCAAAACATGGGTTTGCGCCCGGACAGTTTTTGACCTTATACAAGCATATTTTGAGCTGTGTGAGGGCTCATTTTAAAGAGGAAGGTTTATCCCATCGCGCTCTGGTCATGATTTTGACGAGATTATGTTTATATCTAATAATATGAGGGCCCAAAAATGTAGAAAAAAACCCGCAGATTTCAATGCATCTTTCTGTCTCCCAAAGACTTTTTGACTTATATGATGACCAGAGCGCGATGGGAAAAACCTTCCTCTTTAAAATGAGCCCTCACCCAGCTCAAAATATGCTCGTATAAGGTCAAAAACTGTCCGGGCGCACATTAGCAGAATTTTCCCCATATTACGCTCATCAAGACAGAGTCCAGAGCAAGCTAGAGCCACATTTAGTTCAGCCAGTTTAGACGAGATGGCTCCCAGTCAGGAGGACTAATGCGCTACTGTACCGTAACATTGAAAGTACAAAGTCTGCTTGGGAGGATTTGAAGGGATTATATGTATAAATGATTTGTATGTAAAACAACTATGTGTATACAGTGTAACAGGTATATAAAACACCTATCAATCTAAATAAAGTAACCTTGTAACCTTGTAATATGGAAATAGCAAGCAACGCCATCTCGTGTACATCAGACAGTGCGTGTATCTTAGTGTTACCAAACTCTTTTTTTGCACAGACGTTGGCCATACTGATTTTCTAGTTGCAAATCGAGGGTATACTACCCCCTTAAGAACTTTCCTCAAGACATTCTGTGTCTAAGGCAGGACCCGCTAGATAGCCTTACTGATGAGTCCTCTAGCGGGTCTAGGACGAAACAAAACCACCTTGTTTTTCTTCCAATAGAATAGCGCTTGGCATCTTGCAATGATTCAAACCCGAGTCGGGAACGTTTATCAAAGTTTCAAATCCGAAGCAAACGTTCTATGCCCTAGAAACATAGCTATTCAAAAGTGTAAAGGTTTGATCGATACATAGCGCCGAGAAAAATATTACTATTAATTAATTACCATTAAATATGTAATCAACTTGTTTATTTTTATAAGTGAATAAATATTACTGTTATCGTGATTTCATTATTGAAAATATGAGTATTAACATACTTTTGTTTCCATTGTATGTAGATGCATTAAATACCGATATGAGCTAGATCGGCGGTCCGGGCCACTGTGCAGCGTGGCGTTTGCGGTCATAAACCGTCGCAGTTAGAAGAAACATGATAATATGCATATTTTAGTGTTGCGAATAGGTTAGGGAGGGAGATTCGTCGATTGCTAGTCAGCTCTCGTTGTATACCCTCGCTGAGAGGCGACGCGTGTTCTGTTCGGTATGTAGTAACGTAGTATGTATGCGTGGAACCGGGCTGCAAGCCTGCAGTAGGGACACCTGGCGTACATACACGTGCGTCGGACGTGTGTGCGACCAACGTGCGCAACGTGCTGTAATAATGATTTGAGGGTCAATCCAAACCCCGAAACGTTTTGAATTAGAATGCGACGGAAAATTCACGGCAACTATTTCGGCGAACTTGTTACGATCACGTCGCGTACAGTTCTCGCGCGAAACGCGTTCGCGTATGAGGTTCATGGAACACAGTGTATCTAGGTTGATGGACAGTATCACGCGGTGTCAAGATAACCGCGTGCTATAATTGGTAACAGGGATAAGGGAAGGATCTGATTCCGAGACGCCTAAATCCTTACCCCAGGCTGGGGAGCTTACACGACCGTGTCTCGGTGATCTATCTACTGCAACTAAGAAAATATGTCATTGGCCAAAGATTATAGATCATGCGCTGCTCTTGGGAATTTATGGTCATGCAAATGCTCGTGACGCCAAGACAGTCAAAAACCATACACTTTTTTGATGAATAATAAATTCACCTTGTAGAACGTTCGGAGATAACGATGACGACTATTTTCAAATCGAGCACGAATTTTTGCCATCACCGCGTGTCTACCCTTGATGTAGGGGAGATCAATCTTTGGGTGACATGCTCGATTAAATCGAATTTTACTAACGCAAACGGATTAAAAATAGCACCCTCTATATTAACCCTTCTTAAGCGATAATATTTTAACTTGAAAATTAAACATTTTTCTTCCAACCTAGAATAATTTCATTGTATATGATTTTTTTCTGTCTTCTTGTATGTGAATCTTTTGCTGCAAAGAACAATTCAATATCTTTTATAATAACATCACAATATTTGTTCGAAGTTGAAAAATATGTTTTTTTTTCAAAGCCATGTTACTCAAAAACTGTGCGTGTAGGAGAAAAATTAAAGCCAGATTCGGAATCAGCGCAAAAGACTCTATAAAAAGGACACAACAGTATATTGAAATCATAAAAAAAGTTGAAATTTATTGGACAGTGTACTTAATTAAACATATTTTGAAAAATGGGTTTGATGGAAAAATCTAAATGTGTGTCTTCACAGCATGCACACAAACGCTATCACAAGGTGAAACAATTATCATCACGATATTTGCCCCACGATGCCATACGACTTTTATCTGGAACACATTTTTACATCTCTGATACTCGTAGAAATAATCACGTGTACACGGATTAAATGAAAACTATAAATTTTATTAGAAAAAAAATGTCATGCAGTCGCAGAATTCGGCGAGTCTCGATACAAGCCTATTTCGCTATGAGCTGAGTTTCCGAGTTTAATTTGAAAGGAAAACATTCTGAGAGCTTGCCGACGTTCATCGGAGGCGTTGCGACACTAAATGAGATTCTAAGAATCAGCGTCCCCGAATAAGGATACGCTACACATGGGGCTTAAGCCCTGTGGCAAGTTTATCCATGTCTTGTCGCATGAACCGTTGCCACCGCCCGATAAGCTACTTTGCTACTTTTTTCCCGGTAAGAACATTATAGAGTCCGGATAGCACTGGAGGCTCCGCCGCTCAGAGCTCTGTTAATCATGCATTCCGAAAAATTTCGCGGAAACTTACCGGTTCCTGTAAACAGGATTTGATCGTGGATGGATCGGGATCGAGAAAAGTTTGCGTTGGGTCTTCCCGGCAAGAGTCTCCGACGTTGTAGGTACTATCTACGAAACTCATACCTATAGATTACCGCAGCCCTGTGTATCCATTTATCGCATCGCACGCCGGTTGCAATCTTCTCGTCATTGGTTTATCGGATTGCGAGCCGGTGCCGGGAACGAGAAATATCGATTCGATGTCGCTGTCGTGATAGAATGAATTTTGTACGGTGACACGAGGTAAACGAGGGAGAAAGAAAGCGCGCAAGGGGTGGAATGGGCCGGGAATGTCGGGATTGAGGCGAAGGTAAAAGACGAGAGCGAGCTTGAAGGCGGTGGGCTGCGCGATTTCGATAGCTCTCTTTCGAATAGCGCTAGACCGTCGAAATTGGTTCGTAGGAACGTGGTAGTCAGGTCCAGTTCCGCGGGATCTGATCTCGTGTGGGCTGCGCGACCGTATTACCCACTTACAATAGAAAATAAAAAAGAAACCGGGCTCGCCGTTCAAGCGTGTCTTCTCGTGGAATCAACTGAGGAAACGCGATTATAATCCTGGGTATAGCCTGACGTACGCGCGCTAATACACTTACCAGATGATCCACTTTACATAGTTTCGGTAAATTGTGGCTGATAATACTTGTAGTTTGCGAAGATTGATGCGTCTCTCCGAGATGAATGTTGTTCGGTGTTACCAACTTCAGATTGACTTGGCTGCGAAATTCTAATGGACTAAACGTCTCGGGATTGGTTCCTCTATCTTTTACCTGGCAAGCAATTAACTGTTTACTCGAGACAGGTTCCTTTCACGCCACAGGTATTCTTTCTTATTGATCGATTCATATCTGTTGGAAATGTCTTCCTATGCGTATGCTATATTCTAATAAGCTATTAATTATATGATAAAGGTGTTGTCCTGAATAACGACACAGTGTTTCCTGTATTTAATGTGCAAATAGACTTTATGCGAGACTGTACAACGGACTGACGATGGTCCTGACTTTATACCTAAGACGTTATCGTTGAATTCCAATATCTGTTTTGTTCTTCGTATCAAGAATTTTCCGCCGATGTCGTATTTCCACATTATCGTGTTCTTCGAATTGCAAACAATATTTGATACCTTTATGAACGTCAGCATCGCACTTGAGCAATCCGAGTTTGCTCGTACCTACTTAAGTACTATCACGCCTCGGTGTAGTAATTCCTGCTTAAGGGGGAACTATACCCTACTGAAGTAACTAGAAAGGAACTAGAATCTTACTAGATTTTTGGTGGAAACATGGGTTTGCGGGAATCGATTTTTTGTCTTTATTTGAGCATATTTTGGGCTGGGTGAGGACTCATTCTGTAGAGGAAGGTTAACTACAGGGTGGCCATCTCATGATGTAACAAGATTATGTTTATATCTAATAATATGAGTGCCCAGAGTAGAGAAAAAGTCTAGAAAAATAACCGCAGATTTCAATGTATTCTCCTGTCTCAAAGAGACTTTTTTGACTGATATGATGAGATGACCAACCTGTTATGAACCTTCCTCTATGAAATGAATCTTTGTGCAGCTCAAAATATGCTCGTATAAGGACAAAAAATCGATTCCCGTGATTTCATTCACATTAGCATAGATTTCCCCATGAAGACAGAGGTCCTCTCTGATGCAGAGCTAGTCTAGAGCCAATTTTAGATCAGTTCATTTAGACGAGGTGGCGCCTAATGAGGAGGACTGTCGATCAGTGCTGCGAGATTGTGCAACATTTCGCTGCTGCACTGGGATCATAGCAAAACTGACACAGACGAGGTAGATATTCTAATCGGTGGCACTAATAAGAGAGCGACCTGCCCTGTATAACGGCATTCGCGACGAGCTGAATAGAATATGGAAATAGTAAGCAACTCTATCTCGTGTTCGTAAGGCAGTTGCGTGTTTATCAATTGTTTATCAATGTTACCAAAATTTTTTTTTGCACAGACGTTGATAACATTGATAAATAGTTCCTTTCCAGTTACAATCCGAGGGTATAGTTCCCCCTTAATTGGTGCGGAGCTAATTACTGGAACTGTTTCCAAAAACCAAAGACCTTTCTCTTTATTTCATTTCCACTCAATGATCCTCGCTCCTGTCTATGATGCACTTAAGAAGCGGGAGTGCCGAAGAGAGACAGCAACCGGAAATTCGCAGAACACCTACGTCTCTTGATGACAGCGCGAGCCTAAGCTCGTGTCAATTAAGCGACTGACTGTTAAGTAACGATTCGCATTAACTGAATCTGCAATTTTGATAATCATTGTACGCTCCAGCTGAGAGACGTATGAATTGTCTGTCTCAGCGAGAAATTGGCACTCCTCGCTGGTTTTTATCGGATTCAACTAAACGCGTACATCCACGTGTGACGAGAAGGAAAGGGATGGGATTATTGTTTAATATGATGGTCATGTTTTTTTCCCTGCAAGTTGGCCATTATTAAACCAAATATGCTCAGCGAATATTTAGATTTGTGGGGATATGTGAGAAATGGTCGAGAATCGAGAATCGAGAATCGAAACAGTGAGCTTTCTTCTCGCTGTCAAAGATCCCGCGATCGGCACTCATTTCATTGCGGCATCTCTGAGTGTGAACGTGTGCGAAGATGTGTGAATGTGCGTGAGATTGAATGTCCACTGTTTGTAAATAGTCTCTAATGTTTTATGTTATCAGTTGTTCTTTAGCCACGTGAATTGACGTATGTTCTTTAAATAAATCGTTGAAATCCTTCAGATTTGTCACATTTTTAAAGCTTGGCATCTTGGAAATATATTCTCGAAAGAAAATTCTGAAATTTGAGAAAATACCCATCTTAAAACTGGAGGTAAAATCAACTGGAAATATAAAATTCTCTTCTTTTTATCAACAGAAACGCGTCCAGAATTAGATCTTTCAATTGCTAAACTTTACAATGAATTAGGATATGCCATCGTAAAACGTGTACTACATCTGTACAATTAATGTTCACTTTATGTTTAAAAAATACATTGAACACCCTCTAACAACATATTAAAAGCCTATTTCGATTGAACTAGCACCGTTCAAGAAAATTCTTAAGCTATTGTTTCGCGTTTAAGATGATCCTCTTCTTAATCCTTGTGTCAGTGCCCAAAACTTTCTATGATGTTGAATAATGCTGTCGCTAAAGTTCACAGTTTCAACCCTTGCATAGTCATGCCCCGACTATAAATTAATTCATAATTAGTTTCTCCGGATAAAGATCCACAGCAATTTTGGTATTTAGCAACAAGAACGCACAGAAGATTTTCAAGACAAATGTAAAGCAGCTACCCGGATATTGACACAAGGATTAAAAGCTTTGTCCTGTTTCATCGAACATGCAGTTTCAAGCGAATTGTCTGTTCGCTGGTAAATTTGTGCGAAGTTACCGAAGTGTAGGACGGTTCTAAGAGGTGGCTGACCGGTCGCATGAAATCGCGGTCCCGCCGCAATTAATTGCATTTTCGTAAAACAGCGCGTCGCTGGAAAACGGAGGCGTACCGTAATAACAAGCGGTGAGAATTGAACGGAGCAGCGTCGCAATCCGCTCAGCCATGTAGAATTAGCTTTGTACGGTGTGACTCGACCGACCAACTGCCCGTAATTTCCTCGGGGAAGAATCCTGATACTATAGAGACGGGGAGGCGAACATTTGGCCGCGCGATTACGCTGCGTTTCGGCTAGAGCACGGGGACGACGCACACCGCTCGCCCCTGAATCATTCTCGCAATTAATACGGTAGACGGTAACAGTAAAAGGCGTGAGCTCAGACCGGCTGCTGCACGAAATGCCCGGAAAATAAACGAAGCGGGAAACGAGCGAAAGAAAACTAACGCGCGATGCACAGTGAGACGAAACGACTTGGCGGCCATTAAATATCTTTTACTTTGCTTCTGCTTTATTTGTTCCGATATAAGGCGACGATGTTTGTTTAGAAATGAGGAGATCGCTATCCCCTATTTTTCTTTTGAAGTTGTTCGCTCGACAACGCGTAGTGTCCGACCACACTTTCTACTGTTAGTAGCGATGGGATCAAGTTCAATATGTACTCACGAATCCGAGTCAATTTCAATAACCAATAATGTTTCGATGAATATATTTGAGAAGTATTTATTTTATACAAACTGATATCGAACCTCGGAATGAGTACTTTCGAGTAAGTTTCGAAAAGGTTTGCGTAGTAGGTTTTAACCTCTTAACTGTGGAATTTAGTTGTAAAAATTAAAATTAGCAAATATTAAAAATCAAGCACTGACGAGTGTACACGTCGAACGCAGGGCAAATGGTCCTATTATAAATTTTACGAAAAGCGAGGAAGGATTACATTTTTATTTGATAAAAAATTAATCATTCATGCTTGAAAAGGTTATTGTTAGTGCAACGCAGTAGAGATTTCGATTGACGTGTATACACGTCGAACGCAGTTAACTGGTTAAGCACTTTCTTTATTAAATTCGTAACTATTAAAGAATAATATTTCCGATAGATTATGAAATTATAGTTGTACACGTTGAATCAAATTATGCATTAAAGGACAACATAATTGATTTTAAAGGTAAAAAATGCTAGTGATTAGAAAAATCAGAGAATTTCTGGTACGATATTCATAAAAGTTTCGAATCTGTTCAACAAAAATTCGAATATACTTGCAAGTATTATTTCCATTTACCAAAGTCCTTATAAAAGATTCGAAATTGTCTGGCATAGGTTCGAGTATACCTACTTAGGAGTATTATTTTTGTTTTTCGAAGTACTTATAGAGAGTTCGAATTCAATTAATCAGAGTTCCAACCTGTTTGCGAGGTACTTGATCCCATCCCTAACTGTTCGGGTAAATGTACCTATTATCGAGGTGTTTTTCCCAATGAGATTAAAATACGTAAAAATAAATGTATTGTCCCAAATAAATTTGTACAATTCAATGAGAATGTATTCTCGTTGGCGAGGCAAACCAAATTTTCAATCTTCCTCGCATTTTTATAATCTCAGTCGCAAAGGGGAAGGTACTTAGAGTGGAGACACAAGTCTTACGACTCTGACCTTCATCCGCAATGCGTTGAAAGCCGTCCCGAGCTTCCGACTTACATCGAAAGAGAACTATAAAGGTCGTCAGGAAACTGTTGATCAGCTGATCCGAAGAGTTAATGTCCGATTGCATCTAACTTTGAGTTACTGTATATTTGTGTAAAGAATTGTTGTGCGCCAAGTATACCTAGCAACCATACAATCAATTCTCTATCAAGCAACATCAATTCTTTTCTAATTTACAATATTACGAAAATCGATTTACGACCGCCGTAAAGTCGTTTCGTCCCACTATGCGACGCTGGGAGAAGGTGCTAGGGACAACGGTGCTTCGCGGCGTTGTTTCAGGAATGTAGTGATCACGAACGCGTTAGCGCGCCTCTCGCGATTTCCGTTAGCTAACCCATTCGCCCACGTGCAGATATTCTTTGTTGCCACGGTGCAGCGTCTTCCGCGAAGTGCATCTTTGCGGGGATCCTAGACATTTCTTTGCGCGGCGCGAGTGGGAGCGCACACTATGCCGAACCTCCTGTGATCATGCCTGTCGTTGTAGGGAAGATCGCCATGAACGTGCGATAAAACCAAATGAAAATATCGATTATTTACAGCGTTGTAGCTGGAATTCTCATTTCCAGGTTGCAATTGACAAATCTTTGAACAGGAGGATCGATATGTAGCCGGAGAAAGTTATGTTCTCCAGCTGGGAAATGGTGTTACGTATAATTATACGTGCAACAGTAGAAAGTAGCTATCATGTACGTGTCGATTTATTTATATTGTGGTAGTGGCTATATTACCCGTTATGCTGCTTAATTGAAATTAAGAGTTCACGTGGGTTGACAAGAATTCAAGTATAAAGTGACACCTACTGATTAATACGTGAAGTAACCTGACAACCAGTTGTAAAAGGAAAGTGAGTTTTTAATTAGTCGTTCATTCATGAATGAAAATAATTAATATTCATACTTGGAGAGCTCACAGGAAGTATACTTTTTATGGAACGGTGAAATTCTGAGTAGCGGTTATTCATTTTAAACATGCTATTTTCTACAATATTTCTTACTAATCCACTCTTTTATGAAGAATTAAAATGAACATAAACGTGGTCGAGTGCGCCGACACGATTGGCGCTTAAACAGTAAGGACCCTAGAATGAATTCGCGTAGAACATTGTTTTACAGTTTTGCTAAAATTTACTTTACTGCGCTGTATTGCTGATAAACATAGTACGTATAATTTTAAGGTAGAATTCATTTTATAGTAAAAATGCAGTAAAGACAGCGCGCACATCAAATGGAAGATACACATTTGTAATCACTAGACTGTGGATCTATATGCAAAATGAAAATGGCCTGCATCGAACGCAGGAAATAGAATATTATTTATTCCCTTAATAATCTTAATAGATGATAAATAATATGGCGACGTCTTCCGATTTTTATGGAATATGGTAGTGATCGATCTATTTCTCCAGAATTTCTCATGTTGGTCACTGATAAATCAGGAAGAATCGGCCAAGACGATATTTTCCAGTTTCTCGAGATTTGATTTAATCCTGAAACGCGCGCGAGAGAAAGTCGGGAAACGCGATTTACCGTTGATTACTGCACCATTGGAAGAGTTTAATCAAGCTTATCTCTGTCAGTGGCTCAAGTGTTAAATGGGTAGCAGCTACCCAGCACACTTACTCTTTTCATCGACATTGAACAGTTATACTAGTGTAAGGTAGACACGAGGCTGAAAGTATTTTCGTGGATGACACGAGGCTCGACGTAGAAGGGTCCTCGACACACGTAAAGGAACTCGACCGTATATTGTCCGATGCAAGTGGAGTGCAGTCAGCTGCTTCTTCTGCAACTCGATCTTATGGCTTGAATTGCAACGCAGCAGCTCGCCGCGTCGGAGCTCTGCACTTTGCGTCTCAGGTACACCCCGGAAAGGGGAAAAGCGGGGCGAGGCTGTAAAACGCCCACGAATGCGCCAGAAGTATTTGAACAGTGTAACGAGGCTGACTCACAATGAGATGGTCGAAAATGTCGTTCGCAGGTGCTAAAGTTATAGCTGAGCTCGGTACGGCCGGGCACACGGTTACGGTTATCTCCGCTCGACCCGTGGGACCTATACTCGTAAAAAACAGTTATAGCGAATAGTATAAAATTATAGAGTGAACCGGCCAGCTTGCGTCGCGTCGCTCGGTCTTCAGGCGCTCACGCTTTGTCTTAGAAATTGGTAGCGTTGCGAACACACGCTCTGACACACACTGACGGCTTAGAATTAGCCGACTTTCGATACAATCGTATGCAATCAAAACGGTGTTACATTAATTTCAATCTACTACGATGATTAACCACTACAACATCGAGTCAGACTCACAGAAAACATATGTATAATTTCCTTTGAACAGAAAGAAAATTCTAGTTTATACAGAATTTATACAAAATTCTAGTTTATACTAGTGTTACAGAATACAGTTTGAATGACATTGTTGTTTAGCATATCTGGTTGTATGCGCAGGTTGCATGCTTTTAGAAAAGTAAAAATACGAGAACACGCCCGCTTGTCGGGTCTGGCACGAAACATATCGACCTTGAGGGGCAGAAAGAACCCCTTCCTGCGCAAATCATTAGTTAGTCTAGTTGTAGGTGCGTCGAATAAGCAACATTGCCACAATGCCTCCAGGTTCATAGCCACACTTGCAGTTGGTGTGATCAACAATGCCAGTGATTGGCCCTGATACGATATAGCAGTAGTAACAAACTCTCTCTTAAGGCTTTCGGAGTTGTTATTGGCAAACCAGGGGATTTTGCCGTTAAATAAGCCTTGATCAGTGATTGTAACGTTGGTTCGGTGGAATGCCTCTATTTTGGACAGACAAAATGTACTAGAAAACTTCTAAGCATAAATCTAAATTAATTTTAATTGTACCTTTAAACTTTCCAAAGTTCGTTCGGTTGAATCACTTGGATCTTATGGAATATTTATGGTTCAGCGATGGACGCGTGTTAATTCGATGAAGGTGCCAATCAGCGTACGGGGTGTGGAGTTCGGAACGTGTCGTAGAAACATTCGACATCGGAAGTAGTAGACGTCAGTCCGGGTGAACTTGCAGTCTCCTCTAACTTCGTACTCCCGGGAGTGCGATGGCGGAGAACATTGTGGCACTCGGGAACGTTGGAGCTCTCGATGCGTCGGGAGCCATACGGAAATTCTTCGGAACGGTTTAAATAATCAATTAATTCTCGCTTTGACTGTGATCACCTGTCGTCCGCGCGGCACGGCGGATACCCGCGAATGACGAACCATGCAATATTTATAAGCAATTAAGATTCATCCGGTCCCTGGTCACCGATACACACCGAGCGTAATAACCGCATAGATATTTCAAGGAGGCAGGGAGAGCCGCGTAGACTGCGGCGCAAAGTACCATTAAATTTTCCACGCGCTGCGGTGTTCCGTCGAAGACTGACAATGAGGGGACTCCCTATTCAGACGGCTACGAAGAAATTTGCAAGGGGAATCGTGGTTTTGGTTACACTCTTTTACATAGTTTGGAGGTCTCGATCACAGGCATTCGTAACGAGAATAATTTGCACAAGGACGACGACGCCAGGTCTGGGGTTCTGAATATTCGCTGTGATTTGGACCATTTCACCTGCTCGTTTCCACGAGAGGTCACCTGGGGCACGAAGACCGCGTTCTCTTGCAGTTTCCGTGTGCTTCTGAATATTCATTCACAGCAGTTGGCTGGCTCGTTTAAATAGCCCGCCAGGTTCTCTTTCTCCCTCCGCTTCTCCTCTCTTTTCCTCTCTCTTTCTCCCTCTCCTTCTCTCTCATGAACACTCGCCCTGCGCGACCCCGCGTCTTCCCGCTCGATTCCACCCTTATCTGGCCACTTTCGCGCTCACGCTCAAGCTCAAGCTCAAGCTCGTGCTCACGATCGCAGCCGGTCGCGTACTTAATTTTCCACTTCTCTCGCCCCGGTAACCCGTTGCTACCTATCGCAGATCGGCGACTTTGTAACTCCGCGATTTCGAGGTGGCCCGTTACGCTGATAAGTATGTACATAGAGAAATGGTACACGCTCGTTTTATCTGCGTGTACCGTGCCACCTGCGTAGCTAGATTGCGTATCATTGATCGGTACACACGTGTGCACAACTGTACCCCGGGGCCAGGGATAACCATTATCGAGTGTATCAGTCGATACACTGACACAGTTCGCGGGCGGCCGGGATCACCCCTGTATGGGTGGCGTTTCGATAATCCGAATTACAGATATCCGTGCAATCTGCATGCGCAGCTTAATCGCCGAGAGTCACCGACTTGGTTTACGGTTTCGTCACATCGCCGCGCCGATTATTTATTGCTCCGCCATTTGCCCGGCCGTAAATAATCGACCGCGGTTTTTGGCACCGTCCGAAACCCATTCCGAAGTTCCGCGGATCGCTTTCGGGACAACCAGCCTTGTCGATCGTTCCTCCATTTTATTCGATCACGGCGGAATCCTCGGTGTGCTCGAACGATACGCGCTGCGAGCGAGTTAAGCGAGAGGGGAAGAGACAACAGTGTTAGGAGGACGTTAGAAAACGAACTGGTACAACTAAGCGCCGACGATTAAACTTGCGCAACGATTCGCAAATCCCGGTTTCTCAACGCTCGCGGTTACTCGCCGCGCCGCGCCGGTGTTATTGGCAATTCTACTGTCCCAGTTTCGATCGGATGACGCAAAGTTTATGCCTTTGATTTGACAAAACCAATACCACTGAATTTGTAGACGCTGTTACTCACAATGCCGAGCGTACGTTTATGCCGCACGCGCGAATCGTTGGAAGAATATATAGAAGCTAGCGATAAATACTCATTTCGACGGAAAAACGCGATTTCGTGTTACCATCGCACGGTTTGACTAACGATTATAAAAAAAATTGATTAACGACGAATGAATCAAAATGTTGTACACACGGACCAGTTTATCGTCGACGCAGAATTGCGCCGTAAACGGTGAAAAAAACATTTTTCTTCCGGGTAAATGCAAATTTATATCTGAACATGTTCTGCCTACTGCTTTTTCTATGTCACGATATGATTTAAGGGGCTAGTATACCCGCGATTTGCAACTAGAAAATCAGAAGGCCAACGTCTGTGCAAAAAAAGAGTTTGGTAACACTGAGAAACACGTACTGTCTGATGTACACGAGATGGTGTTGCTTGCTATTTCCATATACTTAGGTAACTTAAGACATAAGCTGTACATCTTTATTTTATATTTTTGTATTATAACATGTAACATATATCTATGGGTCAATAATGGCCTAGGATATTATTAATAAAGGAAAAATATCAATGTTACGGTACAGTAGCGCATTAGTCCTCCTGACTGGGCGCCATCTCGTCTAAACTGGCTGAACTAAATTTGGCTCTAGCTTGCTCTGGACCTTCTCTGGACTCTGTCTTGATGAACGTAATATGGGGAAATTCTGCTAATGTGCGCCCAGACATTGTTTGACCTTATACGAGCATATTTTGCGCTGGGTGAGGGCTCATTTTAAAGAGGAAGGTTTTTCCCATCGCGCCCTTCTCATTATATAAGTCAAAAAGTCTTTTAGAGACAGAAAAATGCATTGAAATCTGCGGGTTTTTTCCCTAGATTTTTGGGCCCTCATATTATTAGATAATCTCTCATATTATTACATAATCTCGTCAACATCATGAGAAGGGCGCGATGGGATAAACCTTCCTCTTTAAAATGAGCCCTCACACAGCCCACAATTTGCTCAAATAAGGTGAAACAACGTCTGGGCGCAAACCCATGTTTTGACCCAAAATCTACTAAGATTCTAGGTATTTTCTAGTTATAAATCGAGGGTATACTACCCCCTTAATAGCTTCGTAATTTTTATGTTCGATAGTCAATGGCTCCTTTTTCAGTTGCTATTTTTAATGCAGCGACTGATAACAAATAGTTATTTGTTCATAGTTGCTTAGGAATCATTTGGAATAGATTTTTCCGTGGTTAAAAATGTAATAATTATCGCCAAAAAGGCTCGTCTAGTTTATCGTGGGTTACCACGTTCCAGTGAAACTTTTTCCTCTCGCGGATAGCGTCGATAAACCAGCTTTTCGTTTCGCAAGGTGACTATGACGTCGACGTTGACGGGGAACTAGCCGGTAAGAAGCGTATCATTTATTTTCCGAAAAATTGTTATTTACAGTCGACTAGTCCGCAAGGAAGCGTCACGATGTACGTGCTTGCACCCGGCCGAAGCTCGAGGAAACTCTACTTTGGACCGAGATCGACATTACTTATTAATCACAAGCTGCTTGGAGTCTCAAAGATCGTTGGTAGACTCATTCATCGGCCTCGTCGTGGATACCTTGCGCTTCTTTTTGGCGCCTTTCATCTACTAGACTTATCTTCCGCCCTCGGCTTTTCTACTTTTACCCGTAGCTTCCGCTTCGCTCTGCTCGAAGAGCTCCGGAGGCTTCGAAGTCTTCGAGCGAGAGATCGTACGAGAGGAACGCAATCTTTTTCTCGAAACTTGTCGCAATCAGGGGTAACAAATTCCATTCCTAAACGACCGTATACGGACCGGCATTGCGCGTAACATAGAAACACGATTGCGCTCTGCCTATACGTTGCTAGTTGCCAGTTGCCGGTTGGCTACTCGTCGACAAATCCGGGACGTGTCCTCAGAATGCTTATTTATTGAAATTACCTTTATAGAAAGTGTATGCGCAATTGCGGTATGTAAGTTCGGTCGTGTCACTCTGTATTTGGAAGGTGACAGAATTTCAACAGGATGTTGGCAAATTGTTGTGTCGGCTTCAGCATTCAGTTTTTGCATCTTCCATGGCTATAGTGTTTGGCTACGTAATTCGGTTAGAGCTATTCTCTCGCTTTCCCAACCACTTGCAGTGTGGAGGAGTGTAATAACAACTAATGGTCATCGGTAAAATAATGTGGTATTTAGTAAGATCAAAATGCAGAAATCTAATGGATCTTGTGCAACTCGAATCATGCTAATTGATAGAGGGGGAAGGAAACTAACAAGCAAAGGATCTCGAGTGTCCGACTTCGATTTTCATAATTTTTTTGTGACATCGTGGTACATATATGGATCCCTAATTATGTATGCAAAATATTAGGTGTAGTTACTCAATAGTTTTAAAGATATAA